>WFKH01011926.1:28514677-28538376 GCA_016163765.1 Magallana hongkongensis
GTGCTCGTTTGCGCATGCCCAACTGCTTCTTCCGTCTGCTGGTCGCGGATAATCACCAGATCATCGGGTAAGGTCGCGGGAGAGGGGTGGCGGGTGGAATCGTCCGCCAAACTTCCGGTCTCCTGGAGTGAAAGGACCGGGATGTTTAGCCCCGAATCGCCCTGGGGCTGAACTGTTTGGGGGATGATGATGTTGTCCGCCTGGAAGTCTCTCTGTACGGTGGGGGTTGCTGTCGTCGTGGGCTGAGGGGAGGCCTTTGGGCTGTAGTCTCGGACGATGTCTAAGTTTGGGTCCACGGCTGGAGGGTTACCTTCCTCAAGTCTCCCCGTGGGAAAGGGGTCACCGGTTCCCCCATTATATAGGTCGCTGGTACCACCTGTATGAAAATTTTAAACATATATGATAAATATTTGCAGAATGAAGAATCATTATTAGCAGAATGATAAACAAGGCGTTACGAAAATTAAATATATTAGTCATGCATCTTTTTTTTAAAGTGGCCGACTTTAAATTGATGTGAAGAAAAAAAAATTAAGTCGGTTAAGAGACAAAACAAATATAAATTATTTATCTCTTTGAAACAAAACATGATTAATTCCCATTGAGTTTGAAGATATCACAACAAGAGTTGTAACAAAAACTTGATAAGTGAATATATCACTTTTTAATTTTTTTTTCAACTCTAAAGCTTAATGGTGATTTATTATGTCTTCATGAAAATATTTAACATCTAAAGTATGATAAATGCAAATTAAACCAAGATGTTGATTTGAACTAAATAATTTTTTTTGGTTTCTACTAAAGCTTTTCCTAATGACTATTTACCTTAAAAATTTCCCGTATGATATCATTCTTTGGAAATACCCACTGTCAATAAAATTTGTACCGAAAAACACCAGGATGCGATCTTAATTAACCAAACTGCCATAAAAGCAACGCTTCTGTTTACGAAAAACAGGCGTAAAATGATGGAATAGTAAACAAGACAATAAAATCCTCGCCTTGGAGGAGAAAATGTGGTGACAAACACCCAGAAGAAGAAGAAGGAGAAAGCCATAAAGATTGATCTGGACCTACCGCTGTTCGGTCTGACCCCAGGCTGAAAGTTGATTCCACGGGTCCGCCCCTGAAAAGTAAGGCAAACTGCATTCAGATAAACGTGTATATAGAGTATACTCGTGTATCAACATCTGCATGTGAACAATCTGTCAGATCTCCTCACGCCAAGGGTTTTCGATCCCCTCCAAAGAAGTCTTATTACATGTATTTGTGGTAAACATGATACCAATTATCAGCTTACCTAAATATTTTACATATAGTATATGTACATAGTATGCACTAGCTATCAGCTAAAATATGTAAAAGTGAATTTATATCAAATAAAAATGGAGTGTTACAGAGAAAACGAATGCATAAAAATCTCTCTTCCTTTTTTCACTTTTTTTTTTTTTATATAATCCTCAGTATGTAATCTACAATCATGTCAATTCCAAAGAACTTATTGGAATTACCAAATCTGCAAAATTCTTAATTGTCATGTTTGATTTAATATACAATGTAATTCTTTAAAACCCTAATGATCGAAATACTATATATTTCAGAATAATTATGGTTACGTCAGGTAAGACAGTTTTCACTGTATACACTGGTCCCCTAAACGATTTTCAAAATCGAAATGACGTACCAGCCAGTTGATGAAGGACCGCTGACTGAAGAGTTGTAGGAGCCATTTGTAGAGGGAGGCGGGGTCAGGGCTGGATACAACGCCCGCTAGACGACCTACAACAAAAAACATACAACATTGTACTGTTATTTATATACATTGTATTGCCTATTATATATAGGCAACCTACAGCAAAACATACATCTTACTGTTATATATATATGTTGCATTATCTGGACTAAGAAAAACGTCCGCTAGACATTTTATAGAAACAAAACATACAACATTGTACTGTTATACTAGTAGTGTATGATTTGGACTGAAAACAACGCCAAGGAAAGGTTTTTTTTTCAACAAAAAAAAATTGACAACATTGTAATGTAATAGGGAATTATCTGGACGAGATGCTGCTCAACACCCGCTGGGCGACTGACAGCAAAAACATAACAATTTTGTGCAGTTTTAGTGTATATTTATATTCTACATTTCAATGATCGATCGATGATTGATCAAGAGAGAGAGAGAGAGAGAGAGAGAGAGAGAGATGGCATAAAAAATAATAGAGGAAGGGACAATCAGGATGTATAGGCTTGGATTTTTGATTGAGAGCATAAAAAATACAGAGGGCATTTTATATCTGTTTAAAAGATTTTTGTTGTAATCTATAACGTTCAATCATTACAGCGTTATTTATTACAAGTGAGTCACCCCTATACCCCCTGTTTGTGTGGTATTTGCTCTATGTACATGTTTAACAGGTGCGCCGTACACACCTGTCTATCTAACAAATGAATGAATAAGAAGATGAATGCATCAATTAAAAATAATTCACCGTTATATTGAAGGATCACAATGTACGACATATATATATTTTTAAACACCATGATCCAATACGTATAGCCCAGGACATAATTATATAGCGTAACCCTGTAATTTATATCTATCACGTACACTGTATATCATTTTCAAGATGTGAGTTTGATGCATTAAGCGTCAAATTAATGGTAGTGCACGATAAAGGTCAAGTGTAAATTTGTATAATAGTAATCATATTTACACACATTCTTTATATCCATTTATCGTTGTACCTACATGTTCATCTGTACATTCTGGTGGTCATTTTTAAAAGTGATACCCGTACGTTCAGATTAAGAACATGTAGTTACCTCCACTGTTTAACTGTAAGTATCGGATGATTTTTTTAGTGTTTGTGGGTGTGGGGGGGGGGGGGGGGGGTAAATGTTATTTTAAAAAATCAAGGGTAGTAGAGTGTATTTCTGAAAGAAGAGGTGCAAACATTGAAACTGTGATTGCCTGCCTGTCATGTGCAAAACTGTATAGACCCTCGATCCATCCCCTTTTCACAAAAATATTATAAACATAATTTATGACATTTCTTACACGTCCAGCTTGAAGGAAATTGTGTGTGTGTGTCGGGGGGTGGGGGTGGGGTCGGGTTGTATGGTGGGGTCGGGTTGTACGGTGGGTCGAGGGATTGAAAAAGTGAGAGGCCGTTATATGGGTGTATCCATTATGGAATGCAAGGTTGGCTAGCGATGTGTTAAACAGAGCTGTTATCTTCAAAACCAATTTCAAAATCGAGAAACCAGACTTCAGTTACTAGAAAACCCTTCAAAAGGGTCTTGGTGTGTTCTTTCTTTACAATATTTGTCCTACATGAGGTGAGAAACAATATTATAGCACTCTTAAGCTTTGAACTTCAGGTAATATTGATGCGCGCTTATTTGCCCTTATTTAATGAGATGGATAAGATTGAGAAGCGGCGATGAGATAATTAGTGGCCTCAAATATGCGAGCGACGCGGCAGCTTGTAGAGCCGTACCCCCGGGCCTGCCCAACACCGGGACCACGTAACTACACATTCCACTCGGCGCGGGATTACCCAGGGTGGGACAGACGGGTCTACTAAATGACCTTCCCTACTCTTTGTTGATGATTATAACATATTTTTATTGTATCTGAGAATACAAAAGAACTCCTTATGCTGGATATTTGTTTGAAAGTATCTTTCTTTTTAGCATTAATTAAAACGCACTCTAACCTAACCCAATTTCAATCCACCCTCCCCCAATACATGTATACAAGTAGAAACTTATAAAATAAACTACAGGAAACGTACTATTTTTTTTTTTAGAACAAACTATCCTTAATCAATATTAAACGTTAGAGGAACATGAACCACGTTAATGAGAGAGAGAGAGAGAGAGAGAGAGAGAGAGAGAGAGTCTTTATCAAATCTTAATTGAGTCAACTTCAAGAAAAACAGATTGCTCAATTTTTTCATTATTAAAAGCTCCAATCCACACCCTGTCATACTATAATAATACATGTATATGTTATACATGACATTTAATTCATATCAATTTTTAATTAACGATTTCCATATTATTTCAATAATATATATGCATAATCAATCATCAATGATCAATCGCAAAGGAAATTTCCTTTGAAACTAACAAGCTAATACTTCACAGTGTCAAGTTAAGGATAAAATCAAACTTGACAATCCTAACCTTGATATAGTGCTCCGAGAATCGCAAAAATGATATATTTATTCAATTCCAAGATTTTTCTGGAATTTGTTTTCTTCTCAAAACAGAGTTATAAATAAGTTCCGAGATATTTCCGCAAATTATTTTTATTATCTTGTGATATACCGCGACAATACCTAAAATTTCACAAAATATTTCAAGAAATTACGGGGAAATCTTTTGCGCACAATTTTTTTTTCGAAGGGGGGAGGGAGAGGTGTTAATGAATTCACATCTTGTAAATCGAACTCCTAAAAATGATTTCTTCGTCGATTTTTTTTCAACAATTTTGAATTTTAAAATCATCTATTGAGTTTGTAATACACATTATAATACCTGAAAAATATTTATTTTTCACAAATAAAACTTCGATGCAAGCATCTTCACTCTATTTCTTCTTTTTTTCAGAAATATAATCAATTTAATATTGATGATCTTTTGTACATTTACATAATTAACAAACATTTCAATTTAAGAAAAGTTACCAGTGCGAACTCGTCGTATATTAACTCTTACCAATTTAGACTTAATCAAATATCATGCATGTTGCAAAAGAAATAAACAAAAGCGATTTTTTATTTCCGGATAAACATTTTGCGGGGCTACCAGTTTTTCTTATAATCATCTGTTATATTTTATGTATATTAAAAAAATTAAACATTCTTCAGACTATGAATCTAAAGTTCTATCTTTATATTACATGTCTTAGGAAAGGAGCTTAATTAAAAAAAAAAACCCGCTTGCACTGATTAATTTTATCTGAAAAATATCAAAACTAACTCTACCACCAAACGAACCTATTATAATGGTTTGTTTGTCTTGTTGCTTACAAACGGTTGTTCGAAATTCGTTTTTTTATGATCATTTTGAGTGATGAGAAAATTTCAATTTTCGCACAGAAAAGTTTGAGGATAAAATAATAAAACGAATGCATTTAGATTAATTAATATAAAATTAATATAAAAGGTGTCTCCCCATAAAATAACGCGGAAGCATACATACCAGGGCTTGGTGCGGCGTTCTGAACATCCGGTAAAATTCCGAGAGGCACCGCAGAAACCACAAACAAACACACAGACAAAGTCACCACAACGTATTGTATTCGGTTCATGTTTAACAAAAAAATCTCAAAAAATCGCAAACAATTCAAACAGAGAAAATCAGTTCAAAAATAATTCCGGAAAAATTGTATCACTTAGTCGCCAACGGACGCAGGGTATCTCATTGTTAATTCAAAATGAAGAACAGTGTCCGATTCCTTGTTTATTATCACCGACGTCAACTTGTAAACAACTTATGGTTATGTTTGTTGATTCTTTTTTATCTACATCTGATTAAGACTCGAAAACAAGTGGTACGGACTACATTAAATCAGCGATACCCGGTTAATTCCTGCTTTCTTATTTCAACCCCTTAGGCAACGACGGTCTTTGTAACAAAGCTCGCGATTGGCCGCCAAGTATCCGCCATATTACCCGGAGCTGTTTTGGTGATACGTAAACAACGTAGTTATCTGTCGGACAACGTCGGGTCAAGGGTCAGATGGAGAACAAGATTACGTTTTTATGGCGCAGATAAGAAATTAATATCCGAACGAGGTAGCTGTTTAGTTGTTTGTTTATTAGGAGAAATCGTTTAACTCAGAAAGGAATGCCATGCATCTCACCTCTGAAACATCCGAGGTATTTCGTGGAACACGTCTCACACGGTTGTTTGGCGTGTGTACATGTAACATACGGACCGGAACACCCAGATTCAATGTCAACCACACCCTCTGTGTCCTACCCATTGTCAATGGCCGGCCAGATATCGTAGATCTAGATCTAGAGGTCAAGAGATTATAATGACATTGGTCGTTTTATTTCAATACTTTCAATTCAGCTCCTAGAAACATCGATTTGAACTGAAAAATATGTATAATTTCCTTCAATAATTTTTATATTGTATTAACTAATTATATATTAAATGAATTGCTATTCTTCTTGAACTCCTGTTGCTTTCAAAATCACAATGCTGGAAATTTTTCAGGGAGAATCGCTTCTGAAATTAATTACATTTTATATCATTTACTTCAGTATAGCTTTGCAAGAAAAATCTAAAATTGTTATTTGCAACATTTTTTTCTATTTGTTTTTGTTTCTTTTTGTTTTGAAGCCATTATACTTGTACATGCAGGACAAACTGTAAACAAAATTTATGATAATTTCTATCTGTTTATCATTAATATATATCTATATTCATAAATTCATAGACTTTTTCGAAGAAAGTATTGCGTGTCATGCTCTGAAAGATGTATTTTTATTTAAAAAAAGACTCTTGTACTTTTTCCTTGGTTTTTGGCCTCGGGAAAAGTTACTTATTATTAAGGTTATTTCCAGAGCGCGTGACTCATTTAAAATTAATTCAAGTTCCTTTTTGCCAATTATTTTTGATGAATCGAAAGAAAGTGCATTAAAAATTTAGTAAAAAAAAAAAGGCAGCTGGAGAGTTTTCAGAAGTTTTCAAGGTCAAATGCTTCATGTACATAGTCTTCAATGCTTATCACTGAGATTGCTATGCCAATTTTTTTCTCCAGATGTTTAAAAAATGTTTTGCTAAATTTCACACCCTCTATTCTGTTTTTAATGCGACAGGATCGCTGTATAATATGAATTTTATTTTCTTAATCTTTTTTTCAAACAACCATTTTACGTTTGTCTCCAGATTAAAATTAAAACAAAATATAGCTACACAATGTACAGTAACTTTGATTTCAGCAGAAACAGGAGGAAGTTAGCATCCCGAATGAAATGCATAAAAAATGGTATCTGGGTTTTTTTCTTCAGGTACCGTATATAGGATAAATTAATACACTAAAAGATACATTTTCATACACTCTGTAGTAGAATAAACTGAAGTACAATTAAGGGCCTTGAAAATTGATGATCTCTCTTTTCATTTACATGTAAGCTTTAATTACGGGTACCCCTACTTCGTTCCTATTAAAATTTTAGACTGAGTGAGCTTGTCTACATTTTGCGACTCTAGTATCGGGACAAGAACGTTCCCATGTTCTGCGACTGTTTTCTTTGATTAGATAGCTATTTACACAATATAATGGATTACTTCATAAAAGTTATAGTTTCTCTTCAAATTCGTTGATAATGTTGCCATAGCAAATGCAAATTTACGTTTTCAAATGAAATTTATTTGCACTTTTAGATTCTGTCCTTGAATCTTAATTATTTAAAGTTCTAAATATATCTAGATATAATACATTCTGTCTTAAATTGATAAATGCAACACGTTCTATTACATGAAAGCAAGGAAAAATGATTTACACGTAACTTGCTTTTTAAAGTATTTATAAATGACAAGTATCAGAATCAATGTGTATGCGTCTATAAAACAAAAACTTCCAATTGAAAGAACTCGATACTTCAACAATTTGAATTCTTAAACGTTCAAAACTACATGTATAAATAAAATATTTTTCGCAATTTATGTGACATTACCATTAAAATAACACTACCAAACAGCATTTAATTAATATTTTATATATTGACTGCGATTGTATATTCAATTGTCGCATTATAAACGTGAATCTCCAATTTTGCTTTACAAGTATTGGTCAAGAATTCATCATATAATAGCCAACCAAATGTTTTTTAGCATAAAGGTTTTTTCTCTTCTGAACTTTGGGTTGACCCCGCAAAGGACACAGTCAAAATATAGTTACTTTTTGCAACGTATGGATTGAGTTTTGAATCAAAACGGTTGGTTAATTTGGATTTTAAAATCTTTCAGATCAGTACATTGAATATAAGAAAGAGAGTGGGTTTTTTTAAATTTTATGTTAAAATTAATCATGAAAGTAGTTTTCAATTTTTGTATCTTTAACCTTATTAATATCAAGCTCACTGTAATACCCGGTAGTATAAAATGTTCAAATGAAGTTTTACATCTTCTTTTAAGTTCAAAACCACAGATCGTGATAATTGATGTCGGTATTAAGATTGGCGAATTTTTGGTTATGAGATTAAACCTTGCAAAAGAGACGCACTCATGTTTATTTATTGACCAATCAAATTACAAGTAGAAAAAAAATAGTTTCAAAAATTAATTTCTAGTTGAATACATGTAGTTTATCAATTGAATTTAAACGTTATATGAGTCAGGATGGACTCCACATGTAATACTATAATGTATCGCCTGTATACTTACGTTTATTTTTCGCAAACCCGGTAAAATGACGTCAAATATTTTATTGACCAATCGGAGTGTTTGTTTGAGTAACTACATGAATTGTACGTATGTGTTAGGATTATATCTCCGTCTGGCGTAGAGATAAACACATCAATCAAAACACTCCGTAGAAAAAAAACTGTCACAAGGTTCAGTTGAATTTTCCCCTTAAAAGTTTACGTAACCTAGTTTGAACGAAAACTCAAAAATAGAGGTAGGATTACGATCGATGAACGTCAAAGTGACCAAAATGGCGTCGATATGATGTCAAATGGACGTTGTTTAGTTGATGTTCTGTTACAATCTTGTTCTCTTTCAATTTGATAAAAAGCACCGCAAGCTCAAAACATGTCAAGTTTTGCATGCCTGTATATTTTTCAAAAACATAGATACGCAGTAGAAAAATAAATGGATTTTTAGAGTTTTATTTTTATTAAAACTTGAAGATGATTTGTTTTGTTTCTTCGAAATAAAAAAAAGTTTGCACACATACATCATAGAACGTTTAGACCTTTTATACTCTAACTTTTAAGATATATGTTGTTTTTTGTGTATTTACACAGAGAACAATTATTACATTATTCAAAATGCATGTGCATAATGCATGTCACTTATTTGCAAATTCAATCGCGTTTTTTAATATTGATGCATTTTTGAAGTCTTTATTTTTGGTCTTTTAAGACAATGCATCATTATCGATTACTGGTTTACTGTGGTTTTTAGACTAATTAATTTTGGTAATTAGTTCGACAGTACATGAGTTACACCCTTTGATCGATTATGCCCAGTACACATATCTTTAATAAAGACATACATTAATTCATAACTCTAAGCTAAGGTCGTAAGCGGGTAATAAGTAATCCGTCAAATTTTCACCTCAAATTATCGAAAATGTCAATTTTCTTTTCATTATTTTAAGTTTATGGGAAATAAATGCACGAAGTTCAAACTTTATTTTCATAATTAAAACATTAGTTTTGATTTTAAAATGAACGGAAGGGCAAACTAATGTCATTTAATTTAAGGTTAATAGTTTCGAGCAACGTATAAATTGTCTTTTTGTTTTAAATGAAAGAAACTATGATGGAATTTGTCTAACATGTTAAATGAGCGAAGAAAGTAAACGTCTCTCAATTTTAGGTCAATGGCAACGAATAAATATTTTCTTTTGGTTTTGAATGGTAGAAACTATGCTGTATTTTTTTTTGCAAGAAGTTTTTGAAGGTGACATCTTTTTGTAATGTGACTGTGTTGAAGCGAACAATTCGTGTGCAGACCAGAGTGTTAAGATATCACTACCAGTATAAACTGTACAGTTATATCACTGGTAGAGGAAACTCTAAAATCCATATCCCGCAGTCAAATTTAAGTTTTTGATTATTTGTACGTGTTCAAACAATTTTTGTGCCAATTATTATTATATGTATATAGCATTATTACGTTAAACCTATGTACATTTTTGTATCATATGGTTCTTGTAATAAATACTATAATAAATGAACCGGCGTCCCCGCTATGGAATAGATATTGGGTCTTCTGGTTAAGATCTTAAATATCACAGCTGGTATCGTTATATCTCTAGATTTTCAAAATTAAAATCCCTGTGTTGACAGTGATATATTTTATATTACCATTTAATAAATTATAAACTATGGATGCTGTTTCTATTTTTTGTAAGAGAAACATCCATCAGTGAAACCATGGATTATAGAAAATGTTAACTTAATATAGATTTTTACTTTTTAGAAGAAACCTTAATATATAGTCCCCTCTTTAAAGGACGATTCATATGTTATAGATCTGTATATGTAAATCCGAATATATGATTATATACATCTACATTTCGTAAAAACATTCATAAATAAAAAATAAATAACCAAAATTTATTCATTGATCTTTTGATAATTTTATTAAGATAAAATATAAAAAATAAAAATGCTCATTGTAAAGTTTGAACATTTGGAAATAAATAACAATAAACAAATGCATCACAGATAAATCGTAACCACGTGATGTGATTACAAGCAGACGACACAGAAATAAAAATAGATATAAAACAACACATTCAATCGATAAATAAAGACGCGGAAGCCATGTAAAATAAATATCAAATGGATAAAAAATGCAATGTTCCTCATTCAAAATATCATTTTTGAAAGCGGTAGCACACCTTCGAATTTTCATTCTTCAAAAGAAGAAAGTCGAGATTGTTCGAAAGAATACAGTTAATGGAATACAGCACCGAAAGGAACTCTGAATTGTGGGTTAAGCTCCATGAAGTTCCGTAATTTTACCGATAAAGCGCTGCGTTCATTGGGCGTAAGTTGGTTATCTTCCGAATGATCCACGTACGGGTTATTTGCGGAAGAACCACGTGGTCCAGGACGTCCCCGAACGGTGTTTATGTTTGGCGGAATGGCACTGATGTCCCGAGCTCTTTGTTGTTGTTGGTCAATGTCTGGATAGATCACGTTTCTGGACGCCGTGTTTACTGTATCAGAGGAAGATTTTTGCTCGACGGCGGCGGCTGGTCTTCTTTCGACTTCGGGGTACACCACGTTTGTTGTTGGTGACGTCGTTGATTGCGATGACAAACTGTTGTCGGAGATGGCAGCATTGTCACTGTTCGACTCTGTCAGGGACATGTCGGAGTTTCTTAGTTTTTCAAGCATAGTGATTGGCTGCGTTTTGTGGACATCCTTAATCTGCTTCAATCTGTCAACCATCATTTTAATTTCCGCCACAGGCATTTTCTTCTGGACCATGAGCTTGACGATCTTTCTGTACCAGTCTTTGATGCTGACCTCTCCCTCCAGAGACTCCGGGCTGATGACATTAAACTCGTTTGTATACACCGGTACGTTTTCCTTCTCCTCTTTCAGACTCTCGGTGGGTTTAACTTCATCTACATTCGTCTGGTCGTCTCCAGAACTCAGGGTTACCGTTCTTGTCTTCTCTTTTCTAAATTGTCCCATTAGGAGAGGGTTAGGTGGTGGAAGAATTGGGTAATTGAATTTGGAACTTACTCGAGAGGGTGGGATTTGAAGAATATGTGCAGGGCTCTTGGATGTTGTCGATTTGGTATCAGGTTTAGATTTGATTTGATTCAGGGACATTCCAGACTGCCAAGGGAAAGATCTTGATTGCTTTGGTTTCTCGGTTACAGTTGGTCTAGCCAAGTTGTTCCACGGAGCTTCTTTTTGGCCCATCACCTCTTTGTCCAGTATTCCAAGATTAAGGTTTTGAAACACTGGTAGATGACGCAGCGTGTTGAGCAAGGTTTTCATCTGTATAGCGAGAGCAGCTAGTCTCTGGAGTTTTCTGATCTTCAGTAGACGAGCCTCCATCGAGTTTAGAGTGGTTGTCTCAATAACTGGACTCTCCGTGGTAGTTAAAGGCTCCAAGAAGGAAATTCGTGGAGCTGGTCTAGGCGTGCTTGGGGTTTCTTTGTGATTGCTCATGTCGATGCTGATGCGAGGACGAACAAACTGAGTCTTACTCCACAGATGATCTACCATGAAGGTAGGAGCTTCTGGTTGACGAATCGTACTAATGACCGGGGCAGACGTAGTGGTGCTTGGCTCTTTATGTGGATTTGGAGCGAAGGTCCACTGAGTCCTGAACCTGGGGTGTATGTTACTTTCTGTCACCAGTGGTTCCGATGTTTCTTTGTTGTCATTCTGGGTCTTATGGTCTTTGTCGTCCCCGGAACCAATGCTGATGTCTGCGCAATTCCGGAACTCCTCTTGGACTCCACAGCCAATACATTCAGTGCCGTCCAAGTCTCGACCCCAGCTGTTTCCTGTATAACAAAAAGCTCACATTTAGATACATGTAAATGATACAAAATGATTAACATACTTATCATCTTTGTTTTGAAGAATAGAAATGGATAGTTTTTTTTCAAAATCAAACTTTATAATTCCTTACCTGTTCTGTATCGCCATTGTACAACGCATTGGGAACACTTTATGCCTTCTGGGAGGTTCACGTGCACAAGATGTTCTCCGGGTCCGGGAGGGTAGAAGCGCGTGGGGTACCTATCATCTCCCTCCATAACCGTCATCAAGTTCTCGTTCAGACATTCTTGCGTCACCGCTTTGGTGACGTCATTGTTGGCACAGATTCGAAACTCGTAGTATCCTTTGTGAAAGGCTGTGTTGACAACTTTTGTTTCTAGAATTTTGGCTCCATCGGGTAATTGTTTTGATATTATTCCTAGGGCATATTTTCCTCCAGCCTCGTTTTCCCTTTCACCATCGTATGGGTCTCCACAGGGTCCACATAAACCCCCAAACTGCTGGATTTTCTGTAAAATGAACAACATAATAAATAACATAATTCTTCAGATTGCATTTTCTTGTCTCCAATGCTCAAATAATGCATTTCTGAAATTTTTTATTTTGGTTGTTCTGAAATTTGAAAACACTTTTCGTTATTTTAAATCTTTTCGTAATTGATGAAACATAGCTTGGATTGAACAAAATTTAAAAATTTTGAAATGAAATTAAAATGAAACAATCCCATTTGAGTTCTGAATTTGCATTTTTTCTCTTTTTTTTGCAATATAAAAAAATGTGAAAAAAGAAGGAAAAGAAACAGCCAAAGCTTAAAAATAACGGTAACTTACGCTTCTGCCCCCGCAGTAGAGTCGGTTGTCGTTATAATTTGGGGGTGCCTTCTTATTGACCCTCCAAAGTGAGGATCTGGAGGGAGGGTCAATCATATAGCCATGCTGGAGGGAATCACTAACGATAGAGAGCAATAGCAGACACACAAGCATCATCATGTTGGTAAATAAGTTAGATAAAATAAATATTAAGTCCTTGCTGTTCCTAGTGTAAGTTGTTATTCCTTATTCCTTGATCGAAGTTTTTGTTTCTGATTTGGAACTGATGAGAGGAGGTTTATATAGCTGGCTGGATTTCTATAAACCCCTTAACATCGAAGCATGAACTTACATGCATACGTCGTTTCCTTGGTCGCATTAATCAAACGCCATCAGTCACGCATCGGTGACCACGTGACGAATTGCCGCTGTCGGTAAGGTCTTTTTGTTCTTTTGCGGTTACTCAACTTGTCGTTAATCGCTACACGTCAAAGAACACTAAAGAGGTGTATTGACAGGTCGTTCGACGATTTGCTTTGGTCGGGGTCTGTCAAAAATAGATGAACCATGGAATATAGCAAATCTTTTGTATTGTGTGTTTCCAATCCAGAAAATGGAGACTGATTAAAATTCAAGAGAAGATCAAAAATACGTCATAATTCATCCGATGGGAAGTGAATTCTTCGTATTCGTTTCCGAAGATGTCGTAGTTCTAAACAATAACAATTGTTGAAGATGCCTGATTAAAAAATCCCCCAAATAAAAATAAAGTTGAAAATAAATGTAATTCAAAGTGCATATCTTCGTAATGAGGCCATATCGGGAAAATTCTTTTGTGACAGGTATATTATTGGCTTCCGTATTTTGTATCTATCAAAACACATATATAATACATTTTATCTTTTACCTCATGTTCTAATTATAATTTTTTCCCTACAATTATACGTGTATGAATTGCGCATTTTAAAATGGAATTTAACAACTTTTCCAAATCATTTAGACACAAGCATAATTACATGTATATCGGGACTACAGTTTGATTGATTTCTCCTATTTAGGAAGTTAAATAATTTAAAGTGATTCAGAGGAGCAATAACAAACAATCCACAATTTTTATGATTGAAAAAAATATATATCGAATGAATATACATTTTACATGTTAGCACTCATTATCCCTTTCTTTGGCCTCTTTGTTTACGTACAAATACATATTTATGTATATGTATTCCTGAATCACAGGTAACCGTAAATTATATTGCGCAGGCGACATGCATATTACGTGATGAACAACTTTTCGGCGTGATACACCTGATTTTATTGCTGCTTTCCTATTATTATTTTTCATTTATATATTTTTTATTCCTACGAGCGAATGATTAAGGCAAGGAGAGGAAACATATATGTAGGTAGACATCCTCGCCTTAAAAGTAATCAAGCTGTTGTTGCGTGCTTTATATCGAGATGATTTATTGTGTAATACTCTATTAATGAAAATATATAGAATAAAAAATTAAATAATTTTATATGTAAATTTTGAAATTGCTCGTTTGGATTTAAAAGCGCAAGATAATTATGTGATAGTAAGGGCTTCCAAGTCAGACATTCTCTCTCTCTCTCTCTCTCTCTCTCTCTCTCTCTCTCTCCTCATATTTTAAATTTTTTTTTAAAATACGATCCTAATATCCAAATTATATAGCTATAATTAAGACAAAGGTCATAAGTCAAGCATTTCAATGATTCACAAAGCATTTCCTCACATGTCAAGAATTCACATTTGAAGCGCTATAAATTATAACTTGAAACGGGGGCGGTATTGCACACACAATGCATTTTGAATTCTTAACAAAAATCATTTATTTACACGATCGATCAGCTCTTTAAGCTTGCAAAGGTTCACTTTTAGAACCATTTTAACAAGAGCTTGGACTTTGGTTAGTTGTGTCAAACAGCAATGTGACGTAGGCCTGTCTATTTCATTGCTGGCCACTCAGCGATAGCTCATTGAAATCAACACGATTTGTCTGGCTTTTGAGCTAAGACTACACAATTGGTGCATATTTCACTTGAATCCAGCGTCATTTTTACCATGTTTTGACGCAAGAAATAGATAGTTACATCGTACCGAAAGTCCAAGGTCTTGTTAAAATGGTTCTATGTATCTACAGAGATCATTCAGTTGAAGATTTATAATGTCCTTCACTCTTAGCGATCGAGTTTAAATCTTAAGCAAAAAAGCATGTAAGCTGAGTTTGTATTGATTCTTAATTGATTTTAAAATATTTAGTGATTATTCTAGCTTTGACACTGGTCGCCTGTAAGGCAAAACCATTTTTCCTCCGCTAAATAAAAAACAATCCCGCTATACTCTGTTCAACGTTGTTTTATCAAAATTATTAAACAGCTTTCGATTTGAATACAGTTTATTTATACATATTGTTATGTAAAACTTTAAAATTAGCATCACTGCAACTCATGAGACTTGAATCATATTCTGTAAAGAGACTTGGTAGTGTAGTGACCAGTATGTACTATAGGTCACTACACTACTATGTCTCTTTATAGAATATGATTCAAGTCTCCATGCATAATCATGAGTTGCAATGATACAAACAAACATACAATGGAAGCCCGACTCAGAGTGCAAATGTAGAAGAAACGACGGTAATTTACTGCATTAGAGAGAGAGAGAGAGAGAGTGAGTTCTTATTTATTTTTTGTACCCTGTAAGGGGCCCTGGACCATGAGACTCGACAAGAGCATTACAAGAAGAGCTGTGGAATGGACTGGTAAGAGGAAGACCAAATGGAAAATTGAAACAGAGATGAAGGGAACATGACATAACTTAAACAACATCACCAGCATTGCAAATGATAGAAGCTGATGGAGAAACCTTGTTGTTGTCTTATGAACAGAAATGCATGAAGAGGATTAAGTAAGTTAAGGGCATTATAAATTTCCACAAGCAATAAGCCTATTGAAACAATCAATGATTTCACTGTGTATTACGTTACGTAAACTAATTTACTATATGGATGTCAATGAAAATACATATTGTGAATCAAACAGGTGGCAGATGATACGATACATACGACATAGAAATTCTTGTATTTATCGAGCGGCACATTTAGAACCATTTTAACAAGACCTTGGACTTTCATTAGGACGTAGCTATCTATTTCTTGCGTCAAAACAAGTTAAAAATGACTCGGTTTGAAGCGGAATATGCACCGATTGCGTAGTCTTAGCTCAAAAGCCAGACAAATCTTGTTGATTTCAAAGAGCCACGGCCGAGTGGCTAGTAATGAAAAAGACATGCCTACGTCACATTGCTGTTTGACACAACTACCCAAAGTCCAAGCTCTTGTTAAAATGGTTCTATTTTATACGTGATTACAACATGGCGACAAATTATATTTTCTACAACACGAAAATTCAAAACTTAAGGAGGCTGGCTGGTCAACAAATAACCCATCAAGTTGGCTTTAGAATTTTAATTATGATTTTTTTAAAAACCATAAACTGTAATATAAGAAAGACAAAATTTAAATATTTTACATGGTTTTTTTAAATTATATTTTATACAGAGCTCTTCATCGAATGGAGATGAATATGGTCTAAAAATAGCCACGACCATCCAGCCCCCTTAATCAGTAACGTCTTGAATTGTTGGTGTGTGTTGAATGGAAATCCAAAGACAAGAAAAGACATTTCTTTGACAATTAAAGCAATCAGAAAAACTTCCTGGAATAAATCATAAATTGTTGATTTTATTTAATATATATTAAGAACTTGTGAAGTAATTTGTAACAAAGCGACGTCTGTATATGCAACAGTAACAACAGCTGTCACAAAAATATCTACAATCAATCAAGCTGAACAAAATACAAAAAACAAAAATTAAAAATAAGAACAATAATTATATAAACAACAAATGTCTATAAATAGATACCGATATCCGTAAAAGCATACATTAAGTAAATAACAGCAGCAGCTTAAACAAAAAGGAGCTCTTATAACACAGCTGTATTGATAGAAATAACGACAACAACAGCTATTATTAATAACAACTGAAACAGCTGCTATATTACAACAATATCAGCAAATATCAGCTATAAAACAAAAGTACAATAGCTGATATAACAAAAACGATACATGTAGCTATACGATAATAGCATCTTTATCAACGACGACAGCTATATAACGTCAATAACAGATATTACTAATAGCAGCTTTAATGTTATAGCAGCTATAACAACAATAGCATCTATTACATGTACAACAATAACAGTTATAGCAATTAAGTTATAACAATGATGGCATCTTATAACAACAATATATAAATAGTGCCTGCTTGGGAGGGTACCAGTTGAAATTGACATCCCGAGAAAACCATTGTCAACCGACACGAAGCGGAGGTTGACAATGGTTTTCGAGGGATGTCAATTTCAACTGGTACCCTCCAAAGCAGGCACTATTTATTTTATTATACTGAATGTCTTAATTTCATAGAAAATTTTTACTGCTTTTATTTAGAAAAGACGTGAGTTCTATTGCGAACCGTACGCGCATTATTTACGCGCATGTAACAATTCGTTCTATCGGCCCGTTGCCAAGTGTGTTGCTAACGCTGAGGGTATAAGAACGGATTGTCAACTGCGTCTAAACCAATCAGATTTCAGTATTTAACATGAAAGTATAATAATAGCAACTATATCAACAATTATAGCATCTAACCAACGACGACAGCTAGAATAGCACAAGCAGCAACGGCCAACCACAAAAGAGACAACATCGTTGCCAGGACAACACAAGAAACTCAATAGAAAACACTGGTATCTTAAAGAAAACAAAACGAAACACTTTTTGTTAGAAGTAAAGGAGAAATGGAGAATAAATGATAGAACCCGTATTCCATATGTACCTGCAAATACACTAATATGCAAAAATAAATTACATATCATTCAAATATCCAACCTCTTTTTTTTCTAAAGAAAATATAACAAATAATAATTTCTGATTTTAAAAATCAAGTATTATTTAGGAATATATGTTATGTGCCTGCGATTTTCATTGAAACACTTGGACTGCTTAACTTGTTGCTACTGCTGGTTTTATTATACCTTGTACTTTTAATATTTTGATAAGATTTGATCCAAAATAGCATTAATTTTAAAGATGAATGATAATTATCGAATGAATGAAATCTTATTCCCGTCAATGTCTTTTATCATGATTCATCGTGATAACATTTGAGAGACATTTGCATATACACCGTGATAGCTTCGTTCATCTTCGTCAGGGATTTATAAACATTTTCTATACCAATCTGGAGATCCATTTTGTAAGTTATAATATCATATGAATATTCATCAATCATTTGTATATTGTATGTAATAAATATTATTTACATAACGCATATGTTAAAAAAAAAATCAATCCATCTCCTACGAAAATAGCACAAATGTTTTTATTTCGGTTTTGTTTTAACATCTCTTTCCTAAAAGGATTAATATATCATAATCCCCCCCCCCCCCCTCTTGCCTTCCCCGAAAAAAAATGGCATTTTTAATATTTAACCACATGTTTGATTTTAGTTTGATGTAAAAAAAGAAAGAGCCCCGCATCAAAATTTAAAATACATGTATATAGAATTTTTCTTTACTTAATAATAGTTTACATATAAACAAATCATTTTTTAAAAATCAGGGTAGATCTGATGTGTATTTTGTTGACCACTCAGCGGTTTTATTTTATCAATACTATTTTCTCAGTGCCTAAGAACAATGCCGTGATAATTTTGATGAACAGCTGTCAAAGAGCGGTAACTCTAATTTAAACAAAAGATTTTTTTAAAATCCTGGGATACCTCCCCCTTGCATCGTGTAATATTTATCAAATCTTTTTTTGGACCAAACGCCCCCCCCCCCCCCTCCCCTCCCGGGGTGAAAAGAGATAGAGAGGGGGGAGAGGCAAATTTAAATTTATTTAAGCAATATTTCGTTGTGAACAAAACAGCTGCTCCGAAGAAATAATAGCGAAAAAATATTTACTAATAGTATAAGAAGCTCTCGATTTTTTTAGGTCACCTGAGTCACTCAGGTGACCTATTGCTATCCGTTTTTGTCCGTTCGTCGGTCGTAAACTTTTGAACATTTTCAGCCACTGAGCCAATTTCAACCAAATTTGGCATATAGCATCTATGGGTGAAGGGGAGTAAAAATTGTGAAACTCATGGCCCCTGCCCCCCCCCCCCCCCCCCTGGGGCTTGAGGGGTGGGGCTAAAACCATAAAAATTAATGCAATCTTTAAAAAATCTTCTTTTTTATTCCTGGACATCAAGCAGTCAAACTGCTGGCATGATTGTAATAAGCATTGAGCTCTCTACCAAAATTGTGAAGTTTATGGCCCCAGGGTCAGGGGTTCTGGCGCTAGGGTGGGGCTCTAATGATTATATAGTGAAAATGCATTACTTCTTTAAAAATCTTCTCCTCTGCTCCTGGGTATTTGGTCAATGAACTAAGTACATAGTTATGATGAGGAAGAATGCGTCTTCCAAAATTGTGAATTTCATGGCCCCTGGGTCAGGGGTTTTTGTGTTTGGGTGGGGCTCTAATGATTATATAGTGAAAATGCATTAATTCTTTGAAAATCTTCTCCTTTGCTCCTCATTATTAAGCAGATGAACAATTACTATAAGTACATAGTTGTGCCTATTCCAAAACTGTGAAGTTCATGGCCCATGGGTCAGGGTTCTGGTGTTAGGGTTGGGCTGTAAATGAATGCATTAATTCTTTGAAAATCTTCTCCTCTGCTCCTGGGTATTAATCCGATGAATTAAGTACATAGTTATGATGATGAATAGTGCCTCTTCCAAAATTATGAGTTTCATGGCCCCTGGGTCAGGGGTTCTGGTGTTAGGGCAGGGCTTTAATGATTATATAGGGTATGGTGGTGTAATTTCGACCGATTATTTTTTTTCTACTTAACATTTGTTCAATTATGTCACTGTATGTTATGCTACAATTTTTTAATAATCTTTTTAGAATTTAGAGTTTATTGGATTAAACAATCCCGGAATATTAAAAATGTTTTCATTAGCCCTGTGATTATAATGCACATGAATATACATTGCAAAGGCCACACTGCAGTTACTCAGGTGACCGATAAGGCCCATGGGCCTCTTGTTTTTTTTTTTTTTACAGGTGAATGGGTTGTGGTGTTATTCGCTCGAGCGATTTTAATATTTTGAATATACATGTATAATTACACAAAATATAAATTCTTATAAACGTCACAAATATATACGTTGGTTCATGTATTACCTGCTTTCAACCGTTGTTCTGTCCCAAATAAATAAAAAAAAAAGGTCATGGTCACTGCGCTGGGAACGTTCTTCTAAACACTGTTACTGTTAAAAAAAGAATTAAATAATCTAAATTAAATGGATATCCATTTTAATTCATCTTACAATTAAAACAACACCATCTGTAAAGTGAACTTTTAGAAAATTTACATTTAATTACACATCTATTAACCTTAATATGTGTTTTTTTTATTGTGTACTGCTCACTAACCCAATTACCTAACTTTGCGTTTAGAAAATAAATATAAAAGGCTTAGGTCTGGTAATCAAATGGAAAAAATAAATGTGTAGTTTGGGGTTTTTCTTTTATTGGGTGCATGATCAAGGAATCAAAATGGTGAAATGACAATGTCTGTCCCCACGGCAAAATGCACTCTAAAACAAAGTACCTCAAAAAGCCGACTAGATAAAGTAAGGTGAAGGTCTTTCTTCAAAGCCATTTTATTTTAATTCGTAGTTTTGTTGTTGTTGTTATTCTAAAGTTCTTAAAAAAATTATTTGGGGAATTGTAATATTTAATTCCATTATGTTTGTCTCGTATGGATAGAATCTGGGTTCAAAGGTCAATGTTCTTTCTAAAGGTCAAAGAATACTAGTACATGTAAATATCAGATTGAAAAAAAAAGCTTCTTTAACTCATCATTATATAATTATTTGGCATATTATTAAACTGACGTGGATTAGATACGAGCCTTTTACATTCAAAATCAAATCATAACTTTTGTTAAGGTGTCTTAGCCGTCAATAATTCGTCTAATAGATACAATTGGATGGTCATATTATCTTGCCGTATTTAATCATATTTCTGGAAAAATGCTTATTGTTGAGCTCTACAATTCACTAAAAAAAATTCTTATTATTTCATTAATCAATTACATGTGTACAATTTCATCTGAATGTTATGATATATACTCATCAATTACAATGTATATCTGCAACTTGACCTGCTTATATGAAAGAGGGGATATAACACATAGACTGTACCTGTTTTCCAATCCTTATTGAATTTTTTCAATAAATATGTTCGAGTTCAAGTCTATAAAATTACATGTATAAGTCAATAATTCTTACTAAAATATATCACTTAGCATAATTGATTAACATTAGCATTCAGGTTATGTTAATTTATTGATTTAATTCCACGGCATACATGTACATAAATATATATATTTTATATGTATTGTTAAAGTATACAATTTAACTATTTTTTGTTTAGAGATAGAAAATCACTTTAAATGACCGCGATCCCCTAGCTCAATAAGAATTATGATTTTAGGGAGCACAGAGCGAAGTGCTTAAATTCAACTGCGTAGAAAGACTTGCCAAAGATTTCCTATTTCTGTGACTCTTAATGATGATAATAAAAATTAATAAGGGATGCAAGTATGTGTGTCACCCATCCTGCTTTAATTAGAGCTAATTAAACTAAATTTTATGAGTGTTTACAGTTTAAATTGTCACAATATCTACATACTGGTTTAATTAAAAACAAATAATGAGTCATTTAATTGTGTCATTTTTATTTAGAATCCGTCTCTATAATGTCCTCAGATTTATCCTTTTCATTTATTAACAATTCAAATTAATTTTCATTCCCTGTTTTTGGTTATTAAGCGGTTTCCCGAAGGAAAAATCCGTTTATCGAAATGGTGAAAATGGCGGGCGAGCGGGCGGCTGCCAAAAGGGTACCCCTTTTGTAAGGATAACAGTTACTACTCCTACAGTTTTCAAGATTTGAAAAATTTTTTTGCAAATCAATTATACATATATCAGAGATGTGCATATTACTTGTATTTTGATTTTTGATAATTCATGCAAAAACTACCATCCGTTGAACTTAGTCATTTTTTGGCATAATACTGCATATAGGGTACCCCTATTGACGGTACGGATAACTCCTCCTACAGTTTTCAAGATAGGATTTTTTTTTAATTTTGCAGATCTGTACATATATCAGAAATGGGCATATTACTTGGATATTAATTTCTAATAAAATATGAGAAAAATATTAACTGTAGAACTTAGTAATTTTAAACAAAATGTTGCATAAAGGGTACCCCATTTGTTCGGATATTTTTTCATACAGTTTTCAAGATAAGAACTTTTTTGTTTTGCAGATGTTTGTATTACTTGTATTTTGTTTTGTGAATTTATGAGAAAAATGCCAGCTTTAAACTTAGTCCTTTCTTCCATAATATTTCACACATCAGGGTGTATCATTTGTTCAGATAACTCCTCCTACAGTTTTCAAGATAGGAAGTTATTTGCATTTCAATTGTACAAATATGTACCATAGAGATAAGCATCATACTTAGATTTTTTTGATTGACAACTGGATTATGGATACTGATCACACTAAAGAAAACCCGGTTTGCTGTCACATTGAAAGCTTTCTCTTGTTATACAGTATATACAAATACTAAATTTCCGCATATCATGATCAAACCCATACATAATTTCATTGAGATTTGAAGCACAAAGTTTTACTCAGAGAAGAACTCGTTTTCTAGCCATAAATGGACGAAATTTTGTCGATTTTTAATAAAAGAAAATGAACACCCTGTGGACATTTCAAATAATAAAGGTTGCCAAACATTAAAATGTGACAACCAAATCAAAGTATAATAAAGACAATAAACTAAACTTGGTAAATGATTTAATCATCTGTCTCGATATACCGAAGTCCTTATAAACAGGTAGCAGGTGCCCCTTCACATTTTTTTTGAAGAAGTGGAAATTACAAGTCCTTTCATAGGAGACGTTAAAACCGTGTTACGGAGTACTCTAGCACGATATCAGAAACAGAATGTATTAAAAAGCCTCGAAAGGACTTAAAACAGCAACATACTGGTCAATCGTTTGTTCGAACGATCAAATCTAAAACGCTATACACATAGCCGCTGTAATGCGTGAATCCTCTTGGCACTCACTATCAATTTGGGAGAAAAAAGAAGAATTTAAAAGTCCTCGATACACAAGTACTTCATAGATCTTTAAGTTGATAGATGCTCGAATTGGAAAAGTGTCTCGACAGATGAGCTAACGACGTCGTTAAGACACAAATTTAAAAAAAACTCAATTGGATGGCAAAAGCAAACAAAGAGGTCCAAGGGCCACATCGCTCACTTGAGCACTAATGTCGTCTGACAGAAGTATATTGCTAAAAAAGCTTTGCTACATTAAATTCAATAAATCTACATGTCTAAATCTTATGCATACATTCACATCATTTGATTATTTTTTTCCCATGCTTCTTATTTATTTAATAAAAAAGGAACAAAAATATGT
>WFKH01011926.1:28539714-28562015 GCA_016163765.1 Magallana hongkongensis
TATATGTATAAACTGTATGTTTAATTGGCCGAGTGGTTCTGGAGAAGAAGTCTAAAATATAAAAAGTTTACAAACAGACGAATACACAGACAGAAGGATACCAGACAAAAGGTGATCAAAAAAGCTTCCTTTAGCCTTCAACTCTGGTGAGCTAAAAATTTATATTCAAACTTTAGGTTTTTACGGTTATTCCCCATTCATGAATTAAATATGCATATGCAAAGATATTACATTCATAATCAAGATTTATGAAGTTATTTCATATCATACACTCAAAATTATTAATGACCATGATTTAATATACTAATGAACATTTTCCAATGCCTCAACATGGAAGCCTAGGGCTCTTTGTCTTAGTTTTTATTAATAATCCTTTTAAGGAGGCTGGGTGGTCAACAAATTAACCACCAGGTTTGTCTTAAACTTTGACATATGTTAATTTTGATCATAAATTACCTTTTAGTAAAGAAAAAGTCCAAATATTTTAACTTTAAAATTTGATCATTTTCCTATATCTTTATACAGAGCTCTTCTTTAAAGAAGATTGAAATAGTCTAAAAATGGCCGCGACCATCACGCCCTCTTAATGCTCCAAGTATTCAAATATTACAGAACTCACTGCATGTCTATTTTCAAATATCGTAACAATTCAATCTCTCTCTCTCTCTCTTTCTCTCTCTCTCTCTCTCTGATCCCCCTCTCTCTTTCTCTCTCTCTCTGTATTTATGCAAAAATAATTCAGAGAGAGAGAGAGAGAGAGAGAGAGAGAGAGAGAGAGAGATAGGGTAAATAAAGGCATGGAGAAAGAGAGAGAGTTTCCCATCCTTATCTTAAGAGAAGCATACTACTCATATAATTTACGTAAAGCTAATATGAATATCAAATCCCAAAAGTTTAAGATAATCCCGAAACGGAGATAACAATGATATACATCCGCCTTGCTTGATAAAAACAATATGCAGCAGCAAAAGTACATCACAATGTATTTAATCGCTCGACTTAAAGTACATCAGGCTCAATAGACTGGTATAAGGAGAGGGATTCGTGTCATCGTTTGATTGATGCGGCGTGCAAACACGCACGCGCATGCATCTACAAACAGGACAATGAACTCGCAAACAGGACTGGCTTTCTGGGTGGGATATATAGAGCTCTTCTTCTAAAAGAGATCATTACAATCTAAAATGGCCATGGTTTAATTTGGATAATCCCCCCCCCTGAAAAAAAACAGCAAAAAACACCACCCTTATAAAACAAGCAAAACAAACAGAATTAGATTAAGAGAAGAAGAGAGAAAAAAATGATAGACATGTGTATAGTATTACCAATGTTATGAAGAGTTTTCTTACAATCTTATGTTTCTTATAGAAGTTCCATCAACAGATTTTGATCCTTATTAACAAATTTTAAAAAAAGCATCGCTTTTAGAATGTTTGAGTTATTCTTCATTGTCATGACAACGCTTTATTGATTGATTGACTGTGTTTGGTCATATCGAGTGTATTTCTACCATATGCAATTCATTCAATGTATACAATCATTGTTCTGTTACCAGCATAATTTCTTTTACTTAACAAAAGATTTCTAAAGCCCTATATAACATATAAAATAATGTATATTACAGCAAACTGCTCTGACTGACTTTACGGAGGCTGGATGGTCAACAAATTAAATCAGATCGACCTAAAAATTTGAGATGTGATTTGTTTAGCTACACAGTATTATTTACTTTAAAAAAATCCATATATTTTACCTTTTAAGTTTGGGTATTGTACTATAAATTTATATAGAGCTCTTCTTCTAAAGGAGATCAATACAGTCTAAAAATGGCCACGACCATCGAGCCCTCTTAAGAATTGGCTAATACAGATGACCAAAAATGGACTGATTTCATTAGCAAAGAAGCAAAAGGATTTGCGTTCTTAGTATCAATGCGTCCAAGAGTAGCTTTAAGATACCAAAATGCAAAATGGTTTTTCTTTTTTTTTTATACAAAGTCAAGATTAAATAGTTAGTCGATGACCCAAGATGGACGATGATGATTAATGCAAAAGGGCAAGTTTTCCACATGCCCAAACGATGATGCAATATGGGCAGAAGAATCTTAGAAAAGATGGAATGACATAAGCGATGTCCCAAAAAATGAATGAACAGGTGTAAACGGTTTATGTCATCTGCTGTTAATTGTTAAACCTTCAGTCAGTGTTGAAGTTACATCATTAAGGATATTTCGCCCTTTTCGGATTTATGACTTACCTGTACAAAAAGGTTAATTGTGATCATAGCTTACCATGTCCATACCTGTTTGTAGCATTACTCATTGTTAAAAAGAGAAAACAGGCAATGGATAATAAATCTCAAAATAACAAAAAGTTATGCTTTGAAGCCAATCTTACTTTTTTCTCCAAAATATATAAATCTTTATTTTTTTCTTTCCTCCCTTTTTTAACTTTTATGACTAAATATGTTTATCATCAACACAACGAAGCATGAATGAGATAATTAATTAAATTTAGTCTTAAATAGAAAAAAGGGTTGAATTTGTTTAATTAAAAGAAAGAGATGAAAATAATCTGTGGGCGTTTCCGCTCCATGCAAAGTCACCACAATTTGTGTGCTTCGCGCGCTGTATAATGATCTTCTGCACTATTTCTCTCAACATGTGCGTACTTTCAGCGAGCAAAAAGTTAAATTAAATGGGTGTGGGGTCGAAACCAGTACCACCGGGGACTTGAAGACCTGATGACAGAACGACCTATTTTTCTTAATGAATGTCTGCTAATGCCCCAGACCTACTGTAATTCCAGTCACCTGTACTCTGGGCTTCAAGTTAGTATATGATTCTGGTTTTTTCCCTTGCTTTCGCTCTCTTCGGAGTTCTTCTTGCTGCCAAAAAGAGAACCGTAAAAAATGCCAAATGGCCTAATTGCACATAAAAAGAGAGTCATTAACAACAAGGGACTTATAAGATAGTTTTTCCCTCTGCTTTTGGTAAGTGCAATATTTATTTAGTTTGTCTAATGAAAGGTGTTTATTTTTAATACTGTGTTTTATGTGGCGTGAAGATCGATAGAACTATATCAGTTGTATTTGGTTTTTTGTTTTAATTTTTGGTCTTGTTTTTGCTCATTTTCTCCTTCCCCTTTATATAAAAAATGCAAAGTTGCTGTTTAGATTTAATGTATTTTGATTTCCTATTGTGAGATTAAAAGAAGATGGGTGGATAAGGCGTGTAAAATGCCTATATAAGGACGGATAAGATACTGTAAAATTTTAAAATATCAACAAACCTGATAATTTTTTAACAATGTATATTTAACATAACATCGATTTGTAGCCCTTAAATATGTTCAATATTTGGAATATGTTGATTTAAACTGGTGTATGCGTATCAAAACCTCCAAATATTGTCATTTTTTAGAACTTCAATGTCTTTTGTTGTATAGAGTGGGTCTATGCTCCATATTTTTGCCATAGCCTAAATAAGGTCTTATGAAAAACAAACCGATTTCAATCAACAAAAACGTGGAGAGTTGACCCACTATATATCAAAAATATCATTTTGTATCCCAACAATTGACAATTTAGAAAAATAATACAAGTCCGTAAATTCGTGGCCAAAGTCGCATATAGCGTTTAAACAACGCATTTGTTGTGAATGAAATGGCTCAGTGGTTAGAGAACCAGACATTAGGTAACCTTATAGAACTAGGCTTTTTAGGTTGTGGGTTCGATACCACCAAAACCTAAGGCAATATTTGTTTTCTAATCGTTTGTTAAAACATTTAAACCTGAATATAGTTAAAAAAATGTCCTTTTGCAAACTTGTATTATAACATTATCAAATAGATTTAATTGGAAATAAATAAATTTGAAATTGTATTTTACGACTAAACTAAATGGGCATTTTTGCTATCTAATTCACCCATCTTCTTTAGAAATAACCGACTCGTTGGAAAGGGAGATATTTTTGTGTGTTTTGTTGTCAAATTCTCCGTTTGTACAAGTGAAATATGCTCGTAATACATGTAAAGTATCAGAATAAAAAAAACCCAGAAAATAAGAACAAACTTTAATTTAACTAGATGTATTTATACAAAAGTATAGTGCATTTATTTTTCAGAAAAAATATTAAGTGTATTTAACTGATTTTCACACAAAATGTCTGAGAAAGGTATAAAAACCTCATCCGTCATTTTTATGCTTGTTCGGAATATCTCGAAACTAGTCTCGTCTTTCTAGGATGAATTAATGCAGTTGTTTGTTTACTTTCTTGATATGTTAGCGTCGCTGTAATGTAAAATGCGCGATGCACTTTAAAATAAAGCATTCTCTCTTCGTAATGGTACACATTAATTTCAAAATAACGGGAAATTCGCGGGAATTATCATTATTTATTAACTCATTTTTGCGATTCTGCATTCTGCATTAACGGTCTGGGTTTACATATAACATATGTTGAACATATGTTATATGTATAGTTTTTAAATAAAAATAAATTTTTTTAAATAAAAGTTTTTAACTATTATTTGTTAAACATAAAGTAAAACTAAAATACAAGTAAAAACACAATTTTTTTTTTGTTTTTTTAATTTTCTTTTTATTTTTAAACGTGCATTGCAGCTTTGTCCGAATACATGTATAATACAATATTTCATAAATAATTATAGACATCTCTACATCCATACCAAAACTTAATTTACCCATATCATTGGCAAAATCTTTTGATATGTGTCAATAAAAAAATATTCAAAATCTGAAGCTCTGAAAGTCTTCAATATGGAAACCTCTCATCAAACGACGTTAAAATATGAGTGAAAACTGCTTTGCAAAGAAAATTTCCCTTGATTATAATAACAATAAAAATATTACAATCAAAGTACTAAGAGTATCGATAGGCGGAAGCACGATATCCCATTTTTCGTGTACGAAACTTCGGGATTTTAAAATAAAAAAAAAAGGAAATTTTGAAATAGAGTTAAACTATAGCAATGATTGGTTGTAAGTATGTCAATGTATGCATTTGAAAATAAAAACTTATATGATAATGACTTTCTATCTTCAATCATATCACAAACTATTATCAGCTTCGCATGGATCACTCTCTAAACCTCGATATACAAATCAAGCAAAGCAATAAATACAAGATATCAGAGAAACGATTTCAAAACGAGTTAGATATTGTTCCCATATTGCAGCGAAAAGGAAGTGTGTTCAAATCTGTAAATCCCAGCACTGTCTATTCAACAGAAAAGAAAATATGACGATGTGCACATACTGATCCAATTTGTACGTGTCTAAATCGTCCCGGAAGTTCAATCTACGCAAGCGCATTTGCATGTGAAACATCCAAACAAAAATAGTAAGACTTAAAATAGTGTAAATAGTTTTCTATTGGAATTAGGATAGAGTACTTGAGTGATACATGTCCATTTTTAAAACTGAACAAAAATAAAATTTTGAAGAAAATAAAAACCCAGACACTTATCTCAATTTTACAGAAGTAAAGCATTTCTTTTCCTTTGCAATTCCACTATATAAGATAAATACTGTCTAGAAATAATTGCTTTGCTGAATTCGTTACACTTACATATCGATTTGTGGTCTACATTAGTAGGTCAATGTTAATACATGGCATCAGCGATCAATCAGTACTGAAAAACGTGTTGGTATGGGGTATAAAACTTAATTGCACATTAGGAAACAATCTTTATATCCGTAAAAACAGGAAATATATAGCAAATACAATCTGAACTTTATATCGAAAGGTCCTTAAATTTCAAATACATGTATTGCATGTTGTAACGTTTTTACGTAACCGCCTTTGCCTAGTGATGAATCATAGTTAGCAAGGGTCTTTGGGTTAATTTGGTTAAGTTCTTGTAATATTATGTGGAATTTGCAAATCAAGCAATTCCATACATCCCACTTCAATTGGGGGTGATGGTGTGTCTTATTTGGAGTATACCGCTGTCTATTTTTTTTTTATTATTAAATTACGGCAAATAAACCTGCAACATTTACCCGTGAATTTTATTTTTTCTGCTCACAGACTTGCCTATTTACCGGCATCATTTCCCCGTGTTTCATCTCGGAATATTTCTTGAGTTACCCATATCCTTACGTTACATTTAAAGTCCGATAATTCGGACTTATTTACCAACAGCAAAATGCATTGCAAATTAAAGTATTCTTTGGTGTAATAAAACCACTTCGGCTGCGGCTCGACATAAATACATATTTATAGTTGCTGTCTCGGGGGACAATATTGTCCTCATCGCCAGGAAATAAGTATAAATTATAACGTGAATTTTTGCTACACATGCTTATACTATTCACTCAAAGTATTTATATTTAGAGTTCCAGTATATCAAGCTTGAATTTTGTTGTTGTTGTTGTTGGGGGGGGGGGGGGGGGGGGGTTAGATCAATGTTGTTATTCGACAGAAAAATAATTAAAGGGGAAGGAAAGTTATAATTTTTTCATATTTTAACTAATAAAATGGTTTAAATGATTACACTTGGTCATACTGTTTTGAAAATAAACTTCATATTTAAGATTTAAATCACGATTAAAGTTAGAAAAATCGAATTCCCCATCATTTAAGACATTTTTATGATGTTTGACATCTGTTGACAATCTGTTGACAATCTCCATAACTCTGACACTAACCACACACTAACAATCCGATTTTAGATTATGACATGTGCACATATGTATTTGTCAAGTCAACGAACATGCTCTGCTTGTCAATGGTTTGTGATTTAGCGGAAAAACAGTCTCAAATGTTTGCCAGAACTTGTCAGTTTAGAGCAAATATGTATCATAATGTATCATAATGATGCTCGAGCGTGATCCGAATGTACTGATCCTTTGTTGATTTAAACAAACCGGAATGGATGGTGTGACGTCTTAGATTAAACTTCAATGGCAGCTGTCATGTCAGCGGGAAATTTAAATTAATCAATCGATATTTTTTGATTTATTCATTGTTCCGGGGTGTTTTATTGAAAAAAAAAACCGATATAGAATCAGAGTAGATGTTAATTAATAGATTTATTGTACTACGTATGAATAGTTTCCTTCCCCTTTAAAACAGGAAGCAAACATAATTATTTTGATTATTCACAAAAAAAAAAAAATAAATAAATAAAAAAATAAAAATTAAATCGCTCTTGATACCTGTCTGTGTTTAGCAATGCGATTTAAAAAACAACTGTAATTTTCTGTACTTTTTTTTTAACCAAAAGCAGAACTGAATTTTAGTTAAGAGAGCTTAAAGGACTTTTATAAAATTAAAAGAATTAACATTTCTTTCAGTTGAAATTCACAGTGTGTTTTCGATTGCTTTATTTAAATATGAAAAAAAGATACTCATTTTTCATGAAAATGTGCACTTTAAGAATCATTTACAAAATATAGATAAATGGCATGTAACAGACCACAATTTAATTTTGGCACTTTTGACGCAAGTCAGTTGTCGTCATAATTTAGAAGCATGATTCAAATTGGTTTAAAAATTATGAAGAGCGATTAAATGAATTTAACACAAACACCTTTTCTAATGAAAATTTAAAAAATGACATGCATAAATTGTAAACTTTTTTGTTTGCTGTCAAAGAAAGCTGGGATATTTGTGTAATTTGAAATGGCAGGTGAAAAAAAACCTTTAAAATTACGTACTGCATGCTACAAATGAAAAAGTATTTTAACCCTCTTAAGTAATTTTTAATCTTATTTGACAGAAAAATTTCAATAATTGTCATTTAGTTAATATATCCCTTCCGTACCATACAAAACAAGATCATTAATTTCCATATCAACATATATTGCTTTCAAAAGGCAATAATGCAGAAATTGAAGAGCTAAAATAAAGATTGGCTTTTTGAGAGCAATTCTGTACTATTTTGATTGACCTGGTGTTTTTTTCAATTAATGGAACCTTAAAAAGTATTTTTTTTTGGGGGTTGGGGGGGTTGGGGTGGGCTTGTAACCAAATCGCAAGACGTATTTCGACACGAAAATCAATGAGAAAAATACGGCGAAATTGTACAAAATTCTGTAAATGTTTACGCGTCATTTTGAAAATATACCATTATACTTAAAAGGACAATTTCTGATTATGGTGATTGGTACGATCATAGTTTTGCATTTGAAGTTTAAAATCTTTACAAGAACATTAAAATACGTAAACCAAGACAGTATCCTTATACACATCTACCTAGTGATCGAATGCAATGCTTTTCTATTAAGGCTGTTTCATCCTCGGACAGCTTTTTAAAGTGGTGTTTTCTTCCTCATTAAGATAATGTCTTTTAATTTTATCATAATTCAAACATACTTTTTTTAAATGGGAAAAATGTCAATTATTTTGTGAAGCAATTTTCCCCCCTAAAAACTAAAATCTTCGATATATAAACAAACAAATCCGGATTTTAAAGTTATCAAAACATGGCTATGGATCGCATCGAACAGCGTTAATTAACAAGGAGTTTACTCAAAATGAGTAAGCATATGTAGAATTCGACGGTGAATTATAGGATGTTTATGGTGGCATATTTCTGCCCCCTACATGCAAGATAAATTATGTCAACATGCAAGAAAGTTATGTTAACATGCAAGATAATTATGTCGACATGCAAGATAATTGTGTTGACATGCAAGTTACAAATCCTTTCAGAGAATTTGATTTTTATATGGGTAAAATGACTTACTAATGCCTTACTCTGACATCATAGATGCAAGATGCAACATAATTATGACAACATGCGACTTATTTATGTTGACATGCGACTTATTTATGTGAACATGCGAATTAATTATGTTAACATGCAATATATTTATGTTGACATGCGAGTTAATTATGTCGACATGCGACTTATTTATGTTGACATGCGACTTATTTATGTCAACATGCAAGTTAATTATGTTAACATGCAAGATATTTATGTCAACATGCAAGTTATATCGCATGTTGTTATAAATAACTTGCTTGTAAACATATTTATCTCGCATGTTGACATAAATATCTTGCATGTTAACATAATTATCTCGCATGTTAACATAAATAAGTCGCATGTCAACATAATTATCTCGCATGTTGACATAAGTTTCTTGCATGTTAACATAATTAACTCGCATGTTAACATAAATAAGTCGCATGTCAACATAATTATTTCGCATGTTGACATAAATTTCTTGCATGTTAACATAAATAACTTGCATGTTCACATAAATAAGTCGCATGTCAACATAAATAAGTCGCATGTTGTCATAATTATGTTGCATCTTGCATCTATGACGTCAGATACGGGCGTAAGTAAGTGATTTTATCCATATAGAAATCAGGTTTTCTTTAAAGATTTGTAACTTGCATGTACACATAATTATCTTGCATGTTGACATAATTATCTTGCATGTTGACATAATTTTCTTGCATGTTGACATAATTTTCTTGCATGTTGACATAATTTATCTTGCATGTAGGGGGCAGAAATATGTCACCATAGATGTTTTCTTGGAGTCCTATATTTGCTGAAAAGTTTCTGATTTTTGCACATTTTCCGTACATTTTAAGGTATAATTAACCCGGCATCCTATTTTCCCTCTGTAAACAAACTCGTTTATTGTACATGTACTTGTTATTTTCTTGTAAGAAAACTAAAATAAGAAGAAATCGTGAAATTCAGACAGGCCAAATTAAACGATAATAAAACATATTGACGTCACAATCATGACGCTTAACCACAACTGCACTGTAATGGTATTAAAAGTTTCTTATCAAGCACCACTTGAGCAGAAATGGACACTTAGAAATGTAGTGGAATAGAGCATTTCAACAACAATGGTGACGTCACATGTAATTATGCCTCTTGATCGTGCAAATGAAACGAAAACCAGAACAAAACCCACTTTTACAATAGATATAAATACATATGTCTGTAAAAATGAATTAGACAACCCGAATTCCCCGTGGAGCTACAGTTCTGCAGCTAACCAATATGTTAATCTTACTTTATATAACTTGAAACAAACATAAAATTGTGTGTGTGTGTGGGGGGGGGGGGGGGGGGTTACAAATTTTAATATCAATTAAATTTCACCAAATTTGTCGCAAGTAATTTCGAAATAAGGTACGCAATATACCCGTATGGCAAGAGGAACATTTTGGGAAAATTTTATTACCTCAAAATAACCCACACGCGATTTTTTTTTTATTGGAATCGCAGAAATTCACCTCGTAGACATTCAAACTATTATTCAGCATTTCTTCAGAATTGTGATGTGTAAGATTACACCCATCAGTTTACGAAAACAATTACAAAGAGCCGTTTATAATTAATGTTGTAAATATAATGTTTTAAGACACTTGAAAAATGAACTTAATGTCCAGAAAAATGTAATTATAAGGTTACATTGTTCTAATATTTAGCATTCAACAAGCACCTTAGCAAAGTGAAAGCATGCCCAGAATATTAGAATCTGGATAATTATAATAAATTGTACGTGGCGACAGCGTTGTTTAGACGTAATTCACAGGAGCTTTGCTATACATTTGTTTTGCTGTTCTACATACATGTATTTAAGCACTCTGTGTCAAGTCCTAATTTTACCTAACATTACAGTTTTTAGTCTGAAAACAATTCATCACAGACCGTATAAATTTAGCGAAGTTCAGAATCTGGCATTGCGTAATTTGCGTCTTGAAGCCAGGGGATCAGTAGTGAAAGTTGATGGCCATTTTGCTTTTTTATGTAATCTGAGCTACAATTTTAGTGTCTGAAATAAGTTTTTTTTATAAAATTGTGATTTGTTATTTCTATGACAGATAAAATTAAGATTTTATATACCTATTATTCATATTTTTGTAGAAAAAAAAACTGTTTTAAGGCCCATCTTTGAATGAAAACTATATTACTGTCATCCTGTACAAAACGTTTTTCTTGTTTATGTATAAAAAATGCAACATTTTGCATAGTAAAAAAAAAAATGCAATACTCAGTTTAATATTATCTTTTATGAAGGTTTTAGTTACATGCAAAATTATCCATTGAAAGTGCTAAATGGTCAAGACCATTTGAGAATTTAAATAAGGTTAATTTAAAGTAGATCGAGCTCTGTAAGAAAATATAGAAAAAATTAATTATTATACTAGTAATTAGAATTAAAAACTAAGAGAGTTGCTTTTTTTGGTTTATTATACATGTACACCGGTAATGGGTAATGATTTTTAAAAAGCATATTTTGAATTATTTTTGATGGGTCTTATGGTGGTTAATTATTTGAATACCAATCTTCCTTAAAAAGCAGGCTTTGGGTGGATTAGTTGGTAGAGAGTTCGCACATTGTGCAAGAGGTCTTGTGTTCGACTTCCGATCGTAGGAGGTCGCGACAGAGCCCAGTCGTAAGTTGCACGTGATCTTTAGTCAGGTGCTTTGATTATTCATAAAAAGGTAATGTATAAAAAAGAATGATCTATGATCAGTGGTATTGAGCGCCGAAATCAACCCAAATTCGAAGTCCATTGTTTCACCTAGACAAACTGGGAAATTTTGTCAACTATAAAAAATAAACCCATCAATTTGTCCTTGCAAACGACTTTCCTTTCCCAAATAGCTTGACAAGGGTCCAGGGTTTTGTTGTTGATATTATTGATAATCCATTAATTGCATGCTTTAAGTTTGTCAACATGACTGTAATCAGAAAATATATATTTCAAAAACTTAGCCCACGAAAAACGCAAATAATTAAAAATAATATAATGATTAATTATTTGCAATTATCATAAATATTGCATCAAAAATCCACAATAAAAAAGATATATTAACTTTTAGTAATTCATCATAAAGCAAATAAGTATGTGGCAATTTTTAATGAAATTCATAATTATACTCATTTATTTTCTGAAACAACAGTTAAATTTATTCCTTACTTGATATCAGGAAACGTATCAAGAACCCCCCGCCCCTTACTTTTAGACAAGCAAAATTGCATACCAATAAAACGAAAATACTTGTCTGCATGCTATAAAAAGTACATATTTATTTTTTCCATAAAATAATACATGTAATTCACTTTCAAAGCTCTGAAGAAACCACTCCCACTCCCGCCAAAAATTAAATTAATGCTCCCTTCCCCACCCAAAAATATATAACCCTGCAAAGTGGTCATAATGGTTCCCATTATGAAAAGTCACTTCCAGTTACAATAAAAACAATAAAATGTCACTAATTAAAAGAAATATAACTTGCACGAGTTTTTTTTAAACATTTGGATTAGCAATTTTTTAACTTGTGCTGTTAACATGCTAAATGTTTGTTTTACTAACGAGTGAATTTTGTTAGTTACCCAAATCATACGATTAGTAATGAAATAATCCTTAAAATTTCTACCAGTCATAAGACAATCTGCCCTAAAATTAAAAAAAAATATCATTATGTAAAATTATAAGGTCCGGGGGATTGATGCAAATCCTATTGAGATGTAACATCGGCAACGTAGGGTATACGATGTAAAAAAAAGTGTTTTTGGCCAATTAAATAACGCGTTTATAACCAGAAATAGATTATTTGGAGGTATTATGTTTTTCGTTCCGTCGAGCTTGACGTCATCAGTATGTTGGGCGCTCAGAGTCATTGAACAGCAAAGGGTTCTTTATCGTGCCAGCATCTACCGTGACTCAAATCTTAGTTTCTTTCCTGGCATCATTCGACAGACCCACTATACTTTTGCTCACTTTGCAGAGAATTGTTCCCTACAATAGTGCATGTTCTGAACAGGATTCGAACCTACAGCCTTCCGCTGTAGGCCGCAAGGTTAAAGCATTTATCTATTTATCGCGAAAACTTCTACCATATACTTTGGAGACAAGAACATGCAAATTTTTTTTTTAAATTGTTAAAAACGCTTCAGTTTCGACGAATTTCTCAATCTGATCTTTACCTTCATACCTTTTTATGTTAAAATATTAAAACTTTAGAAAATTTAAAGTCGTTAAAAGTATTTCCTGCATGTTTGCATTTGTCGCCTAAATTGTTCATGCCTACTAGCACATGGAAGCAAGCAGTTCAGAATAATGAGTTCAAAAAGTTTACACTAGCGGCCTGATCATTGTTTCATTTGGGACGTCTGGGCTGCGTTTTACAAAAGAACTTACAACTTACGACCAAATTTATGAATGCTTATCACCACAACTAATCATTATTTGAAATTAATGGCTGTAAAATACAATTATAGAAAAGAAAATACGGGTAAATTGATGATCATATATAAACTTTGTTACTCAAAGAGCATTCCAAAAAACTGAAAATATTCACGACTTTGTCGTAAGTTCTTTTGTTAGACTTTGTCGTAAGTTCTTTTGTTAAACGCAGCCCTGAACTTTAATACATGTACGAGTTAACAAAAACCAGTGCAGAAACGTAACGTTACGTCACAGAATTTCATTTCCTGTCTCCACTTCCGAAGATCAGGACAGTTTTAAAACAGAGCGCAGCATTTCTGAACAGTTCTGTGCGTTTATTTGTCAGAATTTTCTAGCTCTGTTCCTGAATTTAGCACACAGAGTAAAAACAAGCATAAATCATAACGGTAAATTTTTTATCGTTTTTGGCCTAACACTTCATTTATTATGCAAATGAGCTCGCGGTCTATGACTGGACAGGTTAGACTATTTTTAGAGTCGCAGCGGGACATTTACGAGTTTCTGCGAAAAAGCATTAATCTTTGAGGCAACGTGTATGTACAATGTTTATTTACGTACAAAAATACGTTGTTTTTGTAATCAACACATAGCAATAAAGTTAACCATATGTTTAAAGTACGAAACTGACAACTGGTCGCTGCCATTTTTTTTTTTACAATGGTTAAACGGAGTAACGACTTGCCTTAAGAAAAAGCCTATGAATAAACACAAGCCCTCCAGGGCTTGGTGAAGAAAATATATATATACCTAGCATCTGTCACATTGATAGATATCAGAAGGTTTGCATTGTCCTGGTTGCAGCAGTGTCTTTAATGATGACAGATGGTCGTACTTTCACATTTAAAACCCATTTTATGGTCTCCATTTGGTAGAGATTAACATTACAGGATGTACCTTAAACGACGAAATTTACATAGGAATCAACCGCGAACTCTTAAATTAGGGTCGGGCTCTGGGAAATTTAGAAAATGTGCACTATTTTATTTTACGAAATGTTAATTTTCTCCTTCTTCGTTTTGCACATTTTAGAATGACTTGAAACATGCTTTTTCACATGTCAAGTAGAAAACACGAGAAAGTGCTTTATGAAAAGAAGACTGCATCAAAAAGGAATTATTTGAAATTGAAAAAATAGAAAACACGCAAAAATATGTACAGTATCCCCCCTCCCGAAAAAATTTTTTGAATCGGGATCGGAATTGAAGCGACTTCCGCTTTTCCTCTCTACTTTTTTTTTCTCCTTGTGCAATGGATAAATTTACCTTGATTTTTAATGATGTCTAAATTTTCTTGTTACTTTATCGAGACGAATTAGATCATTTTAGGAATTATACCATTATTTTATATAATGCTTTATTTTAAATAGGTGCTTTGTGAAAAATGAGCCTTTTTAACCGTTAAGCATTTACATGGTTTGGTTTTTCTTTTCTATTTTACATTAATTTCCGGATCAGCACCCTCACTACATTGTAACCAATGAAATTATTTTCTGACTAATTGGAACTCGGATAATTTGTACCCCTTCAACTATTAAACTCAAATCTACTACACTAAATGATTACGAATGTGTGGTATGTGCCTTTAGGTATTATTTGTACTTTGATTTACGCCAATTGCGAGCGATTTGATGCTTTTAATGGTCGAGCTCGAAAAATTGAGCAAAATCAATTTTAAAAAAACAACATTCTTCAAAGTAAAGCTTTCATGTATTAAGAACTGATTAATTAAACGTCTTTTATCATTGATTTAAATGTTTTATTTTTCGTGTATCTATACATATATGTAATGTATTTATAATGTAAAAATCTAAAAGATACTTATGGATGCCACTGATGTATTTTGGGTAATATGAAAATAATGGATCTTCAAAATTCATTTACACAGATTTATGTGTTTAAGCGTGACAATGCAGAAATAAAAAAACCGTACTCGTCGTCCATATTTCACAAAATGTACTGTAACAACAAACCGAAGAGAATCATTTGGTTTGTGACATTAGTAAAGTTTAACGACATCAAATCAAAACCGCAAATAAAAGTGTAACGGAAAGAAAAATGCATTTTAATAATCCGTGACCGATATAGACGACCAGTACCCGGAAATGAAATCGCTGTGTTCAAATAAACTTTTGTCATTTAAGCACTCGCATTAAACCGACATTTCACGCTAGTGAATACGATTTGTGTAAAGCGTTCCAAAGACCTTGATCTGTAAAGTTAAAGAGATGTTTGCATTAATCCCCGGAGCAGAAAGACATGTATTAAGATCCGGTCTAGTAGTTCGGTAGTATAATAGTATATGTAAGCATCTCAGCTCTTTTCTCTGATTCGATGATTGATAAACCCCAAAAATCCCCTAGATTTTAATTGTTACAAATGGATAAGTCAGTTGTAAACAAAAACAAAACAAAAAACAAGCAGCAGATTGGACGGATAAATGAAAAACTGGCAAATTACCAATGAAATAAATAATCGGATGAAAACTATCTGCGCAATTTAATCTTTTATTTTTTCAATTATTTGTTTTTATCTTAAATACTGCATCTGTGACTTCGTCATGTTTTGAAAACAACAGTCTTACATCTTACACATCGCGTTTTTATTGCTTTTTGCTACGTGGCATCATTACATTACATCGCAAAAAATGACTATAAAAGTACAATTTTTCACTAATCATATTTTAGTTTGTATGTGTTGTAATATAAGCATGCGTATTTGCTGCGAAAACAATTTAAATTGAAATATTGAAACATGAAATCCTTAAGTACGTACAATGAAATATTTTTTTTTCATTCCAGCTTTGGAGGTGGTACGTCTAATATAGTAATTGGGAGAATATATACATGTAGATTTAAGTAGGTGAATTTTCGTTTCAATTTTTTATCTACTCTGAGGATAGTCTTCATTTTAACATCGTTGTTTTCCTATGTAAACCCAGGGAAAACTTGAATAAAAATCGCCTTTGGGTACTTAAATAGGTACAATACATGCAAATTTAGTTTTAACTATTTTATTATGTTCCGAATACTTTTATTGATTACATTCATACAATTTCATCTATTTTAAAGCGAGATAACTCTTGAAACCTTGTTTCAACGTCAATTCGTTTGCACACAACCGTCTCTCTCTCTCTCTCTCTCTCTCTCTCTCTCTCTCTCTTTTCTCTCTCTCAAAAAAATAAATAAATCTGAAAAGTGAAAGAAGTGATAGAATTTTTCATTAAATCTAAAACTCACACTCACTCCCTTTGTATGCATGATACATATATGATGATAAGAAATATGTTTCCGCAATATGCAGGCGGAAAACGATAAAGCATCAATAAAGAGGGCTATATAGGTCTCTCGAAGTCTATATATAGGAAGAGATAGATATATAATCTAGATAAAAGGCCATTAAAGGGCTGGCACGCACTGAAAAGCTAATCCCTGTTAAGGTGAGAGGGCTTAGTAGATGTCTCCCTTGTAGGTATAGGTCTGCTTACACCCTGACACAATGACACATATGTAGAGGGCAATGCTTAGTTGTAATGTATTTTTGGGGTTCATTTTTTATTTTCAAAAAATAACTGCCGATATTTCACCTCGATTTTATTTTTAAGATCTTTACATTTATTTGCACGACGTGAACTTTTTCATACTTGGTCTCTTTTCTTTCCGGGTGCTCTCTCTCTCCCTCTTTCCCTCTCTCTCTCTTTCTCTCTCTCTCCTCTTTGAAAGAAATAAGGAAAGCAGTTTCCTAGTATTATTTTCAATTTAGGATCATGCAAATGTGAGGTATTTTCATCATCCTAGTATTTGTTGTTTATTTATTAAAAAAAACCCACACATACACACACGATGCAAACTTTGCGCTCATGATTTTAGTCATAAACGTGCTTTCATTTAACTTGGTCAAAGGCTTAAGAAATTTACGATACTTCCGACCTTCACCTTTCCTTTAGTTCAGGGACAGGATAATTTTTTGAGACACAGGTATAGGAGACCTCCTCCTCCAAACAAAGGACCCCCCCCCCCAAAAAAAAAAAAACTACATTAAAATCTACAAAATTTACAACCATTCTAAATATTCATACAGAATTAATGATCATTCTAAATATGCATGGGGAATAAATGACACTTCTAAATATGCATCAGATAATTGATGACCATTCCTTTTATATGCAAAGCGTGAAGTTATAAAACATGAAATATTCCCTTTTTAACATCGAGTTCATGAATAAACATTTTTTTCTTTGAAAAAGCATGTCATATTTGACTAGCAACCGTTCCAAGCGAACTTTTCACTTTTCTCAGCTTAAGGTTGCGAACTTTTTACCCATCATGACAAAAATCTCTCTCTCTCTCTCTCTCTCTCTCTCTCACACACACACACACACACACACACACATAAACACACACACACACACACATATCAACAAAACTCAATCATGTCCGTTAATTTATTTTAAAAAAAATAAGTAGATGTATCAGGAAAACGACACACATGTTCATTCTGAAGATATGGAATATAAGTGGAAAAGTATGGGGGTTCCGGAAGTGTAGAGATGAAAGTGAGGCAACTAGTGGGCTTTTAGTACGTCACGAAGCCGATTTACGTAAATGTGAATGAAATCAAGAAAACTTAGAAACAATTTTATCAAATAAATCTTCAAGAAAATTTGCGTTCTTGTGAAAATGGCAATAAAGATGTGGTTTCTGAATTCTTTGGAGATTAACGGAATCTTTGTACGACAACACTCCCATAGTGTTTTGGAAGGCTATTAGCTTACGCAAAATGCTGATCAATCGTACTTTATAAAATTTGCGCTTTCTTCTTTTCTCCCTGCTTTCTTTCTTTCTTTCTTTCTTTCTTTCTTTCTTTGTCTGTCTGTCAATCTCTCTGACAATTTACAAACATCTCTCTCTAACAACAAACTTATTTCTCTGTCTCTCTGTCTGTCTCTCTCTCTCTCTCTCTCTCTCTCTCTCTCTCTCTCTCCAACAAACAAACAACAAACTTGAAAGGGGGACGGTATCACACTCCCGATGTCATACGACTGATTTTCATCAAGTTCGAGATCACGCAGCGTCTATGAAAGTCAAATCAGTTTCATCGGTACAAGCTGTATACACCTCTCCCCCGGCCGCCGGGACATGCCTACGGTCCAACACAGATGTGTGGGGCCTCCAATCTTAATACACAAAACACGATACTGAGATCTTATTACCAGGATAAAGCCAGTGCTCTTGCACTCTCTCTGTTTATTATGCGCGAAAAAATATTTAAAAGGTAAAAAGAATATATATACGTAAAAATAGATATTACCTACCGTTGACGTAAAAGGTTCAATATAAAAAATCTTCTCTCTATTACTCTCTATCTCTCTATTTTCTCTCTTTCTTCTCTCTCTCTCTCTCTCTCTCTCTCTCTCTCGTATTTTACTCTCTTTCTCAATTCTCTCTCCCTCTTTCACTCACACTTTTCTCTTTTTCCCTCTCTCACATTCGTTATTTTCTCTCAAAGGACAGAATTTAGTAAAATGAAAATAAACTGAGCCTCGTGTGCTGCTGAAGTCCCGCCGTCTCGTCACGATGGAGCCCCGCCCACCCTATTATAACTAGCGCGAGGACTCGTGTATCGCCGTATACTCTTGCTTACCTCGTACTAGAGTTTCTCTTTACCCGAGTAAAACATCTCACTGTGAGTGGGCAAATTTTTGTCTCTTTATCTCTCTGAAGGATATCATACTTCCTCCATTTGCAAGGTGAGGACTTTTTCTAAATAATTACTTTAATATCTTTCTTGACATCTTCTTTTCTCCAACCAGTTCATAATTTAAAAAAAAATTATAATTTTTTTTTTCCAAAAGCGAAAGGTTTTAATATTAATTTTTTGGAAATTTCTAAGAACAAATTTCTCGGCTTTGATTAATCACTGCAAAAAAATTAAAAAAAAAAAAAAACCCTTTCGATTTTCAAAGAAATATTCAAAAAGTTTTCTTCATAGATATTGCATTTCTTTAAGCTGAAGTTCTATAGGGATTTTTTTTTGACGGAGCTCACAAGTACTGCAGTATTTTCTTAACCTCCTGTATTTATTGACCTGTTGAATTTTTCTCAATTGAGCAAGTGTGACCGACTGTATCGCTGCTATATATTTGAGAAAGGGGGAAAACGGGGCATACATGTATGTCTGGTGGGAAAATAAACAATAGGGTTATCATAGGTTAATAACCCAGTTTATGAAGTAATTCATAATTCAAATTCATGGAGTACATATAAAAACGGGATTGTGATTGAAGGTCGGGGGGGGGGGGGGGCGAGCGGCTGGGGTGGATGATGCGAGCTATCCAGCAATGGGGTAAAGTTTGGCGACCTCTATAAAAAGTATGATAGAAAGTGAATTTGTATAAACACGCGTAATTTTCTTTAGTCTATTGCATTATTGCACGTGTGCATAAAAAAGAAAACACCTACAAACACTATTCAAATGTAAACGCTATAAAGTAATATTGTGAAGTAATATAGTGAAATTGATACATTGCACGTGGTTATACACATGTACCTCAAATTTTCCAACTTGGATGCAAATGCCTTACATCAAACACTAATAACTAATAGATTTGCCCTCATCTGAAAAGTTTATTTTGGATCTGTGTCTCGTGAGTTATAACTTCGGATGACATCTTGAGGTTATATGTATACATGTACCAGTGGTTAGATAAATCCAATTTCAAGACTTTAAAAAATGATAATAACACTTTCAGAAATTGTTATCAATAGTTTTGAGTTCTTTGAATTACAAAACTGAAATGTCTCAACCTTGATTTATTTATTTATCTAGGTATACCAAAACGTAGCAGATAAATCTCGTTCTGTACCTGAGAATAACCAAACTTAGGGAATTTAAAAATGATGTTTTTATTTTTTTTTTTTTACGCCTGAAGGTCACAAATTCTTTTCTGTTACGTTGCATTGCAAACATTCATTAACATCAATGATAAAGGAGAAGAATTCAGCCTTCATAGCAGAAGAGTGAGTTTTAATAATAGGAATAATTTCATGGACAATTTAGGGTTATTGGTTGAGAAAGATATCAACATTGCTGTTCATTGCGTAACGATGTTTATTCTTGATAACATTGCAACTTCAAATTTTTCTCTGTTGTTATATAAGGGAATGTGTACATATATAGCCTAGTGCTTTTCTTTCGTAATATAGAGAAAAATACCTCGGTACTTTTCTGCATTCTCATTTTTGTTTTCTTGATATAACAATAAAAAGACATCTTATACCCACTCGGTTGCGTAGCCTTACACACAAAATGCACCCAGGGAACACACGTGTCGGCCAAAATCTATACCTGTATACACAAACATGTCCCAGATTTAAAAAAAAAATAAAGCATATAATCTTGTCATGCTATATCTTTTCCATCGATTCAAAAAGAAAAAAAAATAGTTCGAAAGCTTTAAATTCTTGTGTTCACAGAATGAAGATTACATTTTGACTGTTGACACAGAGGTCGTTACTTCAGGATAAATGGGGCTCAAATTACACGAATTTAAATTCTAACTGCTTTCAATGGAGAAAAAATATCTTATTTTTTCCTGTTAAGAGCTAACTAAACATATCATTTAATTCTATATTTGATATATTTTACACGTATTGAAACATTACGATTTAAAGTTTGGGGAGAGAGAGAGAGATTGAGAGAGAGATTGAGAGAGAGATTGAGAGAGAGAGAGAGAGAGAGAGAGGGAGAGAGAGAGAGAGAGAGAGAGAGAAGTACGTGTACTTTTCGGATCTATACACTTTAGCACTTATAGAACCTTTCATGAACTTTAATTTCCTGTAGTAGTAGACCTCCCCTCGCCGTAGCTCTATAGATTAATGCTCTGATCAGGCCAGATATCATCACACATACTTATATACAAATTAACAATCTCGTTATAAACTGGGCCATAATTTCTGTCCCCTAGGTTCTCTACCGGTGACTTAGCAGTCCTCTTATGTCTGCCCGTTACATTCATAAAGACCTCGTGTCAAACACCTTAATATCTGATAAACCCCAGTAATTAAACAAGATACCAACTTTTATATAGAAAAAAAAATATTTATATAATTAAATGCACCGCTGGCGTAATTCTCATTCGAAGCATTCTGACCCACCGCTTTTATATAGCAATACTGATAAAGAAAAAAAATTCCATCCCCCGCCCGGCAAAAGGCTAAAAGTGTCATACTACTAAAAAAAAGAACCCAACGGGTTAAAATTAATCTATACACATAAAGTACAACTTATTCGGGTTCTTTCTTCTTCTTCTTTTTTTTTTTGGCATGAAAAAGTACCGTTGTACTTGAATATATGCATTCAGTTTCGCAATCAATGGCATATTAGAAGTTTTTTTTTTTTTAAATCAACTTTTTAAGTGCGCGCTTTATAGCTTGCACCGTGTGTAGACACACATCTGTCAAACACTACAAGTACTGCTACACTTTGTAATAATGTCCTATAGACTTTCAACGGAACTTAATTATTATCTACAATGTGTACCTTTAGAATAATTTTTTTTTTTTTGCATTAGCTGCGCTCTTCAGTATTATAAACGAGTAATTCAATGTTTTGAAGTTCATTTCAAGACAACAAGTTAGTATTGAATTTCTTTTTTTCAAAATTGTGAATATTTTTTTTTTCATCAATTTAAAATAAACAGAGGAATATATGATTTTTTTAAAACTCAACATTTTTTCTAAGCATATGATTAATCTTTGTATTATTATTTTTATTTTTTAAATCTTCTAGTCACAACGAATTGAAGGAATTAAATCGAAAAATTTTGTTAGACAGCTTATCCCACTATTCGTCCTATATAATTCAACAACTGCACTTAAATGAAATTGCCTACTGTATATACATGACTGTACATGTACTTTATAATACATATTATGTTTTCCCCTTAATTAACACTAGCTTGAAAAAAATCAAATGCTTTGATAAGAAATTATTCATACATTATTTCATATAAATATCATTTTTTAATTATTGCTTTCAATATGCATTCATGTCTATTAGCAGCCACACGCCTTTCAACACACACCACTCCCCCATTCCCC
>WFKH01011926.1:28562415-28575515 GCA_016163765.1 Magallana hongkongensis
CCCCCGCAACCCTCAATTCACCAATCCCCCTCCCCCTCTCCCGGTCCGTTCACTCTGACTTCTCTCTAACTGTCCCTCAACTGGATCATTGGATCAAATTTCCGCTGAACGTGAGGGGAAGCGAATCATATCAAAGATGACCCCCATTGCCATTGTGGTCATTGAAGGCTGCACACGGCACCATAATTCTAAAAGTACAAGGAACCTATCCAAACCGACTAAAACCGTTATCAATGTGTGAATTTCCCAGACCCATTCTTCACTGAATGAAAAATAAGCAAGGTCATTTCGGCCAGCAGGTTTGAATAGGAAGGTCAAGTATTTTTTTTTTCCTTTATTCTCCCTCTCCCCCCACCCCGCCCCTATCCTTGCAGAAAACGCATACAATGAATTCGTATTTGAATAGAGCTGAATTAATTTACGCATCGAGAATGTGGAGGTCTCCTTTAAATATTCTGTAGAATCAACAGGAATAAATTGTATTCTTTTTTAGTGATGAGTGATCGCAGCATTTTTATCATATGGACCGCAATGTTCACTTTATTTAAAATCTTAATGAACTTGCTTAGTAGCTACGACGGGCCACAAAATCATTTTCTGTCTGCTCAAAAAAAATGAAACAATGGAAAAATTATTCTTTAACAAACATCTTTTTTTAAGACTTGCATGATGTCAAAAATACCTTGAAACTATCTTTAAAAAAATTACCTAGAAATAAACAAACAGCTATTTCTCTGGTGCTAGCTCCTGTGTGAATGAAGAATAAGAGCAGCCGAAGAGATCACGTGCTTGGGCTAATTAGCATAAAACGTATGAATCGGCCTGGTAGCTAGTATGGGATATGTTGATTATATATAAGGCGCGTGGTATTCCACGCTAGACCTTATATCGCTTTATGCTGTGCACGAAACGACACATCGAGTTACCTGTGGGATTTTTACCTATATCTCAGGTAAGTAGGTATATGCTCACCTGGATTTGTTAATCTCGCTTGACCTCACGGCCCAGCATCGGACAGTAGTGCGTTATTTGTGGGGTAGTTGTAGATGAAAAAGAAGCTAATTTGTTTACCTCTTATGCATTAGGTGTGAAAATGGGGTTTTTATTTTACCTTTCTCCTAAATAATAAATTCTGTCTATTAATCATTTTTTCTCTCTTCAAGGTTTTCATTGTTAACAACTGTATGCGCGTTAGAAGTATATTACATAGGCATTAGAACGATACTTTCTCTGCATAAAAAAATTCAATGTTAGGTTTCCGATTTTTTGTATTGTTTCAAACGTTGAAAAAAAAAGTCTGATATTATTAAAAAATAATAGTTATAAGATCTTTATAATTCCGTGTAACAGCATTCTTAATGAACCTTAATTGCAAAATAAACCTTTTGTTGTTGACATTTACGATTACGTTTTTTTCTGGGGGTAACATGCCGAAGTAACTAGTATACTGTGTGTGTGTATTGACACCCGGTGCAAAGATAGTTGTTGCAAGTTTAATTCTGAATTGAATCTCGCATCATTCGTCCGCTTAAACATTATTCAAGAAAAACCTCCAACCCCCCCCCCCTTCCCCACCTTCTAAATCCACGTCCCGTTGGCTTAATTCCTAGTTCTGTACAACCTATTGATTGGAGCTACGATCAAACTGAACTCCGTTTTATTTTTTGAGGGGGTGGGGGGTTGGGGAGGTGATGGTGGCGTGGGGGTGCAGATGAATAACAAAGGGGATCGGATTTTGCGCTAATGAAGTGATAAACAACATTCAGTGCCGTGAGAATTTAATTTAGAAAACACCTTTCACTACTTAATTGTTTATTGTACTCTTAATCTTATCGAGATCTGAATCATCTACGAAAACTGTTTTTTAAAGTTTTCTTACAATTAAAAGCTTGCAAGGTTTGTTTACTAGAACTGAGTACTCTTCTGGTATACAGTTTGAATTTACTATGTGCATTTGATCTGCAATATGGGCTGTGATTTACATGAAATATACAAATCACTCGTATAAATTTCAATATATTTAAGTAAGTTAAACGAACTTTTATTAGTGTGGGCGATATATTATTTTTCTTTTAAACTTCCAATCGTGCTAAATCTCTTTTTCATCTCGAGTAAAAGTACATAAATGTTTATGTTATAGAAAAATATTTTGATAATAGAGATTTATACAATGTACACAACCGGATCAACGAAAAGAAACTCGTCCCCCATTTATTACGTAATATCGACCAATGCCGAGTATACCTATATGCCTATATGTGTCAAAAGTTATTTACTGTACTTGAAGAGAAAAATAAATAATCGACGGTCCGATGCCCTAATCTTTACATGAATAACAACAGGCTATATTTGGGATACATAGGGAACTCCTTTAAGATCGAGAGGGTTATTTTCATTTTCCTTGTTGTCCGATCGACGTGTACCAACAATGGACAGGCCTTTTGTGGTTAAACCGCTAAAAGTGCACATGACGGTCACGCTTCGGTCAATGCCTGCATGACGTCATTACGTGACCTTCACTGACCCAAATTTAGGGTAAAGGGGTTGCAATGACCAAAGCAGCTCCCCTTCCCTCCAACAAAATAACTGAAAACAAAAATATTACAATTAATCAAACAAACAAACAAGAACTCCGCAATAATAATATTCCCCGAGTGTCTTTTAATTGCCTTTTCATCCTGTAATTAAGTAAAAGAAGTCCATAAAGTACATGTGGCATTACTGAGAGTAACCTTTTGCTAGAAAATATCCAGGATATTGTTTGCAGCGCGAGTCTATCATTTGAGTGTGATATACATTTAGTTTATTGATTCTTATTGACTGTCCGTAAACAGTTACGTGATTTGGATAACTGGGAGGTACAAATGCACCGGTTTTTCCCCTCACTTTACACACACTTATATTCGCCTTGCTGTGGTCCACAACCACGAATCATATCTAGGCAAAAAGAAACCCAGGCGAACTTTTTCGCTGAATGACAGTTCAACATAATATTTTTTCCCTTTATTTTTTTTTTCAGGTGTATCTTTTGTACGAAATTAGTTGAATGCACGCAAAGCCAGGAACGCTAATTACCCCGTCTAGATTTACGTACCATTGAAGGCTTGTTTAAAAAAAAATTAAAAACACAAAGCCATATATTCTTCGCCACTATCAAATGCCGAAATGATATTTAATACAACAACATAGAAGAAATAAATCCGAGCCCTGCTGTATATCAACGGGAAAGAAAGCTATTCAAAAGGAGGGACAAATTTCAAAAAATGACGACGCCCGGAGTTCTTCCTGCCTTCCTGACCTTTGACCCGGTTTTGTTGACCCTGGTTTGCATTGCTTGTGTGTTATTATATTGGTAAGGTTCTTAGCTTTATGTTTGGTTTTTCTTCAGATAAGTAGATAAAAAATAATAATTAAAAATCTTTAAATACGTAACTTTCTAAAACATTTCACACCATTAAATTTTCTTTTTCTTTTCCAAATTGTGCAGCTACCTAAAAAATACGTACTCCGTGTTTAGTGAACTGAACGTGCCAGGCCCTACACCTAAATGGGTGTTTGGAAATATTGGTGAATTTAAAGACAAGGTAAAAAATTACAATTTTTTATTATTAATTCTTTTTGATGCAACCTCTTCCATTAGTGACCTTTTCAAAAACCAAGTTGTGCAATCTGCTGAACCACTTTAATTAAACTCCCGAATTTCCTACAACAGGAAAAAACACTCGACAATAAATCCTAATTTCTTCTTAATTACCTACAAGGTCTTATCATTTGAATTAAAACATTTATTTTCTTTAATTACAGTTTCCTCTGGAAGTGTTTAAAGAATGGAGAAAAAAGTACGGAAATATTTTTGGGTGAGTTCAGTTTGCTGTTTACTTTTCTTGTGCATGTATTTCTAGGGCGGACTCCGTTATAGTATCGGTCGTAAAACCGTCTGTCACATTCCTCACCAAAATCGAACCGAAAGTTCAACTGCTCTGATTTTCTTTTTTCGTCCTTTCGAGTGCAAATTGAATAAAAGCTTCCCTTACCCCCACTGGTAATTTATAGGCCAGGAGGTTGAGAAAACTAGATCATCCACGGACAGAAATCGCTGTCTATAAATTGTGATAAGGTTGATCCTAACACACTCTGCAAAAAAAAAAAAAAAAAAAAAAGGAAGAAAAAATCGAAATGCTGTTGATCCTTAGCTAGACCTGATAAATGGATGTACTCTTAGGGAATGTTACGCAGCATGTATTTGGAGGTCAATAAATTGTCTATAGCGCTCAGCCGAAACATTTCTATATACGATTAATGATTGATGCACTTTTAAAAACCCGTTTGCTACTTTATCGACACACAAACACGGTTACATGTGGTTGACACAATTTCACCCCCTCCCTGGTTTGGTAATTTGTCGATCATAAAACGAATTTTTTTTTTGAAGACGGATATTATATAATATCAGTCAAGGAAAGAAAAGTGAAAAACCATGAAGTGTGAAATTTATTTGAGAGAGAGAGAGAGAGAGAGAGAGAGAGAGAGAGAGAGAGAGAGAAACCTTCTCCCTCTCTCCTCTTCAAGGGGGGTTTCGGACAATCCAGACCACAGATCGAAGTTTGTATTAAAGCCCGCGATCGATATATTGAGAGTACTTGAATCATCCTGTGTCAACACAGCCAAAGTTCTCGGCAAAGGGCCGAGTGTTTGGAGGGTTGGGGAGAGCCGCACTCTACAGATTCCACCGTTAGGGGGGCGTAGTAGAATCCCTTGTTTGACAGCCATTGATAAAATAGAGCATGAAGGCGAGTTGGGCAGAAATAAATACTCCGTATTCAGCGTAAGGTGCAAGACCATACCCTAGTCTTATTAATATACGGTAGTGAGCAAATAGCGCATGTACTTTTTGGATGAGAGAGTCTAAAAGATTCTCAGAGAGAGAGAGAGAGAGAGAGAGAGAGAGAGAGAGAGAGAGAGAGCACAATGAAAAGTAAACATTTCCTTTTTCTCTCATTTTTCAGATTTTTTGAGGGCTTTAAACCAAGTATTGTTATCACAGACCCAGAAATGGCGAAACAGGTGTTGGTAAAACACTTCGACAAATTTCATGTTAGACCGGTAAGTACACGTAACATGCATTCTATATTCTCTTTGTTGTTTGCAACTTCGAAAATACAACAATGTTAAAGTACAAATAACAAGCCCCCCCCCCCAAAAAAAAAAATCCAAATCAATCGCCGATGACATTTTTGAACTCAGCACTTGAACTGATCTGAACTTTTAATCGTATGGGAAAGGCTGATAAACAATTGACCGTGGTGATATTGAGCTGATTGACCGATTTTAATTTTTTTTCTTCAGGTCTACAATCCGTTTATTTACTACCCGGATGATCTAAGTCTTTTGAATACACATGGTGAAACATGGCGGCGGCAACGGTCCGTGGTAGCATCCGCATTCAAGTCCGCCAACACAGCTCACGTAAGTGCACGTGCATTAAATACTTTTATACAGAAGCATAATATTTAATTTTATAGTCTTTTTTTTTTCAAGAAGTTTGAAATTATATATATATATATATATATATATACACACACACAATTCAAATTCATAATAAATATACAAGGTTCAATACAACCAAACAGAAATACACATGAATATGAGTAAAAAAGGAAAAACAAAAATTATGAAATTTGATTAAAGAAAATTAGACGTATTTTTCTTGCTAATCTTGCTAATCGATCACATTTTTTCCCTTCCATTATAGATAGTGAAATGCTTGAATCGAGCTGCAGATAAGCTGATGTTAAAGTTAGATGAGAGCGCACGGCTTAACCACAACGGCTTCGACATCACAAGGTATAAAATATGCCTTCTCTTATCGCGCTACGGTTTGATATATTCTTAAAGTACAACCCACTCTCTTGCTGCGCGCAATACATATTTCTCATATCGGGTTTATATTTCGGGGACTATAAATATATCATCATTATTAATCTTTCGACACCTGTAATCAAATATATATACATCTGTGGTCTTAAGAGTACAAATACCTTCGCAAAGGGCGGTGGCCCCCCGTTTATAAATAGATTTATAGTGTGTTCGATGCAAGATGATATAAACCTTGTTTTGCATTAGTCAGAAAGAAACCATGTTTTGTTTTTCTTCAGGAAGAGGGTTAAAATAACATGAACTTAAAAATTCTTATGTCAATGTTTTGGTCCATCATCTTTTGTTGCAAAACAAGTTTTTTTTTCGTTCTTCTTAGGGGGAGGGTTAAAGCATTCATGCACTTAAAAGAATTCTTGTGTCAAATGTTTTGGTCCATCAATGCCTCCCTCCCCCATCTCAGACTGGCACGGGCGTGCATAAGCACGCGCTGTAGCGTGAACCCAGTTGTAGGCGTGTTAGATCTTTACTACAGAGCACTTGGTGACCTAGCGACAACCTCTGACGCGAGCCGTGACGCATTACAAAAAGCCAGTGACAGACGAACAATAAAACAGGCGGGGTCCCTTCCTCCAATCCAAAACAATAAAACAAAAAAGCCCCGGACATAGCCTTGTCTTGTTGAGATCGCTCTATCAGATCAAATATCGTTTTTGACAGTCTGAACATTTAACGATTACACCATGATATGTTAGCCTGGTATTTGAGGTTACCGCTATATTTTTTGCCACTCTAGGTCGATGCCCTTCACATTACAAACATTATTTTCGTGTTTTCCCCACAAGTCGACAATTAACAGATTTTTTTATGCAACACAATCACTGCTTTATTCTGTTTTTTTTTAATTTTTGAAAACAAGTTTCTTAATTCTTTTGTCGTTCTTTTTTAGCCTGGTAGATCGGTTTTCTTTGGACGCTTTTGCCAATGCGGCTTTTAACTACAAAGTCAACAGTTTAGATGACCCGGATGCCACGCTTTTTCGCTATATGAGGGCATTCAACCATTCCTCTTCTGCAGATAACCCTATAGCCGGCTTAGCCAGTAAGTCATGTCTTCTTATGATGGAGAATAAAAAAGATTAATCAATTTTTAGATACGAGTAAATTGTCAATAAATTTTTCTTCATAAAAAAGTCACCTAACTTACAAAATGTTCACAGGTTCTTTTTTTTCTTTTTTTTAGAAAAAATTAAATATCTCTCACTTCATTAAATTTTGACACTACTGAATACTTCAATATGGTCTAAAAATGGCAATGTTTAATTTATTTCTTCGTTTTTTTTTCCTCTAGGAGTCTTTGATAGTTTAACGCCCCTCCTGAAACCTTTTGACAAAGAACATGCCATGTTGCATGTAATGCACGTGAATGAAATCAGAAAATGCATTCAGGAGGAAAGAGAAAGGGTAAGAAAAGTATTTTTTTAAACTTAAATAATCATTACACTTAGTTTTGTTTCAGCTTATTTGAAAGTTTTAAGGAAAATTTTCTTGGAATTCCGGCCCTAAATCGATTTTTAAAAATAAATTTCTTATTCTTTAAAAATATTTTTGACCAATTCTGAAACTGGTGAATGTTGGAATAATTTCCTGTAACATTAGAGATCGTTTTTTACCTAACAGCTAACGAATGAAGGCGTGGACCCTTCAGAAAGGAACCTGTTGCATCACTTGATGCTGGGTACGTTCCTAGAGAAGGCTGAGGACGGAAAATGGCACCGGCGGGGCCTGAGGGACGAGGAGATCGTGGCCCACATCAACTCCCTGATTGGAGGGGGACTGGGCACACTCAACGCCTCCATAGAGTTCGTCATACACATGCTGGCCGTCAACCCAGAGGCTCAGCAGAGAGTGTACCAAAACATCATGGACGTTTGCGGAAACGAGGTACGCAATATGGCTAACTTTCTTGGAATTAAAACAAGCTAACTTTCCGAGTTTTGTTTTAATCAAATAAAAGGTTAAATTGAAAAATTCATGTAAAACAAGTTACCTTGAAATTGGTTTGCTAATATAGGTTAACAGTGTTTAAACTAAAACATTTAGCATTCATACCAAGTTTCGTTCAAAACGGATAAGGAAATTGACAAAATGCATATTTAATTAAAAATTAAAGCAATTACATGTCGCATTTTTTCTGATTTGGTTTCTATCAAATGGTACGATATATTGCAAGAAGACAATATTGCAACGCTAACCGAGAGTTTGTAATCAATTTCCTGAAATCTGATTTCAGGAAAATCCAAGCGACCAACAACTGAAGGATTTGGAGGAATTGGACAAATTTATCTTAGAAACGCTTCGCCTCCTTCCCTGTGCCCCGGGGTAGGTCCATGTTATTTCTCATACATATACCCATTTAGCCCTTTTCTAAGCAACACCGTTTTTCAAGAAAACAACCTTCATCAAATCCTCTTAAAATTACACATCAATTTCATACTTTGCAATATAACGGAAAATTTTGTTTACAATTACATGTACACATCAGTTTAGAAAATTTAAACCTTTTAATGGAAGACTTTTGTTAACGGTCATCTTATGTTGGATTATTTCAGATTAGCGCGTACGTGTACAGAGGACTGTGAAATAAATGGCGTTCCTTTCAGGAAGGGCTGGGTGGTCCGTATTATGCTCTGTACCGTGTACAGCGACGACTCGTACTTCCCGAAACCCGAGGTGTTCGATTCAGACAGGTACGAGAACAATTACACCTAACTGTTGTAAGGCCAACTATATAGACTCTTTACACAAGTAGATGTATAAATATACATGTGTATTGCAGTGCTCAGAAACATTTCATATCTACCTCACAGTAATAAAAACTATGTATAGGAATTCATAAATGTGTATTGTTTGTATCAATTCTACTTGATGAATAAGCATTTCATGATTTTTGCTAGTTGTCAATACTAACACTCTCAAAAAAAAAACCCAACAAAAAAAAAGAAAAAAAACAAAAACCATCACACTTTTAGTTGCAATTTGGTAAATGTAGATGTTGCCGTTCGTATTTATGTATGGACCATAAATAATGGTGAATATTAAAGTCGCATTTACTTTATATAGAAATAATACGACTGTTTTGTACATTCATGTTGAAGTTAAAATAAATTCATTTCAAATGATGAATGACGTTTAATTTTTCTTTTTGACAGATTTACAACGGAAGAGAAGGAGAATAGACACCCCTATACATTCCTACCGTACGGTCAAGGTCCCCGGATGTGCCCTGGTTATCACATTGGAGTGTTTCAGACAAAAGCAGCATTAGTGAAAATCCTTAAGAAATACGTCATTGAAAGTTCTCCGCAAACAGTGGTGAGTGGCATTATGAAATATCTATACAGTCATTCTTAGTGTTGAATTAAAAGTTCAGAAACGATTTTTCAGTGCAGTATAAATTAAAAGTTTTAGAGATCATGATGCCGAATATTAATAATTGATTTTTCATATTGGTTTTCAGGATCCCCTTCCCGTTGCCCTAAGACCTATGCTGTCGCCAAGAGATGGCGTGTGTGTAAAACTGACAAGGCGAACCTAGAATCAGTGCCTACAATAAAACTGGTTTCAATTTAGACAAAACGACATGTTCGTGCCATGAAAAAAAAATACACCGGGCATGCGCAGACCAGAACTTCCGCCGGAAGTGGCAATGGAACGCACCGGTCGAGATCCTGACCAATACTCACAACCCTACAGAAATATACTCCTTTCGTTTACGTGTTACATCCCTTTATTCACACATTTCCGACGTACTGCCGTGTGTCAACTCATCCAGCGTTGTGTGATTTTAACGATGACGACAGTTTGAGACGGACTCCGTGTGATGACTGTGAAGATTAAGTGATTGTCTATACCGACAATAAAACGCCAATCGTTCTCTTTGGAGACGATGAAGATTCGTGATGACGTCATTTGTGATGACGTAACTAACATTTGTGAGATTATTGTAATGTAAAAAACAAACTACGATGTCGTTTTTGAAGGAAATACGACAGATTGTTACATTAGATGTTAGAAACCGATAGAACAAAAGTGAAAGTGAAAGAAATCCATTAATTGTTGACAATGTGTACATGTAATGTTTCGTAATTTAATTCGTCAACGTGGCATCATGACATTGTTTCAATTATATATGATGTCCTTGTACCTGTACATATTTCAATCGATATTTATTTTGTTCATGCATGATCACCCCTTTTTTCCAAGTGCAATTTTTAACAAAAGAAATTAAAAAATACTTCGACGTGAATATTGATATCTTGCTTTCTTTCATTATTTGCTAGGAACCATAATTGTCTGAATTCCATATTCGCAGCAGAGATAAACTTTTATTGAGTTATTTATAAACCAAGAGCGAAACACAATGGACATGAAGCAGGAAGGATCACATTCATTAGCCACTGGTGTTGTATCTACTCACATTTACAATGCATTATAAATAAGAACGTGTACTCTTGATATCAGCACCATGACTAGACATTTACATAATTTTATAGGATATGAACATGAATTGTCTGTGTCTTTTATAACGGCCACTAACATATAAAGGAATTCGATTAGCTATGAATATACAGGATGGTACCCGAATCGACCAACTGGATAGACGAGAAATACAAGACACACGTTGTAAATGTTGTCAAGCATATTGAACAACGCTCTGGGATTTGTTTAAGAACAACATCAGTCCATTTTGCGCAAATCCATTTTAGATGGAACAGGACACTTTAGTAAAATACCTACAAATTTATAATCACTTAATCATTTTTGGTGGTCAAATTTTCCATATAATTATACATTTAATATTTGGTCCAGGAAATACTTTTGAAAACATTTAAAGAGTAGATGGTCAACAAATTAACCATCAGATCTACCTAAAATTTGATTTGTTTAGCTATAAACTATTATTTAGTTAAATAAAAATCCATATACTGGCCAGTATATTGCCTTTTGAATTTTGAGATTTTTTTATATTTTTATATGGAGCTCTTTTTTAAAAAGGAGATCAATACAGTCTAACAATGACCACGACCATCGAGTCCTCTTAAAGCTCACATAAAAAAAATCCCAACCGGTCTTTGAATTCATGACTGACAGATTAATGATTAACGCTAATCCCTGTTGAGCTACGCTATAATGCTACAAAACGGTGAGGACTAACCATTCGGATTCCATATTCTGATAGAAAGTACATGTACGTCAAATATTGAGGGTGTCTAATTCCATCTTAAAACTCGGTCTAAAAATCAGTTAATTTAAAAAATGTATCACATATATCTGATCGTAGAAGATTATAGTAACAAAAAACATGCAAGATAAGAATTCGAAGCATGAAAAATATGAAATATGTCACAAACCGAACCTTTCTTTTTTTTTAATTTCTAACACGTAGAAAATGAAAATAAAGTTTCATGACAACGCCTACACTGAAACTACAGGAAGAATAATTTTAAAAAGCTAAAAAAAAAACCCAACAAAAAACACGTGAAACGTTGATGTACTGTAAAGTGCAATGCCTCGGTCACTATGTCATTATATCATAAGAAACGCTTGGGGAATATATATGTACAAGTACTTCCAAGAAAAGGCCATTTGTGGCCAAGATCACACCCATTACGATAATTTTAATTTGATCTCGGAATAACCAAAAAATTAAAGTACATGGTGACGTCCATTTACCGTAGTTAATCACCTCATATGTTCAATATTAAAGTACATGTAAAAAAAAACAAAAAAAAACTTAAGTATAATTTTCTACAACTCCACCCCCCCCCCCCCCCGTAAAAGATTTAATTATGCAGACGAAATATCATAATTAAAATAATCAATAAAAAACAAGAATTAATTATCTTTACTAATACAAGTTTTCCATCGTGATTAATTGTCCAGGTGTATTTATGTGAGTCTAAATAAATTCTCGACACAATTCGTTTTAAGAGGTTTAACTTCCGTTTCAGAAATATGTCTCCCACGCGACTTCCGAAATTTGTTTCAACGTTCATCTTATATTGCGTAATGCATCAACAATGAAAAAGAATAAAACGAAAATCCATTCTTCTTCAATCTGATATAATTTGCATCAAAAATTTAAAAAATAACACCGAAATTTTATTCCTCTTGAAAACCTGTTTCTTTGTAAAAGTGCATTTTGTGTTTAGGTCATATTGAGATGGATAATATTCATAATAGAAGAAAATAAACCCGAAACGTACGAATTCAAATGAAAACAAATTCTGTGTTATAGTCTGTCCCAAGATATTTATGCCACACATTTTCTTACATTACTCGATATTTATAAATACCTCAGGGATCATTCAATAGTATAAAAAATCCCAAGATTTCTCCTTTGAAACGCCCCCTAGCTTGTCAGGTTTCAATAAACGGCTTGTCTACGGGGATTTTGTATTGCAACAGACCCGGATGATAACGTTGAAAAATTGTAAGAGGTATGATGATGTCAACATCTCCCATTACAAATGTCCGTAAGAAATTTGTTTTCGTTCCTGTGAATTTTTCCGAGTGAAAAATGACAACGTGTGAATGAAGTTATCTAAGATATTTTCCCTTTTATCTATTTCAATTGCACCTCTTTCACAGGTTTGTGTATTTTTATTAAAAATCGTCCAAATGTGCGGCATAAATATCTTGGGACAGACTTTAACCGAAATTTAGTGGAGGGTTGAAGATTCGATCTCAGAAGGCAACTTATACCAAAATCCCTCACTGAAACAAGTGCGTCCAAGGTTCCTCGACATTCCGTGACTTTTACTTTTTCTGACAGTACATCATAAAAGGACGATTTTAACCTGTTGTAAAACTGTTTCTATCGTCACATTTTGGTGTCTGTCTCTGTAGCACAATGGTTGAAGCTTCGGCCTCCTGACCCGCAGGTCCCGAGTTCGAGTTGCAGCAGGGATTTTTGTTTTAATTAAATAGCGATAAATTAAAAGTTGTTTTTTCTCCAAAATTGATTTTTTTTTTGCTGTCATTTTCAAGTCAAACGCATGCTAGATTTCCATATCTCTAGAGTTCTAGAAGCTTGGGCTTAACATTTCCCAAAGGTGGTGGTAAGATGACGAGGACTTGTATAAGCTCACAGAACACCAAACATTAAGTCATAGAAAGCATAGGCGTCGGAACCGGGGGGGGGGGGGGGGGGGGGGGGGGGGG
>WFKH01011926.1:28575615-28607680 GCA_016163765.1 Magallana hongkongensis
TTTTTTTACATGCATTATCATTAAAGTAGGTCAAACTGGATAATTATGGCAAGCTTTGCAATTTTTTTCTTTTCTGTTTTTAAAAAAACTATAAACTTTTAACTAATACAACCATCACTTCTTTAAGAAAAGTAGGCAATTTAGCTCACATACCGTTTACGATATAATGTTCATTCATTCATTTTTTTTTTCGAAATAAAATGCAGTTTTATCATTAAAATATCGGTTGAAAAAATATACTTCAAAAGATGAAAGGGAAAAGTTTGCTCTTATTGACCAAGACGCCTGATTTATTGAGACATAGTTCTAAATTTGGAAATTCTGGTGTAGGCAAATCCTTTGTAATCGGATGCTTGCCCATAACAGCTTTTCAACCCTCCCCCCAAAAAATCCTTCTTTATACGTTAATGAAATAGGGAGAAGCATAATTATTCCACTATCTGAATTAAAAATTGTCAAGCTCTGATAAAAACTGCTCCTCCAACATAACCATAAATTTAAAATTTTCTCCACTTTTATGGGCATGTCTTGTACTTTGAGGGTCTGTTATTTGGGTAACAACCTTAGAGACTGATAACCTATAGCCTTCGTCGCCTTTCAATTAAATGCAAGCGTCGACGATAGGTCTTGATGTGATTTAACGTTTAATAAGCATGCGGAGACAGGTCTAATTAGAAGTATTCATTATGCGCGGTCGCGACCTTTCTCTTCCATTTGTCGTAACAAAACAGGAAGGATCAAGGGAATAATAAAAAAAGAAACCTGAATAGAAGCCGTAAAAGTACGGCCACCGGTGAGACACACATTTCAATGAGGTGAAAGAACGTATTGTGTTAGTTGACCATCTTAAACGGGCACCGATCTTTGAAACTCAAAAGTACGAATCCAGAGGGGACCTATCAAGCGTTTGTTTTCAAATTATCGTCAATGTTCTGAATACATTATGACTATTTTTATATTCACAAACCGTTATTTTGCAATAGAAAGCAGGATTGCAATTGTGTTATTATAATCAAATGCTCGTGCATGTGTTTCTGGCGTTGTTATCTTCTTATTTCATTCCTGTTATTTAAATCCATAATTTTTCCCCTCACTTTTTGATCGTTTGACAATTTAGTTTTGGAGTTTTAACGTCCGGAAATCATTCGTTATTTTTTTGACAAAGATAATCAAGTTAACTTTCAAATAAGTTTTTTTTCTCAAAATTTCAAAGAATTCAAAAAAAAAAAAATAATAATTTTACTGAAGCATGTGTGCACATTGCTTTTATTTTGAAATCGATATTTTATTTTTGTGACAGGCTTGTAAAAATAAAATTTGTTGACTGTATTTGCAAATATGCAGTGTTTTTATACATATTCAATAGAATGACATCAATTTCCATGGTAACATATCTGTTTGGAAGAAAAAAGACTAAATGATTGCGGCAAATCTATAGTATTCTACTACCAGGTAAAGACTAATTATCTTATTTGCATTTAGTAATTTTACTATGCCAAGATGTCAATTGTGCTACGTGAAGAACATTTTGAAAGTTTGAAAATGATGGCAAAAGCATCCATTCTGCTTTGCAATTCTTTCAATGAGAGTAAAATTGTTTATCATTCAGTTACTCAGCAACATGAATTGTCACAATTTAAGCTATAATTAATGCACCGGTTTAGTTAACAATTTATAATTAAGAGCGTGTGGTTTTATTTTAGAATTTTGATGATGACAGAACCCCCTTTTGTCAAATAACAAACGAAATAAAACAGCAATAAAATTAACACTTCCAATAAAAAGACAACGATACAATTTCACGCCGTGAAATAGTAAATATGATACAATTATGCGATTTACCTGTGAAAATGACGCAGTGTTTACGGAGAACCAAAAAAAAAAAAATCAAAGAAAAGAAAACATTGTCCTATTTTATAACTAAATACGAGCTGAATTTCACATCGGAGTGCGTTGCTAAAAACTGTTAAAGAGTATCATTTCACGCGAGAAACCGCGAGATCTGATAGGTTCCTCTCGTAGATTGGGTTATCATCTCTCGTGTGTCGACATAAAACTCCTATATATGTCTTCCTTATCAGTAATCACATCGGGCATCGTCGAAAAACGATATCAGAATGTGTACTTTTAACTTTTTTGGAGAGAGAGAGAGAGAGAGAGAGAGAGAGAGAGAGAGAGAGAGAGAGAGACGTGTACTTTTCAGCTGTACACTTGAACCCAGAAAATGAACATTATTTAAAGAACACATACAATAACAATCTAATTTGTTATTTGTTTATATCGGCTGGACGTCAGTGTGTGTGTGTGTGTGTGAGTGAGAGAGAGAGAAAGATGGAGAGAGGGAGCGAGAGAGAAAGATGGAGAGAGAGAACCAGTTCTAAGAGGAATGATGTTATATAAGAATACAGAATTCGTCGAAGTCCATCAAGAGTGCGTGCCGATTTATCAAACCTGCAAATTGACATCCTTAGAGTACACCGTACAATGATTAATGGAATGTAGATATTCTGAGACATAAATCAAATATTCCCAGGAGAACGAGCGACGAAAGAAATGCAGTTGTCCTTTCCCTCTGAATTAGAGCCAAACAGGTGATCTTTTCCCTCGCCATTTGCTCGGCTTTGATCTCTGAAAGAAATAAATCATATTTTGTTAACCACAAAACGAACAATTTTTTGGTAGTCAAATCGGGTCATATGAAAGGTGTCTCGTTCAATGATGCATCATTTCAGAATTTCAGAAACTTTAATAAATCCCTTAGGCTAGATTTTGGAATTCCATCGCTAAATACCATTTGTGTGTATATATATGACATTGCATGTAATGTGAGAAAAAAAAGTTCATGTCGTTGAGATCTGGTGATGCATATAACTTTGTGTTCCATTCCTTGAACAAATGTGTAATGAATTATATACCCTTATTGTTAACAAGTTCTACAAGCCTAGGGGATGGCCTTAAAATTACTTCCTTGGTTTTTCTATCCAAATGTTTTCAAAAACATAATCCTAACAGAAATGGAACTCCATCAGTAAAACCGGGAAAAGTACAGTCGACCCAGAAATGTTATTTATTGGCAGAGGGGAGAAAAACTCGTAAATTCTCACTAATTCTCGTTACAATAAACGCTATCGTCTCAAATTACCGCGGTTGAGGTTTTCCACACCTGTTTTACTATACCCCCTGTGTTCAAATGTTTTTCTAGGTTGACAATGGTTAATACATAAACGTATATATATTTAGTGCAAAAATGTACTTGGGCTCTAAAGTAATGTGGTCGAAAAATGGGTGTAAAAAATATTTAAAAGGACATTGCTATCGGATCCAATTCCAGAGAAAACACAGATTTAATTGATCCAGTATCGAATAACGAAAACCATGTGTTAGAAAAAAACTTTTCGTTGGCTGATATGCGTTTAAATTGGGGAATGTATTTATCTCGGGAGGGGAGTTGGTTTGAATAAAAAGGCTATTCTCCTGCAAAAGTACATCTGACAATTTCGAAATGAAAATAAAAATCCAATTTCTTTTTTCTTCTAAAATATCGTGAGTACCATAGATAATTATGCACTGCATATCATCATTTTACTATTTATATATTTCTGATTTCAACATTTTTGTTATAATTTCAAAAGAAGAGATTACATATTTTGCATCATTTACTGTTTGAATTTTTACATATCGTAATTTATGAAGGAAAAGTTCATTGTCAATAAAACACATTTAGAATTTACAGAATGAAAAACAGCCAATCTTCTTTTGATTGCAATCATTTAAATGAATAAACTCTCAGCATGTGGTGAAATTGTTGTTTTATTATCTCATTCAAATATTCCAATTACATGTATCATGTCTATTACCAATGATAAAAAGTCTAGTGGCTTCTGTTTAATGCTAACGGCGACGTCACAATACCAATGAAAGAGGCCAAGACGGTAAATGGAAAAATCTTCTTCGGAATCACTCGGAATATTAGGAAGAAGAGGCATTACCTACCGACCGTTTAAAATACCATTGTTAATTAACGAGATTTTTTTTTGGGGGGGGTGAAGTTTTTTCTTTCAAACACAGAGGTTTTCACATTTTTGTGAATTAAATTAAGTAATAATCTAAACAAAAAAATGTACATGTACATGCTGATTGTGTTAAGTAATAGTAAAGTGAATTTCGTTTGTCAATTGAAGATGTATATATAGACCAATCATTGAGACCACACTGTCTTCTGCAAATTCCACGTTACAGAAATAAAAAATCAAAAACTTGTTCATGATCGTGATGATGCTCTGCTTCAATTAAACACCGGGCTCGAAGATCTACTGTACTCGGTTTCAACAATTGTTAAGTGTGTGAGACATCCGAGGAGTTCCGATTTCGATTTGTTAAAAGTACACGACGTACACGTACCCGACTTATTGAGAAACAGTCATAAAATCAAAGGGCGTTCGCAGGTGATAATTACATATTATACCACGTAGAAGCTGATAAGTCTCCGATTTCCAATACGTGTGATATACGTAAAATAAATAACTAAACTGAGTTGGGGGCGAGACTAATTAAAAGACTCACTGAACACCTTTCATTAAATTGTTTTTGTTGTTTTAATTTGTTAATTTGTTAATTACGTAAACGGCTGTCTCGTTTTCAAGGAAGAGTTCAAAATAAAGGTCTACATGTAAAAGTATAACAAAACGTCTAAGAAATTTCTTGAAAATAAAAGTACATGTGCCATTTACAATTTTTGAAGTGTTTGGCGTATACATTTATCTGATAGTTTGGTATTTAACAACACGATACTTTGAACATGTACATGCAAATAAGACATCGCTTATATTGTGACCAAAAATAATAAGTATTATATAATATATAAAAATAATAATAATAAATACAAAGAACATAATACAGTTTGCATTTACGATGAGCAAAAAAATTAAAATAAATAAAAATCAAGATTGATATTCGAAGTGTTTAAATTACCGGTATATGTACAGTGTAATGGTAACCAAAAGAAACAAGACCATCATGCAAATCGCTCATATGGTACATGAAACATGAAACAAATCGCAAATTTCTTTGATGATAATTTCAAATGTTATCACAGATGAAAAAAAAATCACCGTGGCAAATGTATAATATTTGAAAAACCATAAAAAGAACACTGGAGACTATCGTAACGTTTTTTTTTTCAAATACATGTATAACATCGCCAATTTGATGAGAAAAACACCATTTTGAAGGGGAAAAAGCCTTTATTCATGTATTATGATATTGTGTATTATTATTTCGAAATTCAGTTAAATATTCAGAAAACTGTCTAATACGGTATAATTAGCCACAACACCCTTTTCTTTGAATTCATTTAGACCAAGTCCAAATATAGCCTTGCTGTATTGTACATTGTACGTTTAAGTATTTTACCTTCCTGAATGCTGATGATAAAACCACGCTTACCAAAATTGAAGACAATTGAAGACAACCTAGTATTTTAAATAAGGTATTTAAAAATCTCTTAAAACTATTTTTGTCATTTATTGTATTGTTTGTCTTATTTTCAAAAACACTATTTTAAAGAAGAAATGAGACTGAAATTATTGTTAAAAGGAATGTTTCCGGATACTAGTATAAACCACACACACATTCTGCAACATGTGAATGAACCCCATGATTAATTAATCAGCCACAATAGATAACATGGCAAAACAGGTAGGATGTGTTAATATGGGGAAATACACGGGGGATCGTCGATACACTCCACCACGCTAATTTATCTAGGTGTACTTTTAGGCTTCATTATATCTGCGTATATTAACATGCCGTTTATTGAAAGAAAGAAAGAAAAAAAGGGAGACATCGTAAAAGTACAAATAACAAAAGCTTATCAACAAAGCCAAGGAGTGCAATTTTTTTTTTACTGTGTGCGTCCTTTGACATGCCAGTCCCCAAATTAGTTCTTCCTTGTGGTTCCACCACTTGAACTTGATTTTTCGTAAACATAGTTAAACTGATTGCTAATAGCTGCGCAGCGTATGAATTAGGTATGAACTAATACAAATTGAAGGCGATAAAAAGGGGGTAGAAATCAGGGTTTTTCCGGCGAATTTCGTCGAACAGTGGAACTTTAAGCAATCAAAAATGATTGTAGTTTATTTCATAAAATCTTGCACTTTTACTTAATATAAAGAACTGTTGATGTCGTTTGAATTTGACCATGACGTCGCCAAGTCTCGTAAATCTTAGAAGTGTTGTCAATATATTTATTCTGAAAAACTAGCAAATAAATTCGATAGAAGTATAAGCATAAGAAACGTAGAAAATGCGCCTTAACTAAAATTCAATTTAATTTCATTTTGACATTTGAAAAAGTCTGCACATTTTAAATGAAAATGAAGTTAATTATCTGTAGTGCGCTCAAGTAGAATTCGTTTGAATATCTAAATTTTATTAACTTTTCCATGTTTTTTTAATCACAATATCGTGCCAAATCAAAAATTTGAACTCATAACAAACTTTGTCTATTTCAAATTATAAATATGCTTCTGGCTTGAAAAGTACTCGAAAAAACTTCGGAATTCTTGATAGCAATTCCAAAAGTTTAAGTAAAAAAATGTGTTTTATGGTTGAGAAAAAGTTTTGCGAAATTGGTTATATAAAGTTTTTTTCAAAATAAAGTTATGTAGATCCCAGATGAACAGACAATATAAACCTAACACTTATCAGGAATCATTCTACACTTTAATTGTCCAAGGAAACTCTAGAACATAATCGGCGAGAGAAATATTAAGGTCATTTTACCCTTAATAGGCTAGCTGCGTTTTACAAAAGAAAATATAAAAGCCGTCAATCATAGAATGTCATTTACGTAAGCAATTTTTTAATAATAAAAAACATAATACGATTTTGAAAAGAAAATCTAAAAAACACTGTTCCTTATAATTGGAGTTCACTGAACAAAATTGGGGTGTGGTAAGTTAAAAAGGCAGTGTTGAACTTTAAAAGATATGAGGGTTTTGTAATTATCTTTTAAAAGGACAAAGGATTGGAATGTCAAGCTAGTAAATCACCAAATTAACTGGAATGTTTAGCTCAAGTGTAAAAAATAAGACTGATACACAGCCATAGCATGCATACACACTAACAATCAAATAACGCCAGACAATGTAAATTTGAAACCTTTTAATTTTCCGGATCCAAATTCATAATTTATGAACATTCACAAAGGGTACACGCCCAATATTTATCTGTACGATTTACGATCCCTGTCGGTAGGAGATTTCATCCGACACTCGTAACAATGTAAAGATAATCTTTAATCTGAGGCAGGTCCTTTTATTACCTTGTACATACACCGGTAATTGATTTACTTTACTGGGAACCTTATTGTATAGTCCAGCTATCAGTAAATGAAGACTTTTGTTTTGGTTAAAAGTACACACATGTACATATACTAGTACATCGATACGGGTCATTAGCAATTGCGATTTGGTTTTCACGTTGGGTGCTTTAAAAGAAAACACTTAACGATATGTGAATCCTCTATCCTACTTAGGTATTTAATTAGTATTTCCAATACAATATCACGGAAAACGACACCCCAAAACACCTTAATCGGCGCGTACTTCCACGGCAAGGCGCGTGTTTATCTCTTGTCCGGTTTAACAGGGTCGGTTTTCGCGCGGATTTTGTTTTGCAACTTGTCGAGACTTACCAAAAAGGCTGTTTAATTTGTCTTTAATTATCTTATTCTTCAACAAAATAGGCCCAGAGTGCGTAAACCTTACAGTAAGGACGAACGCAGGCCATGTTAAAGCGATATATTTCTTATCAACATTCTAATGTTCTGTTCAAACTTGATGGTCCATTTTTATATGGCGTTATCTTCTTCATAGAAATAAAAGAAATTAATATCTTCTCAAGAAAAAAGGAGACGCGCAATTGTGGTTTTATCTACAGTTTTAAAAATTATCTCGGGAAAGGTGTAAAATCAATACCCGTGCGAAAACGATACTTTTTACCTAATGAATATATCAAATATACCTCAACTTGCCATTTCTGAACTTAACTTGCTGACCTCAACTTCGCATTGCTAAACTTAACAAAGTTGTTATGTTGTAAATTTTGTTGTTACTGCGCATGCCATCCGGTAAATTCAAAATTTATAACATGACATAACCATCACTTACCTCAACTTACCATTGTCAGAAAAATTCTACTGAACCATCGTTGCTATTACATAACGCAGCATAGCACAGGGATTGTTAAAATCAAAACAAACGTACCCAAACCAAAGTGAGTTGATTAGTTCTAAAATTAACTTGCCATGACTTAATATTTACCTTTCTCCAAATCATCGTCTGCTTACCATCATAATAAAAATTAATTAAATTTTACCACTTAGGTTGATTTCAATACCCCCAAAAACCCAACTTATCTCATGTTTTACATGTAGTACATGTACTTTGATAATTAAAAGATATCGAAAGCCAATTACTGTTTTTACCGGGGTGACCACAGAATATGGACTAAGACCAATTCAAATATAAAAAGAAGATCTATATAATATATTGATTTAATTTCGAATTAAAAGGTCGCCGTTATAAACAGTTGACTAATACAAGATTAATAAACATCATCAAAATTGAACTCTCCTGAACAAAAAGTGCATTGCATGGCATCAAGGATGCACGAACTGAAATAAATTAAAATTTGAACCATGAATGTTGAATGATGAATATTTCTAATTACTTGTCATTAAGCAAGTTTGAGTAATATATTCTCGTTCTGCTCTTATGTATTTCCTAGTGTGCACTTTAACCACGTGTTATATATTTGGATTGTGGTGTGTATTGTTGATGTTCAATTCATAATTTAATTAATGGTATCTTGTCCCATCAACAAATAACAGAATCATATCTAACTATTAATATTCATAACCAAAAGGTGGGGGCCCCATTAAAAGTGAAGTTAATTCGCCAAGTTGTTCAAATTAATCATTATCGGTGTACTTGCTGTTTGACTATGAATAATGAATGAATAAAAAACATCAAACGTGTGGTTCTGAGGTCGAGAGTTCGAATCTACGAAGTTGACTAGATTGGATAAATTGAATCATATAATATATAAAGATATTATACCATCGTCAATGTTTCCTTCATATGACCTATTAAATAAATATGAAGGGCTTTGTTTCAAATAAAAAGGTATTTCATTAGATGGAAATATGCTTTATTTAGAGAAAAGTTTTCAATTTTGCTTTATTGTTACTTTTTTTTTCATAGACCAACATTAAGGAGACTGGAAATAACCCATCAAATCTGTCTTAAACTTTTTAAAATGATATTTTTGGTCATGATCTATTATTTAATAAAGAAAAAAATCCTATTGAATATTTTGGCTTCAGAATTTCTACATTTTCCTATATCTTTTATACAGAGCTCTGTGTCTAAAGGATGCTTTCTGTAAAAGGAATAAATAACTTAAGGGTCCTTATACAATGTCTACTAACATTTTACTTCAGGAGGCTTGTTCGTCATTTAGTTACTTATCAGATCTACCTTAAATCTTTTCGAGATTACTTTTATTAGCCATATTAAAACTATTATTTAGTAAAGAAAAATTCCATATGTTTAAGATTTTAAATTGTAATTCTTTCCTCTATCTTTATACAAATCTCACCTTCTTAAGGAGATTAATGTAGTCTAGAAATGGCCACGACCATCCAGCCCCTTTAAGGGTCTGCAATGCAGTGTCCACTAATACCTTACTTAATAACTATTACGTAACCATCAAAAGTCACGTGATCGATGACCTTTCTTTACTTACTATAACTGATATACATTTTTTTTGGAGAATTAAAAGCATGACCAAGAGGCGTTTTGTTTTAATGACCTGAAATAAAACAGAAAATAGAATCAATAAACAAAGTGATTCCCTCATGATGAGTTGAAAATGACGTCAATGGAAATATAACTTCGTACAAAATCTTTCAAGTTTATTGAGAAAGACTTACTACAATACACAATGTTGTACCCGAGGAGAAGAGGTTTTTGCTTCATATACGAATTCAGTCGATTTTGGAACGACAACTTAGCCTGGGGTGTTACTAGTAAAACAATCACATGCCAATTTTAAAATATGTAGTTTAATGGTGGGTTTTGATTGACTATTATTAAAAGGAGTTCTGTCTTTCTTTTTTCTTGGAGGAAGTATATGTTACATGATCAAGCTCGATTCCTGAACAATTGTGTATTTAAGGTATGGATTTAATTTTTACCTACATGTATATTATAAAATTTACCTGAACATACATATATTTAACAATATACACGTTACAATGAAAAACTCGGAGCCTTTATCGCTAAATAAACCGCGAAGTGGTTTATAATAAAGCGTTAACTATCTCAATTTATTTTTTCGTACAACATAAGAAAATATTTAAATGCATTTCTTACAATTTAACTTTTTACCATTTAGTTCGGAAAATAATTTAAAGTCAATTTGTTTATAAAAATGAAGTTTAATTATCTTATGTCAAGCCGAAAGATACTTTTTGCACGCGCGTCGTACTTTGATGTAGGCACCTTATGCTTTACGATATATAAAAACCTTGTTTAGCCAATCAAATCTCGCGTTAAAACTAGAACAAATATTATTGCATGACATCATTTTGATGTTGCCACCAAAAATAATATTGTCTCTGAATATAAATTGAAATTTGTATTATTCGTGATTATCATTTTGAATAATTTTTAATTATGTTTGAGAAAGTTGTTCAAGAATTTGTTTATTGAGTTCTGAAATTTTTTTTTTTATTATGACACTAGTTTTCACAAAAACGTAAGACTCGCTTTTTAATTTTGTTTTTTGCAATGGAAAAATTGAATAGTCGTCTTTAGTTTAAAACGGTCCTATACATGTAAAGCGTGTACAGGATTGACACCATTGGGTTTATCTTCCACTACTTTCCAAATCTGTATATAAAATATCAAAATAAGTACACACGTATCACGATGTAACCGAATTAATTCTCAGATGTCCGCCTGTTTATTTTTGTTTCACTCACTAGTTTTTATGATAGAATTATACGCTTATCACTTTATCATGATTTCGCATGACAGATGATAATACTAATCGCGCACTAAATTATATATCGATACAAAAATCTCCACTAACTGAAAAACTGTAGTTTAATGACTTGTGGCTAAATCAGGGATAAACTGTCCAAAGCAAACGTTGAACTTCATTGACGGCTTACCAAAAACATTGCACGATGTATTGATTTTCTCCTGGAGTATCATCCTTGACTTAAATTTTCAATTATTATTTGATTTAACGGCCGTGCTTAGTGCTCAAAGGCTTTAACTGCCGCTTCCTGCTGCGACATTTTTAAAACTAGATTGAAACTTCTTACATACCACTTATTGTACAAATTGCACAGTTGGTTTCAATTACTTTCTCTTGTTAGAAGAGAGCAGGTTTTGTTATACGAAAAAGACCCATGTACTTCAGATTGCCTTTCAGTGTGTGATGGATTATTGGAATTCGGAATATTTGACAAAAATATCTTATGATAATGAATCTTTTTTTTTTTTTGCGAATTGAATGATGCCGAAGATTAAGGGCTTTTTTTCAAGCGTTTTTTTTTTTGGTGCACTGTTATTTACGGTTTCTAATTTGAATAAAAAAATTACAGCCTTTCTGACAATCACGGCATAGATTATCTGTCATTGGACCTTGGTTTGTATGTGTGAACACGCCATTTAACAATACGACCATCAGAGGATTAAAGGATTATATATAACAATTCATATTGAAATGACGACGGGAGATCTGATGATAACAAGATATGGTGACCTTGCAATAAAATCTGGACTTAGATACTATAAATTACATTCGAAACAAGCCAAGAATGTGGTTATACAAAAGGTGCATTTCTTATTTTTTCCCCCTTTTTTTGCAAATTCGGGTCTTACCTATTTGTCGTCGTTTGGTTTAAGATTTTAGGAAAGTCCTTCTGAGGACTAAATTTACTGCCATGTACCATATCGTTCTTACTTCTTTGCTTTATTACTTTAATAACAGAAGGCATACTCAAAATGTCTTTAAAAGGTCATTCCATTCCATTCCCAACATACATGACTTGTATTTGAACATTTCTACTTGAACTATACTAGTATATATATGAGATAAAAGGGACGAAAATTTCAAATGAATGACGCCCAAAAACATTTCAACATACAACGCCCAATATAAGAGAAAACAAAATCTGAATCTGAAATCTTTGTACTCTTTGTGACCTGATAAATTTCAAAACGAGACGACAACTCTGACGTCATTGGACGAGGGCACCTGCTTTCATTGATCTCATTGAGTGCTTTCCATTTCTTTCATCTTGTCATCTTAAGGAACAGAGTCTGCAAGTCTTCAAAAAAACCACATACGACTCCTTTAAATAATTGATATATCGGTAATTTATGACCAAGTGCACACGCGTTAATCTTGAACACATTTCCCATCCTTACAAAGACGTTGACAATGACACTTTTATTCATCGTCATCATCCGAGGGCGGACTGTCGGTGTATATGTACGTAGTTTGCAACAATCATACTCTCTCGCATATAGATCATTTATTTCATATGCAGGGGAGTGATTACTATAACATAATTATCCATATGTATAAACAAGAATATAACGACAATTAAAATTCTATTTTACGCACCCGCCAATAATTTGAAACAAATGTATAATGTAAAATTTTTAAATTTTATATCTAAAAAAATGTTTTGCTCAGTTCTAAAGCTTTAAAATGTTTTTAAAATTTTTCCATGAAAGATGGTCTGCCAAAAAAAAATTGTAAAAAGAGGGAGTGGGTGGGTGTTCCTAGAAATTAAAGGTTCAGAAAACATTTTTAAAATGTTTTGAATTCTTTTTTTAATAATTTCACATTAATTCATATGAAAATTGATCGTTAATGAATAAAATGACATTGCATAGATACAGATAAAGTGGGATTTAAAATAAATTCTGATCATCGCAAATGAAGCAAAACTGTATAGCAATTTGTAAACCTGACATCTACTGTCGCTTTTTTGGGCAATAAGTCCATGATTAATTCTCTTGCTTTTTTTTTTTTTTTTGAAGAGCCCATCCTATACATGGTATTAGCACCCGGTGCTAATCTCAGAGCTATCTCAGATTGCTTTAAAATGTTACAGTGGGCGCTAAAATAGAAACTGATGTTGAAATCAAAATCCAGTATTCGATTTTTGGAAAACAAAGATACTGCTTCGCCAGACATTTTGGTTGCCTTAATTTTTAGGGCGATATATTGGTACTAATATAGTAAAAACGCCATTTATACCGTGGTCTTTCAATTCAATTAACCACAACTCAATAGCACTACTTTTAACTTGTTTATTCATCATTTGGTATAAAAAGAACTTGTTTGAATCTGTATTCATCCTTGTGAAAAAAAACCGTAAACAATGTCAATGGTACATGTACCCATGGATCCACTTTTTGATAACTGAAAAAGATAAACTAATGCTTTATTTGTTTTTTTTCCTCATTTGTGCTTATTTGAGATTCAAATTAAGTTCACGTCATTTTTTTTTTCTCTTTATCTATGCGCATCCATAGTTTTATGTGAAATTTTGGTGTAATTATCATGTACAAAAATGATATTCATACTTATATAATGAAAAAGTAATCAATATTTCTATTATTGAAATGTTGAGAACTTATGTATATAGAAATGTATTTTATTGAAATTTTTTATTTAAATAAATAGCCTCATCAGTTTAATAGGAATGTTTTGAAAGTAAACGTAAAATACTACAGTTTTAACTAAGTAGTCTTCAGTTAAACTACACTGAACCTTCTTGTCTAATATTCCTTATAAAGGCTTTTCACAGCAATTTTTAACCTACACTTTGCGAACATAATGTTTGTTTTAGGAGGGCTTTTTAATATTTAAAAAATTAAAAACATTGATAATAAAAATGCTTTTATTCCTTTTTTACTTATTAACGAATCGAAATTTTATATTAAGGCAATCATAAATATGCACTTTATATATCTGGAACATTATCTTTGGCGTTTTGAACTTTATAAAATGTTCTAAAATTTGATTTTTCTAGTTAGCCAAGTAATTTCCCATAGGATATTAATTTCCGGTTTTTCCGAAGAATTTCCGCAAGATTATTTAACTAAAAGGTGAACTTTATTAAGACGATTATACTGAATTGCTTTTGTATAGACGACTGGCATAATCGCATTTAATCAAATATCATAGTTTAACATTTACATGTATGCATAAGCGAGACAGCCTCTTTGTGGTCTAGAAAGCCATATTTCATGTCTGGAAACGACCCCTGGCCTTTGACCTACTGAGGTCACTTCCTTTCATCTCGAAGGTCGGTAACAAATGCTAGTCTTGCTGTCCCCTCATTCCTGTAAAAATTACCCTAATTAGCAATAATTGTGTCACTGACTTGATTTAAGGACCTTTATTAATGCAACGCGGCAGTATATATTTAAGTTTAATACATGTAAATAGGAAAGATAAACAAGGAATGTTTCGGTTTTAATTGGAACACCTAAGGTTCGAGTTAGATTAGTGTGACCCAATTAATTACAGGGGGAAACCCATTTCGAAAATTTTATCTAGGAACTAATATTGATCGTTGTATAATTAAATATTAATAAATCAATTAAATGCCTTTGAAAAACGCATCTATCGCAATTTTTTGCGATGCTGTTTGGAAGGCTGGACACAGGTCCTTCATTATCGTGCACGCGACTTCAGCGATAAAACTCACAGGTCTGTGGAATGAAGACCACAAGATCCCAGTCAGTATTGGCACGATAAAGATTCCCCATAGTTTAATTACCATTAAATATACGCATACAGAAACTGCGTCATTATAATTTACTAGGGCTTGTGAAGTCACGATATGAATTAAACCTATACTGTGGAATATAATAATAATGATATTGTATCCAATCGGCATTCATTATAGGTTTGCAAGGGCACACAGTTATTGTTATACTGTCTTATATTATCTGGTGAAAGATTAATAGTATCGTTGACGATCTTTGTTAATTGTACAGTGCTTTACCAATGAAAAATGTTTGTCGTCATAAACTGCGCCTTCTGGCCTACTCCATGATGCGCGTTAAAAGTGTGCGCATCATGGAAAAATGACAAACAAAGCAATTGCAGTTCTCCTGGTCATTATCACTGAAAAATTTATAATGTTTTTATCCAGGTCTTTTTTCAAACTCTTTTACAACTGTAGTGGTAACAATCATATATCTATAGACGCGACTGGTGGTTTTGTGGTGTATATCGCGACGATGCAATAGACATGCAAGCATGACAAAGTTGAAACAACATCATGCAACAACAATACAAGTAAATCAACAAAGAAAGTTGTAATGCAACGTCGATGTACTACAATGCGACATCGACAACAAATACAACTTATACAATGTACATGGACACGAACAACACAACTACCAACATATACTGACAACATCAGCAAGAACCATTTGTTTTATTCCATTTATCCAGAAAATATGACACGGTTTGTTGTTCTCGTTGATTTATATCCACATTTTGTTATACATCTATATATTTATAGATACGGATTTAACTTGTACCTCTGTTTAATTTACTAGTATATAATTGTATATAAGTTATACTTTACCTCATGTACCTGTTTTTAGTTTAATTGAACATTGTCAAACACAAACGATTCAAATCCAGTGTTCGGGATCTAAGTGACAAGAACGCAGTTTCTTGTTTTGACAAGAGTACAAACATTTGGTTGTGTCTATTCATGGAGATGCGGAAGACCCAAAGAGAGAGAGAGAGAGAGATATTTATATACGCCGCATTGATAAATGACTTTTAAGACGGCCTAGCGCTATTAGAGACATCGCATGGGAAACTTTGATATCAAATTAAAATTCTTTTCTTCATTTCTTAATTTGTGTGTATGATTGTGTTAATGTAGTTCATGTGTGGTCGCCCTCATTGAATAGAAAAACAATCGATTACAATTAGTCCAGAATAAATACAGGAAGAGAGAGAGAGAGAGAGAGAGAGAGAGAGAGAGAGAATCAGATGTTTTTTCTCTCATTATGTTGTGACGTACATCAACCCATATCTTTTTAGGTTTTCTTCTTCTGTCTTTCAGGTTTTTTGTACTTTTCAAACTTCGAATCCCCATAACTATTGTATTTTATAAAAGACACTTTGAACTCGATGACCCTAAAGGTCAAGGTCAGAGGTAAACGACCGGTGAAGTTTAAGTTAAGGTTATTCAAAAAGTATAATAATGAACAAAATAGTTTTTTTTAGTTTTTTCACTTCACACTGCAATAGGCATTGTGTCTGTTTAAAAATACGATATACTACTTTTTGATTGGCACTGCTGAACTCATTTTGAATTAAGCATTTTCTGAAAACCTTTTATTGTTGGAAGCTCGTTAACAATTCTTTCATTCATTAAAGTGGCGAGGGAATTAATGGAGAAGTAACACACCATCTAGTTACTGCGTTTTTATTGTGACCTTGAAGATTTAATAGTGGTTGGCAAAATTTCATTGAATAATTCTAACAGGCTTACTGGATTAATGTTGTAAAATAACTGAATGTATGAATATAGAAGAAATTTTATGTGGCATGATTAACAAAACGAATCATTTTATATCCATGGTAATTATATCGTAATAAAAGTCATTCGATAAAACTCATTCCCTGTCCTTTTTAATTCAATTATTCATTTGGCTTTCATTAATAAGGACAAATTGCATTAAGGTAACACAAGGGAAAACAGTTCGTAACTTTGTACTATTGGTTCAAGTTGTTTTCTTTGGCAGTTCTAGTTCAAACGGAGAACTCCCAAGGCCGCTTATGTTGTAAATAATGCAATTGACGAAAATTTGCGATATTTGATTTAATGACGAAGAAACAACCAATCAGAGACGGCGATACATCTCCATTCATCAGTGTTTTGATCGATCGTTCGACGATATATTCGCCAACAATTTACAAGTCATTGCTGTTCTACTGTTGTTTGTTGTTTTTTGTGATAATTTTTTTTTTGCCAAATCATCGTGAAGTGTGGATTTAGTGGCACCACATATGTACAATCTCATTATTAAACGTTAAAGTGACCTTGATTTTGATGCATTTTTAAGCATGCATTGTATCTGCTGCTTAACAATACGTTGCGGAGATTTGTAAAACAATTAATGCAAGTTTTATCATTGCTCAAACACATTTATCAGGAATATTTTCTTTTACACAATCCTTATTGTTTGCGTTTTCAGTAAATCATTAACTCCCAAAACTATATAAAGAAATCATAGAAATTTAGCAAAATAAATCGGACTCAAATGTAACGGTTAAATCATTCAATATCATTTTAAAAGCACAATGCTACAAGATATGAGTGATAACCTATTTTCTTCGGAATTTGGGAAGTACCTTACCTTAAGAAATTTCCTTCTAATTGTAAACGTTGGGCATCAAAGATTGCTGCATCCTTCTTTTTAGTTTTCACACTTAAAACATTTTATATATAGTTTTCATTGTCTGCTAAAAGTAGCTTCTTTTTTTCTTGTCGCTTTCTTTAATAAGATACGAAAGCGTTCAGATAAAGATGCTTGGAGATGTTAAAAGTTTCGGAAAACTAAGAAATGAAATTCGATGGCATATTTTACATTTATTATCACACTCATATTAAAAAAAAATAAACCTACATACTTTAGGCACTTTAATATCTTATGACCTACATATCATTTTTGACCTAGTTAAGGATTTGTGTAAAATATACGACAAAAGTATGTGACCTTTGTGCTCTTATGTATGAAATTGTCAACTATGGCAGCAAAACAAGGTTTTAAAAATATTCTTTTAAAAACTTTTATGAAATTTCAATTGCAAAATAGAAAAAAAATCAGTTCTTAGCTCTTTATAAAATGAATTGTAAATATATGAGACACGCATTTTTTTTTCTCCTTCAAAATATTAAGACATCGTCTATTAGAGTTTGCGTGATCAGTGGTATTTTCTGCTGCCCACAAAAAGTTTAAAAGTTCTTTCAGCAAACGGAGAAATCTCTTCGTGTAAGCCATAGCTAATAAGTCGGTTTAGAACATCAATTTTTGGTCATGTAATACCACAACAATCATATTGTACTTCGGTCTTATGGAATATTTTTTCCATATTCTAGGCCGAATATAAGGTCTTAGCTTGTTTCGTTAAATACGAAATAAATTGCTTGGAATCATGCAAGTTTTTTAAAAAAAAATGTTAAGGTGAGTATGAATTATGAAATTCATAATTGCACTCAAATGCCCAATAGCAATTAACTTAGATATGGCTTCTTTGTACATTACGTGCCGAAAAAAATTATGGACAAATTTTAATGAATTTAAATCGTGAAGCCAGTATATTTTGTCTATATTACAATGACGAATCTGTAAGCCCTACTTCTTTACTCAAAGAACCAGAAAAAATGAATTATCTATTCTAGCAATACATTGTTGCTTAATCATCCGTAATTCAAATTAAAATAAAAATTATACAATACTTTTTTTATTACCAGGTGGCTTTTAAAAAAAAAATCGTGGTCTATTTTATTTTTTATAATAAATGTTTTTTTACGCACTTAAAGATATTTTTTTCTGTTTAATTGAGACACCTGTTTTTTAAACATCTGAACATCTGAAGTCCCATACATATAATCAGTGCAATAAATTTAATGAGCAAACAAAACAAAAGGAGGAAGAAATCGCAGAAATTAACTTTAATGAAAACTTGTCTATATAAATTCTTGAGGATTTTTTGTAATGAAAAAAACATACGAAAGTACTTTTCATCTAATTATTCCATGCCTTTTTCTCGGTTGATTTTTAAGTCAAATCAAGGTTCTTATTATAGCATTGGACTCTTCATTGACGATTTATAAACGTGAGTTTTCTGCATGAGTTTCCGTCGCACTTTGATTTAACTTATATGTTCTTGTCAGGTGCATTTTTTTTTTCAATTACCATTGATGAAATTGAACATTTTGTTGATCATGAATAATTTCAAAAGTTCATCTAAGTGAAAAACAATTTTAAAAGAGTGATTCACACTCTTGATCATATATTTTTTTGGTTTGAAAAAAAAAAAAAATTTTGAAATAAAGTTTTTACTTGGGGAACTTCTTGTTTTCCCAAGGTTTTGCACTTGAATATTAAAACGTTTTTGGCCAATTTTTCAACTAAGGCTCTGCCTGTCCTCGTGTACTTTAAGAAATAATTATATCAATTAAACAGGAAAGTAAGAAAGAAAGATGAAAAAATTAGAAAGATAAAAAAAAAACCTGCCTTATCTCGTATTCATGTTATTCTGTAAATTCAAACAAAAATGGGCATATATTTACACAAAAATGTGAGATGTAATGTAAACAACTATCGGTCGCACGGCCGTAAAAGTATAGCAAAATATTTCATGAGAGATCAAACACAGATGCTTTGTACTCAAGTCCTTCAATTATTTATTTTATCGATTTTCAACAATCACTTTCTTTTCTCTTTCTATTTTTCATGTTTAAATGAATATCAAAACAAATTCAAAAGCATTAAAAAAATATCTTTTTCACATATACATGTTTATTGTACATGCATGTATTCTTACATGGGAATTTAACAGATTTCATTTTATAATAATATGTTATATACGTGTATAGGACGTATATAAGTTTTCCAAATCTCATTTCAAATCCCAAGCATGTTCTTGACTTATGTACATTGTTAAATCACAGAGGTACCATTCATTTTTGTTTGTCTAGATCTGTCAATCCATCTCTTTGTCTATCTCTCCATCTTTCCCTTTTTTGACTTGTCTGTCTATCTCTTTCTGAATTTAACCTTTATTTACGAAAAAAGGAAAGGAGGAAATGTTCAACAATTTAACTTCATAAAGATCGTTTTGTTATACGATTCAATTCGACCAGTGTTTGTCTGCCGGGTTAGCCAGGGTATATCATGTACATGTACTTATATCTCTATCTGTTGCTAACATCGCTTTATTTGAACTTATGGTTTGGTTTGGTTTGAACATATTTTATTGTAAAGATGGTATATACAAACGGATCGGGCACAAGTTCTGCAAACTTAAACTTATAAATGTACTTAAAAGAAATAGTTTTATACACCAGTGTTCTTTTGTGTATACATGTATACGCAAACATTATGAGTCCTGTTTATGCAGCTCTGAAGGTTACCGCCGTCTGTATTTTTATTTCGTAAACAATATGAAATTATGTACAAAAATTAAACATTATATTTTTTTGGTATATGATTATATGTTGCTTTTTAGACAACTTATAAGAAAAAGTCTTTTTAAAAGTAATTCTCAAGGAGAACATGTACATTTATATGCAGCATTAATATAAAAATTAAGGAATTTTAAAAAAAAATTAAAAATTCGATCAGAGTGCCTAAGCTCCTACCTAATTTGTTTAACTATATGTTATATTTAATACTGAAGATTTGAAGGAAATTTGAACAAGGTTTTATATTATAAAGTAATTAAACAGCCGTGCCTGTATCTAGTTTAGTTTAAAACAATTATACTCAACTCTTTATTTATCACAAAAAGGGCTGTTATTGTATAACTTGAAACTAGATGTTCTGCTTTGCTTTTTTTTTTTTTTTTTTTTTTTTTTTTTTATCGATTTTCCAAGAAAATGTTCATATCTTCGTGATAATTAGTAAGAAAAAAAGTTCTTATTTAGATATTATATAATGTTCACCATGTTTTTTCAATAACACCTCAGAATATTAATACCTTTAATTTTTGCACCAATTATGTCTTAATTTCTTATGTTAACCACAAAGAACTGATGTTAAATTGTTTATAAAGAGAGAATAATATATAGGCGATGTGCAACGCTCTGGGTTTTTTTTTATAGTTTATTTAAATTTTGGATCATAGGTTTTTGTTAATAAGTGAGACCAAAATCCTTATATATCCATGCATTTACTGTTCACCATGTTTTTTTTCTGTAACGCATGATCATATTAATTTAGACCTTCTCTAAGGGCATAATGACTAATTGTGAATAAAACAGATCTTAAAGAAAAAATCCAAATACAGTATCCCGTCCTTCACTCATATTTACATACCTGGAAGAAAAAAAACCCACTGTGACAGTAGCATTCACAGAAGGAACTTAAAACCATTACACTACCGATATCTCAGAATTTAGAAACTTAATAAATAATTTCAATTTTTACTGCCATTGCGTTCATGGCTGTATATTTTCATCCTTCGCTCGTATCAATTTAAAATCAGTTGAGTACGGAAAATCATGATATAATTGACTACAAGTGAATTTGAAACGAGATGGAGATTTTTGTTGTCAGTGCCGTTGGGAGAAATTAACCCGGTATGATGTTTTCCTTATATGCCGTATTTAATTCAATCAATATGGCATTGCAAGTTCAAGATTTATTCTCGACGTTGCGTTAAGTTGTTTCAAAACTGTGCTGAATAAAATTGATAGGATAGGGAGAAGAACTAGTTAGTTGTAAGATTGTTTTTTTCCAATCCCCTTGATTTATTCAATAAAATATGTTCAATTCAAAGGATAAAAGCGAACATTTGAAGAAAATTTTACATGAATTCGAAATACCTGGTGCATCACTGTATGATAAAACGCACAAAATCTGCACATATTCAGTATGCACCTACAATTGGCCTTCAGAAAAATTCCAGCGCAAAAGTAACATGAAACTGACCACCAGATGTTTTCCAAAGAAAAAAGTGTTGTATTTTATTTATAAATACTGCACATTTTCCAAAGATAAAAGAACAATGCATAATGTGCAAAAAAACACAAAGGGCCACACAGGTGTCAGCCACGTGATATACCTTCAAAGGTACGCTGGATTACAGGCACACAGATATCAGGTATCGGAATAACAACCTGTTGACAATGCCCAGTAACAGTGTTGCCAAAAAAAAAGCCCCAAAAAGGTGTCAGTTGTGAAAGTTAAAAATTGAAAGGTGGCTGTCGTTTGGCCATAAATTACAGTGTAAGTCGATAGTATGGTTTTCACCCTCGCGGCTCTAAACTGGGCGATTAATTAGATATCTAGTGAAAAGATGATACGGCATGTTGTGGAGGACTTTCTTTTATCTATATGACGAGGGTTTTTTGTTGTAGTTAACAAACATGTAATACTCTCTCTTAACATAGCATTAAATGATAAAAGAGACAGGATTTTTGAAATTCTTTTATATTTGGTTTCCTTGTTGTCTTTTTCTCTTCATCGGATGATTGCGACTTTTAAAAAGGTTGTAAAGTACTGTGGTAGTTTCCAAAAAATGGAGACCAATCTTACCTGTTCATTTCTTTTGTATAAGTGATCAATTGACAAGATATTTGATCGGCAGAGTCGTATACTTAGATTCATAAATACCAAAGTTTAGTTTGATTACATTAAGAGGGCTGGATGGTTGTGGCCATTTTTATATATTGTATTGATCTCCTTTAGAAGAAGAGCTCTGTATAAAGTTATGGGAAAATACTCAAAATTTAAAGCTAAAATTTTTTAATTTTTTTCTTTACTAAATAATAGTTTTAGCTTAAAAAATCATATCTAAAAATTTTAAGGTAGATCTGATAGTTAATTTGTTGACCAGCCTCCTTACGACTGCTTGTTTGTTATGTGAGTATTTTTTGCAATGTGCTTCCAGTATGTAATTTGTCTTTTTACGTCAACACAATATATGCTGTTCATTTTTTAATAAATAAATTTATAGGGGGAGTTCACATTTGTCACTACACGTATATTCCGATTTCGCACCAGTAACTTGACATGTGCTGTCAATATTTTATTCTTCCTTCTTTAGTTTCTTTTTTAGAACCGTTTTAACAAGAGCTTGGACTTTCGCTGGGATGTTACAATCTAGTTTGCTTATCAAAACAAGCTTTCAAATATTGGCCTCCTTTCTTCTGATTCGCTAAGAGAAGCTCATTAATATTCATAGACTGTCAAAACCGGAAAGTTGTTTGCCAAGATCTGCTCTGTTGTGTGAAATTGACGCTGTTTCAACGAAATGTACAACCCTGGATGAAGTCGGACGAGTGTCATTGCGTTCAATGCATTCATATCTATTAGCCAATGACTGGACAGTTAACCATGAGTAGACTCCACCTTCGTCAAATTGGAGTTTGTCACGTACTGCCCAAAGTCCAAGCTCTTGTTAAAACGGTTCTATTTTCTTAATAAATTACAATATTCAATCATCTTTATTTATTTGTATATTTTGAACAGTATTGATATTACCCTAGCCAGATCAGCAATAAATTTGTAACAATTTCACTCGAAAGACAATCAATTCTTAATTTTTCAATCAAAGTACACGTAAATGTACATTGTCATATAATTTTCAAACTAAAGGTTTTTTGTTCGAACTTAAAAGAAGTAAAGGAATTACCAATATATTTATAGAATTTTTTTTGGTTATTATATAATATTGCAATCAGCATACATAATTATACCTTTGAATTAAGGTAGACCCAGTGGCTTTCGTGTCCGGTTCTTTTTTTACACAGCGTGATAAATTTCCGGTTATAGTTTTGGACACATCAATGATCAGTGAAGATGACATGTATTTGATTTAAAGTAGTGTACAAGTATGGTTCGGTGGCTTCAGTACAAATATATAGCTCATATTTTTCAAAAGGAGAGGAAAACCATAATTATGTCAAAAACCTTGGTGGAAAATTACTTGCCGAAAAAAGGGGGGGGGGGGCTATTGCACTTGTTTCTACGGTTTTGCCAGCTAGGTCCAAACTTTTAATATTTATAATACAGTTTGAATGAGTATATACTGTTTAGTGACTGTTAGATTATGTCTTTTTGGTACATTTCAATTTTTTCCAATGTTTGCAAAAAACAACTTGCAAAACTAAATCAAGCATTATGGGGGTATATATTTTTAAGAGACTATCAAACAAAAACTAGCTGGTCAATTTAGAAAAACTATGTTTTTTTGTTAACAAAATATATATATGTAACTCTTAAAAAATGTTAAATAAAAATAAAATGTAAACAGTATAATTTTGAAATTTCAATAAATATGAAATTTTGTAAATTTTTTTGAAAATTGTGTGAAGAATAAATGGAATATTTTTTGTATATTTTCTGTAGAAAATCAAGAAGACTTTTTCATTTAACGACTTTCATTAGATTTTCTTAAATTAAAACCTAATATAATGTATTTTGGTGCATAATTTAATAAATTAGGACATCATGCTTCATTGTGTTAAAATTTGGCTGTTGAATATTTGGTTGGAAATGGACCTTGTGAGCTGAAGCTCACTGTAGGAAAACAAACGTGCAACGGTATAAATATTTTGGCCTCTTTAGTAAGTTTATAAGTTGTTTTAACTGTTCAAATTAAAAAAAAGTTGGTTTTACACAAATTTCTAAAACACTGGGTCTACCTTAATTCATAATTCACTCAATTAGTATCACCTTATAATATCGTATTAAACTTAAGTTATTGCAATGCATCCTAAATAGGATATTTATATTAAGTACTGCATATCGAATCATCGCATTTTTGGGCGTTTGTGTTCTCGAGGTGCGCAAAATCTAGGATGTACTCAAAATAGACCCTAATATCAACAAGCTCCGTGCAACCTTGACCAGATGATGACAAAAGTACACGAGCAAAGGTCAATCGTAACTTCTTGGGTATTTCCACTAACCGGACAAAGAAGTCGATGATGACAAAAGTACACGAGCAAAGGTTAATCGTAACTCCTCGGCTATTTCCACTAACCGGACGAAGAAGTTGAGAAGTAACGATTGTAGAAAAACGTCCCTATGCTCCTAACATTTAAAAATTGCAAGTATTTCCTCCACGTCTAAATTTATTCATTGATTTTTAATAATTAGCAATAATTTGATAACACTTTTACAAAAAATTGGGAGGACGGATTTTTATTAACATATAATTATTAATCATTTGATATCTTGTTTCCAAAAATTCAACTCGATTATGGTAGATATGACCTATGTCTAAATTAGCGAATATTGTTTGAGCGAACAATGAAGTCGCATACCAAATGTCATGAACCATTTATTACGACTTAATTTCGATCGATGCTAAAAGAAAATATACACAGGAAATTCCTTTACGGATTTTCTTGATTCAGTTATATTTATAAATCCTACACATATATCAAGAAATATAAAAGTGCAAAATTCGTGTACTATGTGTAATATAGAACATTCACTCTAAAATGAACTGACCCCAGCGGCATTTGCTAAATTACCTCGTAGCTGACCAGAGATGGGGGTCAACATTTGCATATGAATCACACGTGGGTTTCCTGTTTCTAGTGTACTTTAACAGCAACGCATGGTTCAAAGTCGTAAATAATCTTTTTTTTTTGGTAACGTTGATGAAAATAAATGTATGGCCTAGTCAATAAAACCTTGTATATCGCCCGTCACTCGTTCCTGCAATCTTTCGACCTTTCTCTCACTGGAGTTGTCTGTTTGCACTTTTATACATCAAAATGAGACAGGTGCTCTATGTTATCTTTATATATAAGGCTGAACTGAGCAAAAAAAACAAACAAACCCTTGTACTTTTAGCGCTTAAAGGGTGCCCAATTCATCAACGCTATCATAAGTAAGCTGCATCTTTAACCGACAACCTATGCGTTCGCACTGAGCATGCGCAGTGATCATCGTCGAACGTTCTTTGACGATTCCGTGCCCCCGCTATTTGTTGGAACTCATCGGATGTTTTCGCACACTCAACAATCTGATTGTTGAGTGAGTGTTCAAGACATCGGAGGAGTTCCGATTGCCCCCGCCGCCGCCGCAGCAGCAGCATCAGCAATAGTAATTGATTACCCCGTGACATGAATGATTACCCATATAGATAGGACCTATCCCACTCCTGATTAAATACACCTACTGTTTGACAACGCTGACAGCAACTTGACATCGAACGCACCCCATTTGGGGCTCCCCATGGGGTGTTTGCGGTGGCCCCTATCTAGTTATTAAAATTTAGGGAGAGAAAAAATGTAGATTATAAAACCTCAAACGTGCGTGAACGTAAGGTTTCCGTGCATTCTTTGCGGTCCCCGGGGGAGGTAATCAGTCTAATCAGGCTGAAGAGGAGGAGAAGTACTTTCATTTAATTAAAAAAAATCCCACTTAGGGGTTATTCTTCATTTGTCTATTATACCGTACATGTCGTCGAATTTAGGTCATTTGGCTAGCCCAGTTCAGTCTTGTAAATTAAAGCAATTCAAAATTGAAAGTGCATTGCATTATATTTGAATTTGAATTAATTGCCAACGATCTATTTTTGCGGTGCATTATGTAAATTCGCATCTGCACTAGTCAATCACGACATGAAAAATAGCATTTGTGCGTCTAAGATTAGGTAAGAACACCTGCTGAATATACTGGTCATTCATTAAGTCATTAATTCTCTCTCTCTCTCTCTCTCTCTCTCTCTCTCTCTCTCTCTCTCTCTCTCTCCTCTCTCTCTCTCTGTTATTACATGTACATGTATATGCTTTTCGTTCAAAAATAATTTTTACTCCTTCATTTTTTTAGATACTTTTTCACATAATATAATTTGTAAAATCACAACTTCCCTGTCATGTTTTAACGGTTGGCAGTAAATTCAAAATTCAAATTCACTGCGCATTCCAGGACCGTTAAATTCAATTTACATTATTGCTATCATTATCATGGAATTCCCTTTTTTGGATGGTCATAAATTTCATTTATGATATTGAATTTAAAAATACAAATGCTTAAAAACGGAAGTGTTCAATTTCATCGCCAATACCCAATCCTCTTTTTAACAATGATTTTTCTTAAAACAAAAGTCACGTGACGTAAATGGAAGTTATGTCCTGAAATTAAAAGGAAACACTAGCCGTAAAAATGCATTAAAATTGTTAACAGCATCGGTCGCAGATCGCAACTGTTTATGGCCATTATTGCTGAGTAGCGAGGCCTGGGAATCGACTGTCCTACATTTGTCCCTTTGACACGGAACCGTATTTCTGGCTACACATCCCCATTTGAAAACAGATAAAAATCGTAAAAATCGTATCTAGAATGTCTCAGTGACGCAAGTCGTCCACGAAAAGTCTATATACACTTTGGGCAATTTTCAGCAAAGGTTTTTGTGGCTGGTTTTTTTTTTTTTTTTGGTATTTTTGGTTAATTTAGGGTGTGTTTATGGCTCTAAGCCGGTCTTGTAATGGCCATTAGGTGGCTTCGGGGCCTCACGCGTTGGTAAGGTAACCGTGCAGGTCCCGTCTAATAGAGACAGTGACCAGATGTCTACGATCAACGAACCACTCCTCGGGCTGCCAAATATATCCACTTTTGTCTGCGTGTTCATTGTTTTCTTACGGAGAAGGAGTGGGGTGGCTGAATAACAAACTATAATTATTGCTTAGTAGAGAAACAATTCAAACGTTAAGTTTTTATATTTAAGCTAATTGGAATATATTCCGATAACTCAAAACAGAGGTCTTCTTTTTTCAGGAGGTACAAATTGTCGAAGAATTGTCATGACCATCCAGCCCTTTTAGCATTTAAGAGCCAGGTATACAAATAATGCAAGGACAAATGAAACAGCTTTGTTAAAATTATCTCTGAATAATACTACACTGTATAATGATTATAATTTTGATAAACATAATATTTTGAAGGATCATCAAACGGCAAATTTTGAATTGCAAATTACAATTAATCACATTTTTAGAGATTCCTCTATTGTAGTTAACTAAATTTAAGAACACGGGTATATCATAGCATCCTGAGGAGGGTAGGTGGTAAAAATGACATACAAGACAGTATAAGCCTTCAAGTTTACAAACTGACATCATGCCATAGTCAAAATAGCTTGTTAAACTCTTCTTAGTTTGGCGGTCAAAAACCTACATGGTCGTCGTGACGTGACAATGTAGTCAGCATCATCCAGACGTTTGTTTTTTGTTTACCTTTGAAAAGGGAAATAACAGAAGCGTTTGGATGATACAGACTAGTGACATTGTAATATACATGTATTTATCTACCTTCGAAATAAGAAGAGCGTTATTTTTCCCAATGAAAGAGCGTCAAACAGCTAAACACTATTCCTTCACATCAATAATAATCACAATTCAATTTGGCACTCACCAAGTAAAGGTTTTAGGTGTGCGTCAAGGATTTCGACGCTAATTGTTTCATTATTTAGTGAAAAAGGTTTGGATCATGCAATCGTAATTACAAATAGCAAATATATTGGGGTGGGGGGTGGGGGGGGGGGGGGGGAGAACTACTCGCAATTATTTTACAAAAGCTATTCGTGTATTTGAAATGGTCGTCAGTTCAGTTCGCATATCAGACATGATATGTATTACAGATGCAGTCAGTCTAGGATTCCAAGTTCATGCTCACGAGAGCCAGAAACCCACGCAAGAGTCTTCTGTCGTGCTAGTCCCTACCCGACCTCCGTGTCACACACATCGACCTCTTGTTAATTTCGTTGTAAATTACCAACCTTTTGATATTTAACTCTGATGAATTTTTTGAAGAAGTAAAAAACCAAGAGAAATTTGTCACGAAAATGTCAATGGGAGAATAAAAAAAAAACGCATGCTCACGCTTTCAATAACCACATGCAACTAAAACATATCGTTAAGTTTGTTATATGTGTTGTAACGAAGAAGAATAAGATTGCGGTTAGCATTGCACGACAATCTTATTGGTATATCTATATATTATCAATGCTCGTAAAAGGGCTATCGGCAACTGAGCCTTGGTTTCGTGGGAAATGGAGACTGATTTCTCGGATGGGACATCACTGAAAACAAAGGGTGTTGTTCTTACAGTTCATACAAAGCACGTTATTTTATTTTAACTTAAAAATTGTTTAAGACTTGCTCTGTTGTTAATTTTAAGAAGCAAAATGTAACAATTTGACCCGGTCAGAAATGGTCGGAGGGATGTGTTCACTGGTCATGTTAAAGCTGAACACCGCTCGTAAATAGGCACCATCACACAGATACTTGGTATATAAACCCTTCGATTTCGTTACACCTGATTGCACACCTGAAACTCGTGGCTTACATGTAGTATAACTATTCCTTTCGTGGTCATTAGATTTTATGCATTTATTTCTTGTTCTATCTGCATATTCTGTTTGTAATTAATGCATTGACCAATTTATTTGATGTTAGTATTCTCCTGGCTTGAAAAAAGTGTGTAAAATTTAATAATTTCATCGCGACCGAGTAACACGGCGAGGCAAGATGTACGTCCACACAGGTGAGACCTCTGCAGCGAAGTACTTTGAACTGTTTAGAGGTCTGTCCCTTATAAGGGTTGTAGGGACATCAGTGATGAAAGAGAAATATGGCGGACAGTGCCTATTTACGAGCGGTGTTCAGCTTTAGCATACAAATAGATGTCGCTGAACCGGAAGTCGACGAAAATCAAGCAATGCTTGTACATGTAAGGGTAGTACTCCCATTTGTCTTTAGACTCAAGTACATGTATTCATTTCACTGTACATGGTATATTTAATTATATATGCTATTACATACTTAAATGAAAAAAATATAAATAAATAATACGGAAAAGCAAACGAAGTAAGAAATAAATACATTGGCAACATTGATATACATGAATGTTCAGCTTTCTATTTTGAGTTTTTGTATCAAGTACGCTAGAGAAATAATACAACAAATCTCATATTAATATTCTTGAAAGTAAAAACATCTATATAAAAATTATGTTAAAAAATAATATTCAATTATACTAGTATGGAGTAAATATGATCCCTTCATTGTGATTTTCAACTTTTTAAAAACATGTACTTTCCTTAAAAACTTCACCTGAAGGAAAAATTATCGGTTATTTTGTGGGCAGCATATAAAGGTGTCATTGACTTATGTAAACCTGTAACTAGATATTGTCCTTCCCTACCAGTGCTAATAGAACACTGTAACAGAAATCTCCCAATATGTTGCACTTTATATCTTAATAACTTGCGAATGATAAAGTTTCGTAGCGGCTGAAGTACAAGTACATATGTACGTCTTTCGTTTAAATTACAGATATTTTTTTGTATTTGACATGCACACGCCGAGCTAAGTGACTATTTTTTGTTATCTGTTAAAAGTACACTCGAATTCAATATTTCTTTTGTGACAGCCTAATATCTAAAGATATCCATTGCACTATTTGGCTGCACTTTGGGCGATGCAACGTGGTTTTTTTTTACTCTTTTTACTCCATTTAACAAAACTCGAATCTAAAGCATGCGATGGAATGTAATTGCCATACAATTGCAACAATTTCGATCCGTTTTTAGAAAGTAGATCGGAGATATAATCGGGTCCGTTCCGTTCGCACTGTCATCTTACAGTGCACTTATCTTTAACATTGTGATTTTATCGGAGATACAAAATGATCTAAAAAAGAAACATTCAATTGTTATGCAACATGAAACATAACGATTATCAGGGCCGTTTTAAGTGGTTCGCTGGCCCATTGGCCTAGTTTATCTAAAAGAGGGAGATAAATTGTCCTGCACCCTTAAACCTCGTTCTTGAAGAACATGAGAGTAAGACACATCGCACAATGTAAAGGGATAATTGATTATCGATGAATTCCCCACTAAGGATTTTTTCCAGGTCTATTCAATCTTGGATTGATGATCAATCCTAGAATTCAAGATATACTATAGTAATGCATGTATATTATGTTGTATTTATTAATTCGAATATGTACAGTATCTTACTTACATACGTACACAATATGTGCATGCTTCAAGCTTTATTTTATTTTTTCAATATGAGAAATTAGGCATGCATTAGCCTTCTTTTGGTTTGCCCTTTGAGCACTCAACATTGCGGCCATTTTTTTTTTAATTGTTATAACTAAAACGTACATTAAGACAAAAAAAATATTTGCACATAATTAACCCAAATTTAAATATGTGTACTTTAATGCAATTTTACGGAGCAGGAATAAGTCTGGTGATGGATATCTTCGAAGAATAAGAAGAAAGTGTAAATAATAAATGTTTGTGTTTACATATTTTAAGCACAGGCACACCTTAATCCTAATGTTTTCTTTGGTTAATGTGGTTATACGTATTCTTGATTAAATACCAGTCCTAAAATGCTATTACATCAATGCCAGTGCTTGCAATTTCTACTTAACTAATTTTAACTGTGAATAAGAACTTGATATATTTATATGTCAAAGAATAAAAGAAATAATACTCAACAGTTTTCGTATGATAACTATTATATCTTATTTTATTTTCAATCTTTACTTTTTGCTTGATGAAATTCTGTTTGCTTTGGTAGGTATGATTCGTCAAAACTAACCCTCCTCCTAAAAAAAGCACTACCAAAAATACGAAAGAAAGTATTGAAACATGCAGTTGTTTAATCGTTGGCAATCAATCTTTCGATTTTAGGTTTAGGTGGTCGAATTATTTAGGATTTAGATAAGCGACCCATGCTGTGTATATATTTGATCAAATCTAGATCATGATAGCCTTTGCGTAGTTCAGAAAGGTCACCAACGTAAAGTCTCGTACAAAGTCTCGTGTGCAAAGTTAACAGCAAGACCTTTATAGGTACATGGAGCAGGTGTACTTTTACTAAGCAGAATATCAGCATAACATTCCTTTTGTGTTGACAGCACGATTTCTTATATAGAGGTGAAGGCTGATCTCGAAATGAGTTCCGTTGCCCGATAAACTATTAATAATATTCCTGGAAGGACGCGAGTGTTTCGATACTGTTAAGAACAAACAAATACTGTTCACAAGAACCCCCCCCCCCCCCCCAAAAAAAAAAAAATAAAATAAAAAAAATCAATCACCTTGTTAAGTTCAAGCTGAAAACCCGTTCATTAAAAACCTTAATGAATGAAAACTTGTGTTAATTTTTTTTATTGAATTTACTTGGTTATTAAATTCACCCCAATCCCACCACCACCTC
>WFKH01011926.1:28654425-28671455 GCA_016163765.1 Magallana hongkongensis
CACACACACACACACACACACACACACACACACACACACACACACACACACAAAACGTCTGACTATCCTTTTAATGAAACCAATTAGAGGCATAAAAGATATTAAAATGTACATCAGTTATTTACATTATAATATAATTTTCGCAAATACCGGGTAAGCGGCTTTAGAATTTACAACGGCATTCTGAATCATACAGGCTGTTATATTTATGGTTTAAAATTTTATTTCAATGAATTTATTTTCACTTTTATGTAGTCATAATTGATTTTTAGCTTTGTTTAATTCCGTTTCGTTGATTTCGTTTTGTTTTGTTGGTTTTGTTTCGTTTCGATTTTTGGTTTCGTTTCATTTTGTTTCGTTTCGTTTCGATTGGTTTCGTTTCGATTTCGTTTCCCACTTTACAGGTACCCGAAATATACAGTGTACAAATATTGAAAATGAAATAAGTTGAAAACACAAATTAAACATAATGGAATAAGAAAAACGTACTTTTTCTTTGGTAGTTACATGAATGACGTTATCGTCCACGCTATGAACGAACTGTGTCGTCTGCTTCACTGATGACGTCACACAAAGAACACGAGTAAGATTCAGTTCCAGGAAATGGCGGACATTTCGAGTTACTGTGGGATTGACATACACACTGCCAGATTTGTGATAAATATAAACGTCAATGCATTCTTCATGACACGCCAAAACGAGGCGATGGAAACTGTCCAATGAAAACGCTCCTACGTCAGCCGCCAGGAGAGGTTTTCCGGAGAAATTCACAACCGACCAAACGGAGACAGCAGACGACAGCAGACGCTGGAAGACGGACAAGGGGAAATAACCATGGCCCCGGAATCTCACTGTGATACATTTCTTCTCAGCAAAAAGTTTTTCTGTTTGGCATGATAAAAAACATTACTAGTATTAACCTTGTAATGAATTTGATTTGCATAATTTGTTGAAATCTATTGCTAATTTCAGCAACACAAAATCGTCATTGTTGCCCTCAACCCAAGTGGACTTTTGTAGTATGAAACTTCTACGATTCTACCTGCTTTTATAATTATATAACACTACTACAATTGAAACATTGAAATGTTTTAAAAGCACTCTTCTGACTGTTTAAGGACTCTAATTTATAATAACAATTTTTTTAAAAAACCCCATTTTTAATGCTGGTTATATATAAACCTCGTGTGACTTTTTAAACAATTATTCTTTGAATTCATCGGCAAAAGAAATTTTTGACGTACCCCTCAAGGATGTGGTATTGTGGATAGGGAGTAAGGCCGGCATAATGAGGTAGGCAGGGTCAATAAGGTTACCATGGGAATCATACAACATTGGCTTCACGAGAAGTCCAAAGTCCAAAAGTGCCCTAAATAAAGATCAGGTATATGATCTCAATGGAAAATATATGCCAACTAATCGCGATCTCCATAAAAACGTACGTTAATCGATAGATCACAAAATCCTACCCAAGTATGACCTGGCCTTGACCTTTGGCCCTGTCCAAGGCTAGGTACTGTAGAAGCGTTGACTTTTGAATCACAGCTTCTTTGTATGGCGATGGTTTTGATTGTTTCTCGTTCTTTTCTAAGTTGTACATCATGTTCAATTCATCGCCTATGACGCATGGATCAAGAAATATGTAATTGTGGTGATCATCATGGGAAAAGTCTAGAAAGTTTCCGATGGACACGTGGTATTTCAGAAACACCTCTAATTCTTGCTGCTTTTCTAACGGTTCAGAGTGTTCCGTGTTGCATTTGCGAAACAAATTTGACGATATCACCTGAAATGAGATTGACATTTGTTTGTACATGCACCTTTGCTAACATAAAACATTATCAATGACTACGAGGACGTATTAACAAACGAAACATCACGATTCCCAGCCAGGACTATTTCCAAAATGCAATGTTTTAACCGATTCGTATTTTTTACAGACAAAGGCTATTCCGTGTTTAATATGGTTCGTAGTGGGTTTTTTTCATTATAAATATCTGGCATTTAATCATGAACATCCGGCTATTTTAATGCTCATTACAGATTTTTGCAGAAAGGACAACTTTGATACATTCCCAAGAATTTCACAACCTCTGCCAACCCCCACCACCTTTAAACCCTTCCAATCGCCGACAACCTGAATAAATATTAAGCTCTTCTGTCTCATCACTTACCATAAATCAACCCATTTTATGGAAGACAAAAAAGTTGTCAAAAGTTAATAAAATGTTAAGGGATATTCCAGGAAACGCATCACCCTTCTGTAATTTCAGTTAATGTACCTTGTGGCCTTCCCTCTTCCGTGACATCAGCCTGTCGTAGAAACTAACCCAGTGTCTGGGGAACCATTCTTGGGTTTTGTGTTTGTCTACAAAATCAAAGTGCATCTATAATGCAGTGAAAAATGATGAAGCCGTAAAGTAAAGTGAAACTCAATTACACCTTCAGGTTTTGAAGTAAACATTAAACAGAAGTGTTTGTTTGACATATATATATATATTTGATGTGAATATTACTCAGCAGTTCCTGAACATATCTAAATCACAGACAATGGCAGGGTATTTGATCTCAATACACATCAAACGGCAATAAAAGTTGAATAATGTAAAAGTATTATATTTGACGTGTCCTACATTTTGTTGAAAATGTTTTTCAACAAGTTACCATGGCTCTAAATAAACGGGTTTTTTTTTTTTGTTTCTCTGAATGTACCGGTTTTTCAAGTTACAAATAAAATAATCATCTAATAATTCGCGAGTTCGCTTAGGTTCCCTTCCTAAGAATCAAGTAAAAATTAAATGCTTCACTGCAGCGGCGCTACGTAACATATATAAATATTGTATGCTAAATACCAAACCCAATCCGGTAACCTTAAAACGATCCAGATTGTACAACTTCTGTAATATTTTCCTTGGGCCTATCCAGGCTATGTGATTAGAAATAAAATCAAAGAATCAAAATACAATCAACCTCAGTCTACTCAACTAACTGGAGAATGTGGGTTTTAAAAAAAACAAGTCACCAAGGCCCTATCGAAGTCACAAAGACACTACATGTATCAAGTCACCAAGACACAAGGTACAGCAACAGTTTTAAGAACTAATGATCCATGATTGAGGCATCTGATTGGCTAAACACATGATACAATTCAATCCGAAAGTAAAATCATTACACATGTATTCTTATACATACATGAATGGCATTATTTAGCGGAAGCGGCATCCCGTCAAAAGCGCTAAATAAAATACACAGCAAAATGTAATACGTTTAAGTATATGATTCAATCTTTAGAGTAATGTTATCTTGCTACAGTTTAGATAAAGATAGAGGGGAGAAGAGTCCGACATGATCCTCTCTAGAGTTTACTTTTATTAAATGAAAATATCCGGATATCGGCACCTATTGGCGATATCCATGATAGCTTGCCAAAATTTGAACCAACACAGGGTTTTTGATATCCATTAATACTAAAGGGCAATAAAAGTTACAAATATACGTTTCAAACTTAGAGTTAATTACTAAGATACAGATCTAGAGGCGCGTGTGGGGTTTTTGTCGGAACTCATCTGGAATTTGCTGTGTAAGTAAATGAAAATATCCAGATATCGGCACTTACTGGCGATATCCATGATAGTTTGCCGTAAGCGCTCCAGCCCCAAATCTCGCTCGTTCTCGACATTTCCACGGAGGAGTGGATCCAAGATCAGCCATTGGCGGACCGGGCTCCCACTGAAGTACTTGTCCATCTGCTTGATCACGATATCAGAGCGTGACCGGACAAAGGTCTGGAAACCAGAACAGGTTATCATCAGGGTATAGCAGTATCATTCATAATTACATGTAACTTTGAATTCAGACATGTAGCAATTTATCAATTTATACATCAAAAGATGCTAATTTGAATAACTTGTGTGTGATCAATAAAATACTAGTGCCTTGTGTTGGTATTTTCGATTTTTTTTTTTAGGAGAGAGATCATTTTGGGTGAGAATGGGTATTTTTTACAGCGTTTGTTGTTTCTTTTTCACAAAACCAAATATTCAAATCAAAATAGAGGAATTTTATTTTTTCAAATTAATGTCTTTGATTTCCCATACGTTAACGCTTTAATACCTCTTTTTTGTTTCTTTTTCACAAAACCAAATGTTAAACTCAAAACAGAGATATTTTAGTTTTTCAAATTAATGTTTTTGATTCCCTATATGTTAACGCTACAATACCTCTTTCTGTTCTTGGTGGTGTGTCCCAAACAGCACAATGTGTGGATGTCCCCTGTCCGTGGTTTTGGTAAACGTGGAGATCATTTTCACCCATGTGGTCAGAAAATCTACAAAATAAACAACAAATTGTCGCGTTCGAACCTTCCCCCCCCCCCCCCCCCCCCCCCCCCCCCCCCCCCCCATAAAATTACACTGCTAAATGAAATGGGTCATCATGGAAGTGGCGTTTACTGGTTCAAGTCAAATTTCGCCAGTGTTCCGCCGACTACTTGCCTAACAGTGAGGTTTGGCGAGATCCCGGGCAGCTCTCCGAGTCCTGTACGCTGTCTGTGATGATCTGGTTCAAACTGTACAACAACACGTACACTTGGCGCCAGTCAAGCAGCGATTGTCGCCCCTGGTACACGTCACTCTCTGACCCAAGTTCCCGGATGTGAACAGAATGGAGCTGATCGACGTTCTGGTTGTGACGTACTCCGAGATCTCGCGGGGTGGGCGTTGTCCCGAGATCTCGAGGGGTTGGGGTGGTCTCGTACTCAGGAGATTCGTCTGCAAAGTAAACAAATAAAGTGTGCATTGGAAATTCCTATGTGGACAATACGAAAGCAGGTAGAGTTCCGTTATTACTTTTTGGACATGATGCACTTTCTTTTTAATGAATAATATGAATAGGGTTCTAGCGTTTAAGATGTATTTTACATTATCTTTTTAGTGATGAGAGATGCATGGTCTTTAGTTTAAGCAAGTCGAAAATCATTTTTTTCAAATGTTATCTTAAAAATTGTGTGATTTATACAATATACTTTAAAAGTATTATGATATATTTCACCTTCTTCGACTCTTTTTCTGCGTGGACTGGTTGGGTGGTGGGATCTGTATATAGCTTTGTAGGATTCAGTATTGGACCATACGGAACTGTCCGGAGAAAGAGAAGCATGCAACCAGAAAGTGCAACAGTAGGAGCGTGAAAGCCTAACAACAATAATTATTAATTTCTCTCTCTCTCTCTCTCTCTCTCCTCTCTCTCTCTCAAAAGAGCAAGCAGGGATACCTCGTATCATGGTCATTGTTCAGAATGTCTTTACCATGTATGTAGAGCGACTTCCAGTTGTATGGTACTGGCAATATGAATGTGGTATAAGAGTTATCCAAACCGGCTGAAAGATATTTTACTGTTAGAATGATTTTGCCTTTAATTCCAAAGAACTACTTTTTTTGGTGATCATGAATAATACAGTTAATTTACATATATATCGAAATTTCTTTCAATTAAGATCGGAGAAAGAAATTAAAACGCATATGGATTCTTTTTAAATTATAACTTAGTTACGTATATCCTGAAGTATCACCTTTATTTTTCACTTTATGTTTTCTTCTACCCATGAATATTCGTAGATTTTCTTTCGTTTTCTTATTTTCACGAGCACCTCCCAATGCAAAGCTCCTTATCAGAGATTTTGGTGATGACCCCACATGACCTATCACGTTGATGGTGACGTCATTTTCAGCAAACTGTCCTCTCTGAAGTGCTGCGAAGAAGACGTCGCGTTCTTCGCTTGACATCCGCTGAATCTCTATTGGAAGACCTGGAATTTTGATAATTGTTTATTTATCACAAATAAATGTACCCGAATTTTAGAACTTCGATTAAAACTGACTTGAAATGATTCGCTATTCAATTTTTTTTTTAATCTTAAGAAAATGAAGTGTAAGTTAAAGATTATTTTATCGTCTACATAGTATAGTACTGAAGAAATTATGAAAAAGGAAATCCATTTCATGCAAAATTTTAACCAAAAAAAGCAATAGATAAATGTTAACACGAAGATAGATTACTTTCAAAAATGTGTTTGGCTTCTATCTCCTTGGCAACCATGATCGCACCAATGAGCGCAGCTTCAGCGGGTGCGTCCATGTAAATTACTTGTCGTCTGGTAAACCTCTGCCTCACTACGTCACGCAGCTTCCAGTACTGGGAGTGGCCGCCTGTTATAATCACTGTCGTGTCCTCACTCAGTCGGAGCTTCTCGAAAGCCGATTGAAGGAACTCCAACACTTTGTCCACGGCCTCCTTGAGGAAAAACCAAACCACACTCTCGTCTGCAACGAGGCTGTTCTCAGTCATAGTTACCTTTTCGCCGTACCTGGGACTCGGCGAGAACACGTCTTTCCCACGAAAAGAAGGCACCAGAAATTTGAACTTCTTCATCAGAGCATGTGGAATCCCAAAGATATATTTCTTGCTGAACTCCGGTGCCATGTTGGTTTTGTTCAGTTCAAATAAGTTCATGAACTCTAACATCGGAACCGGAAGGTAATCCTCGAAGGCTTGCACGATGTTCGCGCCGATGACGTTTCTGAGAAACTTCAGGAAGCGTTCGTCCAGCAGACGACCCCCGACTTCCGCCGAGTATTCCAATTCCACGTTTGTGACCGACCCATCTGTTCTATCCAGTTCAAGCTTAGCCACTCGTACCGATGACCCTAAAATAATGGACAGTGCAATTTGCATGGAAGATGAAACTAACATCATAATTACATGTTGACCCTACAACAGTGGATATTGCAATTTGGATGAAAGTCGAAAGATGAACCTTAAATCATGATTACAGCATGACTCTAGAACAATGGACAATGCAAAGTGCATGGAAGATGGAACTATATCCTTATAACAAAGTTCAAGCTTGGACATTCGAACTGAAGATTGATATTGCAAGTTGCACGGAAAATGGGAACAATTCATAAATACAAAGAAATGTGATTTCGCATATGTTATATTTGACTATAGCTTCAGAACTGTTGCTTAAAGGGCAACCTCGGGTTGACAGATCGTATATTCTATAGAGCGGAATATTACTTTAGCACTTAGTTTATCGTGATAGAATACAATTCTGCGATGCTGTATAGCGTTTCCGTGAAATTAAAATCGCAGCAAGTTTCATTCAAAATCAATCTTTATCTTTCCGCTATTTATCTCACTGACATAAATCAAATATCAATAATTGAGCATCCATGACTCACAAGGCAAATTAGTTATAAGATAAAATTGCACTGAAAAATTTATACTGTTATTAATCGGAATTGATCACCCGCGCTGTGTTCAGATGCAATCGTTAAGTTTTAGAACAATTAAACACTCACCCCCTATGTCGCATATACAGAGGGTCTGTTCACTCCCAGTAACAGGTTTGCTTTTGGGGAGAGCTTTGGCGGCGGTCAACATCGATTCCACTTCCGGTATGAAAGACAGCGATCTACCGTCTAGTCCCGCCTGTAAGAATAAAACAATGTGTGCATAAAAACTTGCTATAATTGCCCATCCTGTGGTAATAACAAAAATAACATTATTTGTAGCTAGACAAGATTGATTGATTACATTTTGATTAATTGATTGATTAAATGATTGATTGATTGATTGATTTAATTTTTAAATGACTGACAAGTAAAAATATTAACAGACCTTAAACATATATTGACATATGAAACATCAACTGACTTATGAAACATTAACTGACATATGAAACATCATCTGACATATGAACATCAACTAACGTATGAAACATCAACTGACATATGAAACATAAACTGTCATATGAAATATCAACTGACATGAAACATTAACTGTCATAATTATGTTACATCAACTGACATATGAAACTTTAACTGTCATAGTTATGTTACATCTACTGACATATGAAACATTAACTGTCATAATTATGTAACATCAACTGACTTTTGAAACATTTACTGTCATAATTATGTAACATTAACTGCAAGTAACATTTACGGACAAATGTAACATTAATCGACATGTTACATTTACTATTCGTGTGTAACATCTACTGAAATGTACTGGCATGTGTAATATTAACTGAAATGTAGTAGTTACTAGCATGTTACAATTACTAACATATGTAACATTTGCAAATATATGTACCATTAACTGACATTAATAATATTTCCTGACATATGTAACATTTACTTATCCATAACCTATATATACCTTCATGGCGGCTGATCTGAGGACCGTGACGATGTCGTCCCGAGCCTTCATGGGCAGGTTGATGACCCAGCGGACGTTGGAGGGGGCCGGGGTCTCTTCCTCCGCCTCCTCCCCGAACCTGGCCAGAAGGTGGGAGGAGAAGAACCGGAGGATAGCGCTCAGCATGTCCATTACAGGGACGGTCTGCTTGTTGTGGCACTTTACGTAGTCCTGGGTTGTTGAATGTAAATGTATGATGAGAGAGAGAGAGAGAGAGAGAGAGAGAGAGGGGGGGGAGAGCAGTAATAGTTAAATCAAAGAAAGATAACTTTTAAATTTCTGAGATATTTGCGGAGCTTTGGGTTCCCGAAGATTACCTTCGAGAACTCCAATCCCACTCAGTAAATAGCAATATAAAACACTAAACAGGCGTAGGCGAAGGGGAGGGGGCAGCAAGATCCTCGCATTTTTTGTAATGCCCCCCCCCCCTTTCTATTTTTAGTGACCCTCTAAAAACACACACATATGCTACAATGTTTTTCCTTCACTAATAAGTGGGCTTCTCCATTTAATAAAGTAGGCTGGGCGGTCAACAAATTAACCATTAGATCTTTCCTCAATATTCAGATATCACTTATTTATTTAGTAAAGTAAAAATTCTAATATTTTGAATACTTTGCGATATCTTTATACAGAACTCTTCTTCTTAGGAGATTAATATAGTCTAAAAATGGCCACGACCATCCAGCCCTCTTAAAGTGTCGCCCTACGCATACATGTATCTACATATATCTGATTAATTATTCACTCACCTGTTTGTCCATCAGCATTCTCTTGATGTTTTCACAGTAAAACCACCCGGGCGACTCCCCGGACTTCCGTAATTCCGCGAACTTCTGCTCAGCCTCGTGTCCCAGCGAATGAAAGTGGCGGGTGGGGGTCAGGAGAACACAGGACTTGGTTTTACTCGCGTTGTGGGGCCCCCACTCTGGGAATTGGATTTCTTTGGCGTTGTCCCGCATGACTCTGTAGCTGTACCCCACATACGTCCCTCCCAAATCGAGCGCGGCCACCACTTTTATAACGTGAGCCATTTTGACTTGGAGACCCTTAATTTAACCTCTTGAAATAAAATTCATAAAAAAGCTTATCGTGATGCGACAGATATAGAATAAAGGTAAAATTATGAATAGACAAAAATATCAAGTCGAATTGTGTATTGGCGATATGTCATTGAATTGATAACTGGTCTTATGGATTATTTCTTAAATTTCTCCGTAGCTTAGTGTAGGAAAATATGTTTGGTGGTGCTAACAAGTCAAAGTTTGGATGCATTTAATTTCAGGGATTGTTAGGATATTTACAACTGGATATACGTACAAGTGCATCAAAAAATATTTGTGCATATATATCGTGCACGCCGTGCAAAAAGAGTAAATACAAAAGCATTTGATTGCATTCTTGATCATCAATTTGTAAAATAATGAGTAGAATAGGTACATATTTATATTTGTTTCGATTCATTTAAAAGTTATTCAGCTTTAAAGGGTGTCATAAATGATAAACGTAGAAGGCAAGTATGTAATTCAGTCGAAGAATGAACATGGATTGGACCTTTTTCTCATTCAAAATAAACATTAAAATCATGAATTTCTTTGACCTAATTGATTAATTTTGACATAAAACATTTAATGCCAGTTTAACACTCACCATACAGTGGCCCCCGATCCTCTAGTTATCTGACAGAAGTTTAAAGAGATTCGTAAATTCAGAGGATACCTTTATTAGGGTATTAATTTACGTGATAGATTTAATTAGTAATTGTTTAATTCTTTAAATGTTTAAACTGACAATGTCGCTTTGACATTGTAATTAGTTCATTATCTAATTTGATTTTAAAATCTTAAAATATTTCTTTGATCGGTCATACAGAATTTAAAAAAATCAGTGCACTTTGATAGAGTGAGTTAGAAAAAAAATAAATTGTACAGTTTGCAAAATCTATGTTCCTATATTGTGGCAGTTTATTCTGAAATCTTAGAGATGGTGTTTTATGTAAAAAAAAAATATAAGAGGCCAAAGGGCCTTAACGGTCACCTGGGTATTATAAAACCATGCAAAATATCCATAGATTGTCAATTTCATAACTATTTGAACAAATAATTTGCTAGTAGAAAATATGTTACCTCAATCCCCATATGGAATTTACTGACCACGTATAAGTGATTAATTGATAGTGAGATTTTATTGGATTTTATCAACACTTTTAATCCTTTTAATCAGAAAACTTACCAATTCGAATGATTGAAAAATGAGAAATTAACATAAAAAAAAGCGGTAAACATTCATGACGTTTTTGCTTTAGCAAGGTGTTACATTTTGAAAAACGATTGGAACCCGATGTCTGATATAATATCACCTGTCGTTCGGCATAATATACAATTTATTGCATGGGCACCGCCATCGGGAAATTGGATTTTTCCTGGGGGAATAAATCTTTATATATATATATATATATATATATCCCTCACCATCATGCAATAAATGTATGAAATTGTTGTGTAGTACTTTTTAATTTTGAAAATCACCAAGTAAATAAGAATTATGAAATTAACATTTATTTTAGCATTTCGAAGATAAAAAAATAAGTTTTCACCTTTTCAAAATTTTAAACTGAAATTGAAATGATTTCTATAGTATAATTACCGTATTACAATAAAAGGATATTGCTAAATTATAATCTTTGATAAAGAATTTTAAAAAATGCTATGGCATTAATTTCATTTTAAGTGTAAAAGTGTCTTACGTTCATTTAACAAAAACATAGTTTGATTTTAGATTAATCAGAAGGGAAATGCATGTGACGTAATGAACGAACGACAACTCAACATTGTTAAACAAATCAGCCATATTTCAAAGTGAAAGCAAGTTGCACCTCTCTATAACGCTATCATGGATTTGGGTTAATTAACATGGTAAATACGCAGGTGTACATGTAGTAAGTACCATCGGTAATTAACTGATACTATGTGGAAATCAATTATACATATATGATATGATACATATATGCGTCCTGTCATCGTTGAACGTACGTGTATGTATGTGCATAGTCTTGATGCTGGCACGTAACATCTTTTTTTTTAAATGGGGGGGGGGGGGGGAGGGAGTAGACCTTCCTAAGATGTTTGTGATGTATCTAAACAGTCGAATTAAAAAAAACTTATACAACTAGCTAAGTTGGTACTTGAATCGATGTTAGTGTAACTAATTTTACACAAACTTGTAAATTGATTTCTGTTTGCTGTTGTAAACTTCAGTTCGTATAGATCTGCAACTTTGCATTGTGGATAACAATCATGTATTATTTATATGAGCGTGTGTAAATTATCACAAGTCATCGCCGACCACTCAATCTTCTATAGATAGCTATTTCCAGAGGGGGGAAATATATATGAAAACAAAAATACTTGCTAGTACTGGTTTAATTGTGGAGACAAGATGAAGGCATCCGTACCTGTAAGAAAATAGTATCTCATGTGCATGTACATATTATTATGATAGTGCAAAGTTCGCGGGGGCTTAAATTCGCTGGGTAAATGTTATCAAGGAAAACCACGAACTTTGAATTGACACCACAAACAATGAAGATTTCATAGAAAAATGTAGAATGGAGGCTAACTTCTTTGTCGAAAGTTTTGTACATCGATATTAAAATAATTCATGTGTTTTATTATTTTTTATACATTTATATCCCGTTTTATTATTTGTCTTTGCTATGGTACATATGTATAATTTTAAACAATGTTTTTTTTAGTAAACACGAAGTACATCTGCTCTGCTATAGCATAATCCACGATAAGCGCTTATATGGGTATGCCAGCATTTTGTAGTTCCATTATTATCGCAAGATCGGTTTGTCCAGTGTGAGACAGCAGTGTGAGATTTTTCTGTCTTACACTGTGTATTACTACGCCGCTTTAAAACGTAAACAAACGTTGTCTGCTGTAGGGAAATGCAAAATGATAGATTGAGATTATCCATTAAGCAATTGTTTTACAATTTAGCATATTTTTATTGAAAAAACTGTCGTATGCTCTCATTTTGACTTGCACTATTTGAAGCACGCGGAGTGATAAACCGAAAGTAATCTTTTGAACGTCATAACAGAAAGTTGTCAGACATCGTCTTTTTAATGTTAAATAATGCGAGAAAAATAATCATTCATTATATACTCGTGTGAGATAGTGAAATTCCACCTCGGGGCCAAGATTCACGGTCTAGGACTCGGCAGAGCCTCGTCCTAGACTGTGAATCTTGTCCCCTTGGTGGAATTTCACTATCCCACACTCGTAATAATGAATGATTCTATTATTCTATAATCACTTATAATGTTGCGAGTAGCTAACGATATTTTCTAGCTTTTTAAATTCTGATTGATGCAATTGGGTCTATTGCGTTATGAACGCAATTGCATATCAAATGAATACGGCAGTTTCAAGAAATATATAAAGCAAAAGTGCAATAGGTATGCAAACATAGTTGAATATTCTTTGAAATGTGTTTATTCCTCAGGTGAAAAATAAACACCATGGACATCACCCAACATGACAATACTTTCAGTCAGTCGTGTCCATCTCCTGGAAAACACCATAGCAGTCACGGTCACATTGACCTTTGCTTCACGTGCATTCCAATGCACTTGAAGAACCGCGCAAGTGGACAGGCGGTTGGCAAAATCACGGACAAAGTAGGGAAATTCGTACTGCCCGAATGCACTTCTCACGAGAAGAATCGGTGCGAGATGTACTGCCGAGAGTGCGGCGAACCAGTATGTGCACAGTGTGCTACAAGTGCACATCAAGCACATGACGTCACCGAAATCGAGACTGTTCTCGAAGATTTAAAGGAACGAATCAGCGATGAAGTTAAGGAGCTAGAAGAGACCGTTGCTCCGAAGTTTCGACGTTTCGCAGCAGGCGTTCATTCTATCGATTTCGACGCTATCATCACTGCCATACACGAACAGGAAGAAAAACTGTGCAAAGTTGTCCGAGACATTTGCAACCAACTTCGCGATAAAGTCGCCAAACAAAGGAGGCAATCTAAAAGAAAGCACAAAGAAAGCCAGTTGTTGGCATCGAAAACTGAGAAAGAACTTTACGATTTTATCCATAACAGTAAAACTATCCTGAAATCTAACGATGCATCAGCTATCATTAACTACAGGGGTAGACACGAACAGTTCAGGGATGGACCTAAACTAACGTGTCAACAATTTTTGCCAGGCATTATCAAAAAGGATCAGATTTCAGAAATGGTTGGGTCACTCCTTCGCAGTACTGAACCAGACCAACCGTCAAGTCAGCTGAAATTGTTGGACAACCCAGAAGTACTGACTACCCTTCAGAGTCCTTATAAATCTCATCTTCATAGAGTTTTGTGTGGAAACGCAGAATCAGATGCCATATGGACATGTGGAAATGACTCAAAAGTATATCAAATGGATGGAGATGGATGCGTTTTAAAAGTTATTAGTGCGGCTAGTTATGTATGCGCTATGACTTTAAATGAACGTCAAGAACTGGTATTTTCTGTCCATTGGCCCGACACAAAAATATATATCTTCGACGGCTGTATAGTTCAGACTTTAATTGACCTACATCCGTGGTGTCCCAGAGGACTCTGTCACTCCAAAAATGGCGATCTCTTGGTGAGCATGCGCACTTTGGATGAAAGTCAGAGTAGGGTCGTGCGATACTCGGGCGGCATGAAAACGCAAGTCATCCAGAATGACCGACACGGTAAACCGTTATTTTCCGTTGAAGACACTGCCGTGCTTCTTTTGGCCGAAAATGATAACGGAGACGTCTGCGTTGCCGACCACGCCGCTGAAACCGTTGTCGTTGTGGATGCATCCGGGGAACTGCGGTTCGAGTATCGCGCATATCTCTCCCCGAGGTACAAACACGAAGTATTCTATCCGTCCAAAATCTCCACAGACGTCAACTGTCAAATTCTCGTTAACGACAGCGCGAACGACATTGTCCACGTCATAGATAGTGACGGTGATTTTATCCGGTATATTGAGTATCCGTGTAATGGAGGTCTGAGTGTTGATACGGACCATAATCTGGTCGTTGGGGATGAATTAACTGGAATAATACGGGTTATCAAGTATCTGCAATGATTTTGTTATAAAGACATGATTGTTTTTAGTATGTATATTAAATTCAGCGAAAAATAAATGTTTTATACTTGATGCGATGTCTTTAGTTCATACATGTACTTGCGTTTGAAACGTTAAATAGTCTGAATGTACACTAGCTACTTTGCAATGTCTGGATTACTACACAAGATTCTACGAAACCTGTCTTTAGCAATTTTTTTTAAATTGTGAAACTATTATTGCAAGTGGTTAATTTAGTAAAAAAAAAAAAAGGTTTGATTAGATTAGCATGCCGTTAAAAAAGACGACATCATTTATTCTTTGATCGTATGGGAATACATGTATACATATTGGTCGTTATTGATCGAATCCCACTTGCATAATAGTAAATCTGATTCTACCAGTGAAAATCACGTAATACTGTCTTCTTTCATGATTGATTCTAGTTTGCTCAGCCCAATATTTATAAGAGGTAATTATTTATATCAGATATAGATAGATGTTTAACTCGTGTACAATAACTTTACGGTCCAGGGCTTCTGTAAAAGTAGTTAAAATCGTAAAATTTGTGAATTTCGTTGGGCTTCACATAAAATATATACATGCATGTAATAGTATTCTCCCATGAGAAATTTTAATGGTACACTTTTAATCGGTTTTACCAAATGTTCATTTTGAAAAAAAAAAACTTATAAAAATCAGGTTATCCGGAAAACCAGACTTATTCTTCCGTTTAGTTCATGAATCTTCTCTTGTTTTTCTGACTATCCCTCATTCAAACAATCCATCTTTCTAAAAATTATTCGTATAAATACAGTGCTTCAAGTACATGTATGTTTATTCACATGTATTTTGTTTAAGGCACATTTCTTTTTCTTTCATATTTATGGTCTTCAGAAGCTTTTTACAAAATAAAGGTATCAAATCCCGAATGGCATTGAACGAAAAAAAAAAGAACATGAGAGAATAAAGCGGATGAAGGTATATATAAATTGTCGAAACGGGGTCGATAAAAAAACCCACATATGTCAAACTTGAATATTTATCTTACTTTATTTAGTTTTTTCACTATGATATGTTAAATCCCCGATACACAAGGGTTCAAACTGATGTGTTCATATTTATATGTCTATAAAGAGTGTCAATTTCCAGGGCTTCAGCGCCATTTTGAATTCTACGGATGTGTATCTATAGGTCTTCGCGCCGTGCTACTTCATCCTGTTTTACTGAATGCTATTGAAAGTTTATAGAATAGTTAACCCAAAGAAATATGTTGAATATTGTATTAACTTTTTTACTATCGGACTTAAACCGAAGGACATTTCTCCGTCTTATTAGTTCATGATATCAATGTTCCTTACTTAAAATTTCCATTTCCGAATTTTCACGGTGTTAAAATTTTACGATCTCTCAAAAAGTACAAATTGCGACGGTTTTAATTTCACACAGCAAGAATTAAATTTCTTTGATTCTACATGAATATAATACGATTTTAAAAACAACTACTGATAGTATTCACGATGCATTTAATTCGCTGAAAAATGATAAATCGCGAACAAAGTGAAATTAAAACCATCGTAATTATTTGCCAGTGTACAGTAATAACTGAAAATTGATATCAACAATATAAAACTTACACGTACAGATATTTGATTCATTTTTATTGACTGCTTAAAGATTAACAATCATTACAAAAAATCTTTTAAACAGCTAGACAGATGTCAATGTCATTTTTACTTTTGGTTTTAATTTCCACATAAAGGCGTAATGTCTCTTCCGTATACAAAGAAGCGAGCGACACAGCCGGAGCAAAAAGCCCTGTGAAAAAAAATTGATAAGAATACAGAATACTGGTGTAGTTTTAATGTTTATTTTAATTTATTGTATATATAATAAATGAATCTCTCTCTCTCTCTCTCTCTCTCTCTCTCTCTCTCGAGGAATTTTAAAAATATTAAAGATTTACCTGCATGTTGCCCATGGAATTCTTCTACAAGTTGCGTTTTCACAAGCCCTGCCAGGCTCAAGGCAAATGCCCATCAGATTACAGCCTAAATTGAATAAATTAGGGGGGAAATGTCATACATGTTTTTTTGCTTTTATTAGGTAAATAAAAAGAAATGATTAATAAATGTTATTTTTAACTGTACTTAACCAACGTACGGTTAATCTTATCAATTTCTCATTTGGGACAGTTCACACATGTATGCTCTTTGTTTTATAATACTATTTTTATAGAAATTATTGAAACATTATTCAAAGTATAAAGATGTTAGTTGCCCTTTGAGTTATAATACGATTGTTTTGCTTTGTTTTAGGGGGAGGTTGATGTGAGAAAAATAAAATGAAATACTGTACTAGATGGGTTTGTAACTTGTACTTAACATATAAAGCAAATCAATTTATGGCGCTCTTTCAGCTACTGTGCAAAATGTTTACACCATATAAAGTGAAGATCTAATTGATAATGAGACCTCCTTCACGAAGTCATATAACTTACCCAGTGGATCATAGTTGTTTCCATGGGTCGTTGTGACCTGTAAGTAATCTTAAAATATTTAAAATATAAGAAAAAACCGTAAAACAACCCAGTAAAGGCAATTTGTATTTAGAAATACCACGAGAGAGAGAGAGAGAGAGAGAGAGAGAGAGAGAGAGAGAG
>WFKH01011926.1:28671555-28682098 GCA_016163765.1 Magallana hongkongensis
ATAGATAGATAGATAGATAGATAGATAGATAGATAGATAGATAGATACCTGATATATTATGAAAATCAATGCAAGCAGACACTCTCTATACATTTTAAAGGTCTACTTGATTTATTCCTTTCTTTGAACAATCTTTCACATAAACAAAAACCTGTTTATAAATGGCATCTTACAAGGCCTTATATAAGTATACGAGTGGATTATACATTGGTAATTTTTGTTTATTTGGAAATTTTCTCTACGTATATACATGCATAATTAATACGTGTTTTTTGTTGATATATAATTAATGTCCCATTATATTTTTTTACAAATCTCCTCGATCATTCTTATCATTACATAACTTTCCTGTTTTAATCAAACCAGTTATGCATATCTTATATCGTTACAGAGAAAGAAAGAAAGAAAGAATTTCAAACAATCAAGAAGAGCTAATTAAATAATTAGACCAGTCTTCCTTTTTTTAAATCCTTCGAAAAAATTCCTTTTATTGATCCAAGTCTTCTTTAATCGGGATCGAATTACGTAGTTATAGTAAGACATTCGAAAACTAATTCGTGAGTTATTAACGAAAATTGGGCCAATAATTTCAAAATTTTAAAGAGAAGAATGCGTTTCAGATTATAAAAGAAATGTACAAAAGATATATAGGAATAACATAATCTCAACTGACAAAATGAAATGACACAGTTCACAAATTCTTCAAACCAGGAAAGAGTTAACTATAAATTCTAGCCTACAAGACAAAAAGTGCGCCGAACGAAAAGTCCAACATGTTCGGTGGAAAATCGAGCGCAACTCCGGGGTATATACCTTTTTGTTAGCAATTTATCGAAAAAAACTGTTATTTAAGTACCAGATTTTACTATTTGTGATAAATTTCAATTCCACAAACTCGTATTTCACATATTAAACTTTGAATAGTGCCACGATGTTCTCTCAAAATTTAAACTTGGAGGCTCATACTTTAATGATTTTGTTTGCAGGTTCACCTTTGGGGTTACGCCCAGTGCAGGCTCTACACCAGCAACAGGTTTGAAATCATCTTTCAGTGTCAAGGGATATTGTAGCATTATAGATTGGAAATATTTTTTTCAGTATGAATTAAACCTTGTATTGGGATCCCCCTGTTCTAAAAATAGCTAAAATCAAAAGTCAGTGTGTAGGCATAATCAAACCTGCATACATTTATAGGACGTTTTTGTTTGGTATTTTGAAAACACTTATTGCAAATTTATTTGCAGGTTTTTTTTCTTTTTTTATTGTAATGAAAAAGTCTGTACAGTGTTTTTAAACAAACCAAACAATCCACCTTTTTGTAGACTAAGTATTGTTCATCAAAACTATACTGGCATGCGACCAGTTCTCGCCGAGTACCCTTTCTCGCCAGTGCATTGTTACGTCATTTTATCAACACATTAATTTACGCATGACATGAAACATGAAAAATGACGTAACAATGCACTGGCGAGAAATGGTACTCGGCGAGAACTGGTCTCACACCAGTATACTCTAAAATCTTTCTCAACCAATCTGATTGTGGAGGAAGTGCAGGTCAACATTGTTGATATATTCTTATGAAGCTTCACTGATTGAAGTAGTAACAATTGCAAAGCTAATATTAAGGCTCTGTCTGTGAATCGCTTGATTAATGCATAGAGTTCTGACCTCATAAAACCCACAAAATATATAAAGTCAGCATTTAGACATTACATTAAATGTTGCTATTCTATTTTAAAGAAAGTTTAAAATTCATTGTTCATGGTTGGAATACTTGCTGATCTATACTTATTTCACTGACTAGGTGGGGGATTTTCTATTGGAACACCCTCTACGCAGGCTGCAGGAAATGTGTCTTTTGGGGCAGCCATAGGACAAACTCCCACTGCTGGACCAACTTCTTCATTCAGCTTTGGTGCCACCCCTGCAGCCTCTACAGGTCAGCCAAAGAAGAAACTTAAAATACATTATGATACAAAATCATTGACCATTTGCTACATAATTCTCTATACAGATAAGATGGGTGTGGTTGTAATATTTCAGTGTGACTATTTTTATGTCTGCCTGCCATTTTGCAAACATAAGAAGATTAAGATTTTATATTTGCTGAAATGAAGGGTCAGAGGTCATGTCTGTGAAAATTTAAAGTAATTGAATGAGGTAAAAGGTCAATTTCCATTCATTGTCAACATTATGGCCGTAGTGCAGGGCTCAAAGTAGACTTTTGGACACAGTTGCCAAATGGCAACCTACTTTGAATTTAACTGGCCATTTTCAAATTATCAAATCAAATAAAACTTAATGTACATGTAGTACTAAGATATTTGCATATTTTCTCTCACAGAAAGTGCTGTAGAAAATAATAAAAAGAAGTGTATTATTGAAAGGTTTTATTCATTGCACGTTTCACGTCTAGCAAAAAAAAATAATTTCCATTCATCCAATCATATTGGTCATAAATGACACATCTTACTCATGATTATAATGATTTCTGGCAGTAGGAGTTTTCTTTTAATTACTCTGATTCTTAAGAGACACAACTAAATCTCCGAAATTGTGCGTTGTTTTGAGTTGATAAGTAAAACAAGAATCTCGTATGAAGTTCTTTCACATCGACTAAACAAAATCATTTTACCTACTTGTTATTTTAAAGTCTCACAAACATTAACTAAACATGTTTCAACTTTGTCTCACACAGTTTAAAACTTCTATTGGACAAAGTCTCTTCTTTGTATACAGGACTAAAACTAACAAAACCTGAGTTTAAGTAGATAAGTGTTAGTGACACAGAATTATTTTTAGTGCAATATTGATTTACTCTTAATAGGATTACATGAGACCCCTCCCCCAATAATAAAAATGAAAGGAACTTTGATTGAAAACATACTAAAGTAATCAAGTAACATCAAAAGACATTTTCTTTGCTTCCTTGGAATTATTGTTTTACTTTAGAAGGCATGTGTGATTCTGCTGTTTAACTACAGAAACCTTCAAAAATCAATACATTTAATCTACTCTAAAAATTGTTACTTCAAGTTTATTGTCAATTATTGACTTTCGTTTGCAATTACTTGTAAAGTTTTGAACTACCTAATGGACGATTTATTTTTTTTGTTCGTTATATATTTTTAAAGTACTCTCAGGACTTTCATTTTTTGTGATTTTAGGTGGCTTTAAATTGGGAGGCACCACACCATCGTTTCCTTCTACACAGTCCTCTACAGCAGCCCCCACCACAGGTGAGTGGTCAGTGACCGACAGTACACCACGATAATAAAAAAAACACTGCGATAAACATGGTCTTTCGATGAATATTGGAACTGCATTTGCTTTCATGGCATTCAGGCATATTCCATGATGTGAGGCAGAGGAAGTCAGATTTTCATGTGACAAAGTTTTTACTAGTGGACAGTGTTTGCTGAAGTAAAGTACCATGACTGCACTGATATCAGTAGATGTTCCTACCAGTAGTAACTTTCTGAACTGTTCCAATGTTGATATTGTTCAGGATTTAACACCCATTGTATAAAAGTCATAAAAATGTCCACCATCAAGTACTATATACATATATTACATTTGCATGACAACAGAGCTACTAAAACAATATGATTTCCTCTGTTTTTTTAACAGGTTTTGCATTAGGAACTAGCACAGCATCAACACAGAGTGGAGGCTTCAAACTAGGAACCACCACCTTACCCCCAGCCTTTCCAGGAACCACCAGTACTGTCCCTGGGACCACAGCCACAGTGGCTCCAGCAATGGGGTTTGCCATGCCCATCCCCAGCAGCACTGTGGGGGGAGGGTTGGGTCTGGGAGTGGGGCTCGGGGGAGCAGTGAGACCCACCCTGACCAGCACCACCTCAACCCTGGGAGGACTGTTCAACACACCAGCTGCCAAACCTGCAGGTAAATAGGGACAGTTCACCTGAATTCGATAACAGTTAGACTAAAATCTTTAATATTTGATAGAATATTATACATATATATACACAAAACATGGCTTTGAGAGTGACAAACCAGAATATTTGCTCCGAAGGTGTTAGGAAAGCCCTGGAGTGTTATGCCATATAATTTGCTTTGTATGGAATTATAAAATATTCATCACTAGGCACACAGTGCTTTACCTATACACCTGTTTACATACTGCTTCACTATTCTCAAATTTTAAAAAAAATGCATTTTATTTTATGGTATTAGCCATGTTGTAAAAAAAAAGTTTCCCAATCAATAAGTATTTTACACCCTTATCACCTGTTCCTTTGTTGATATTGTTAACACTTATTTCTAAACAAAAATTTGCTAAATGCACTATTGAGTTTCATGAATGAAGTTGAATGTCCAGTTCCTTTTCTCCCACATAGGAATACTGGGATCCACAACGGCCACAGGCAGTGTGTTTGGAACCCCTGCCACCACCTCACAGACCGTGGGACTCGGGGGAGTGGATCCGAAAACCTCCACCACCACCGCCGGTAAGTACTGTCTATTATACTGTATTTATTTCTCATCTTTTAAAGTGACTGGGAGTCTAATAATAGCATATTGGAGGAAAACTTTTTGTTGGCAAAATGTATAAATGTCATACAGTATGCATAGTTTTGATCATTGCACTTTGTGATACATACATGCTTATTTTAAAAATAAATTTTTCAGGAGGTTCTGCTGCCGATCCCAAAGCAGGGTAAGTACTATATATACATGTCTTATTTAAGCATTGAATGCTTATTTTTGGATGTCGTCGGTCCTGTAACACACCAAGCGGTGCAGACAAATTGAATACCGCGCATTAGCGCGGTATGATAATTTGTCTGCACCGCTTGGTGTGTTACACACCAAGCGGTGCAGACAAATTGAATACCGCGCATTAGTGCAGTATGATAATTTGTCTGCACCACTTGGTGTGTTACAGGACCAACGACATCCAAAAATAAGCATTCAATGCTTTTATTTATATTCATACTGATGTCTATTTGTATGAAATATATGTGTATTGTCACTGCAAAGCCATTATATATGCTCTCATTCAGGGTTATGAAACATACATGGAACAGCCAATTTAACATGTTATTTAGTTCACTTCTGCGACTAAAAATATAGTGCCAGAAACTTTGTAGAGAAAAATCTTTTTTATTTAGGAGTAGATATAATTTAATGATTATTTTTGAAAAGTACATATCAAATCGGTTATGTAAGATTGAACGTTTCATTTAATCTTACAAAAATTAAATATACTCAAAACACGTGAAGACGTTTGTATTTGTGCACATGGCGCATGAATTATCAAAGTGTATTCATAGAAAATTGAACGTCGCAGATTTCCAATGCAAACATAAGGGGAAATATACACTAAATGTAAATATAGAAGTATAAACTACATGGCACAGAAAATTTACTCTTTGAGAGTTTTTACTTGCATTGAAAAACCCAGAAATTTTGTGTCCAAAATCTTATGGTTAATTCAGGGTATTTTGGCATGTAATTGAATTGTAATCAATTGGTGTAAAATTAAAAACTTTTTCAATCATAGGTTTAATTAAATTTTTGTCTAAAGTTCGAAATTAATTATGATTTACTGTGATTTTCATTGCTTCCCTTCAGCGTCAATTTTTGTGGATAAAGGAAAAATTTACAGTTTTGAGGACAAATGGACAAAAACAATTTCTCTTGTTTCTATCTTTGATGAGTTAAACATTTGATTTCATGGATCAACTGAAGAATGAATGATGAAACCACATTATTGTGATATAATAAGAGTAAATATCATGAAATGATTGTTAATTTTATTGTGCCTACAGAGATGGAAAGACTCTGAAGAAAAGCCAGGTTCCACCAGAAATTGTTAAAACTGTGGAGGATTTCAAGTAAGTTCCTCAATCAGTCTACTACAGGAGAGGTAATCTTACAATAAAGGCAAATGTATTTATAAAGTTAGCTACATGTATATGTATATAATCCTTGACTCATATACCACCCCCCAATCCTAAATTTTTATTTTTTATTTTTTTTTGGGGGGGGGGGGCCAAAAAAAAAAAATAAAAAATAAAAATATAGGATTGGGTATTTTGTATATTGAGTAAATTCTTTTTGTTTTTTGAGGTTTTTATTTGCATTTTTATGTGTATATATGCAAAAAGAAAAAAAATGTAAAGTGAAAGCACCCTCAAGACGTTTTGGTTTCCACAGTGCATCTATAATTCTATAAAGTGAAAGCATCCATGAGGTGTTTCTGTTCCCACATACATAGCTTCTATGATTTAACAGGATAGATGTTACTAATTTTAAAGGACCTTCCCTAAAAATTTTACAGTACCCTCATCAATAATAGTTTTACAAACTGCATTTAATAATTTTACAAACTGCATTAATAATTTTAAGGACCTACATGAATAATTTTACAGGACCTACATTAATAATGATTTTACAGGACCTACATTAATAATGATTTTACGGGACCTAAATTAATAAGAATTTTATAGGACCTACATTAATAACAGGACGTACATGTACATTAACAATGATATTACAGGACCTATATTAAGGAGGAGAAGACTGTCCAAGAGGGGATTTCTCGTATGTCGTGTAAGCCCATGTACAAAGTACAGGAGGATGTGGCCTCCCTGAAACAGCTCCTGTCCATTGTCTCCAATGGTCTACAGAGGAACGCCTGTGCCATGGAGAAACTCAAGAAAGAGATGACACAGGTGAGGGGCTACGGTGTGAGGGGGTCAGGGTGGGCGGGTATGTTAAGGGACAGGAATATGAAAGAAAGTCACAATGTCCATCTAATTGAAGAGCCAACCAATGATAAAGGTGACGGAGTAGGGTGTTTGGGGCCAGGGAATCTAGGAATAAATTGAAAGGGGAAAAAAATATTAATAGTGATTTTGAAATAGATATGACCCATGGAGGAATGAAACAGATGTCTCGGGTCTTGAGACTGGTGATGGTGGTAAAAAATGGAAGGAGTAAGAGGTTGAAGGGGGGAGATTTTTGTAAACAAATAGATGACATAGGCTAGGTGATTGTATTCATTTAGAGACAATATTAAAAATGTTTAGATGAAGTATCAGTGTTTTGTGTCATATCAAAGGCTTAATTTTCCTTTAGAGACTGGTTAATTTAGTAAATTAAAGTGTTAAATTGAATTATAACCAAGTTTTATCATGATATATACATTGTCTGTTGATCTTGGGCAGTGGTTTCTGTGTTTATGTGATGGCCCTATATCTACAGCATCTGTACAACAACATAGGATACTTTTAAGTTCCTTATTTAACCAGTTCACTGCCATTAACTGTGGAACTCTCCAATACATGTATATAGTATACCAGTAAAATGATTGACTAAAATCAATCAGATTTAATAGATATGACTTGTGACAAGGATACAAATGTTGCTTTTTTAAGGAGCTGAAAAACGCAGAGATGGCCCAGAGAACAAAAGACATTCCCGCCGGTCTGCAGTACGAGAACACGGCACCCACAGAGTGAGTGTTGGTACATGTTTACTGAATCAGGCATCAATAAAAAAAAAAAAGAGAATCGTTTATCCTAAATTACATAAGTGCACACTTCCAGTATAAAAAATTGACTGAAGTGATTGTTTTGAAACATGCAAAAATGAATATGAGTGTTGGCACACTATTAATTTTAGTGCTTAGGGGCAGTTGCGCCAAAGGAGCTAAAATTTGTAGTGCGCCATATTTTCTCATTTTACAGTAATTGAACAGTATGGATAAGCTCTGTTGTATATTCTACTGATAATTAGGGCAAATGTGGTGAAATTAAAGGGACAAAATATTTCTCTACATACAGTACAGTACTATATCAAATCCTTTGAAGGATCTACAAATTGAAAAAAAATTGATTCCCAATTGCATTTTCTCAGGTATTTCCAACGACTGGTGGAGAATTTTGAGACCCAGATGTTGTCGTATCGACAACAAATTGAGACCCTGGAAGGTCACCTTCATTCTATCAGTCAGCCGAGCATCCTGTCTCCTGAGGGTGAGGATAGGGCTACTGTCAACTCTGTTTCAAGATTTCATTTTAAGTTCTTATGGGTTTTGATATTCAAATACATCTTATATTTTGTTGATTTTATACAAAGTGTTATATTATATTGAAAACATGTTTTAGGTTGGGTCTATACATTTATTAGTATCTTGTTGTGCAATTTGAATAAGTTAACATTACCATGCATCTGATGATTTTGAAATAACAATTTGACATAAGGCCACATAAAATTAATTTTTAGATTCTCATCCCCGCCCACTCCTCTGAAAATGGCCCGCCCTGATGCATTTTATTTCATTTTGAAAAAAAAAAATTGTGTGAAAAAAAAAAAATTGGGGAAAAAAAATCGGGCTCGGTATTAAAAAAATTCAAAACATTTTAATGGCTGCCTAAACATGTGGATTACCGTTTGATTCCAGTCATGTTTGTTATCATAAGGATACAAATGTCTTCATGCATTGCCAGTTAAGTCGAAATAAAATGGAATTAAAAGATTACATGTGGGTTTGTGTACTCATATTAGCATTAACAACTTAAAAGAATAGAGCAGTTGTTATTTCTAGAACGTGAACGGTGAAAAAGGTGTTTTTATAAGATTAAAAAATGATAAATAAAATCCGCCCACCCGCCCCATATTTTTTGCAAATCAGGATGAGAATCTAAATATTAATTTTATATGGTCTAAAAGAATCCCACATGCTTTATGATGTTCAAGATGTGAATCCTATCCCTCTGTGGGATTATTTATATCTTCCAGGATTGTTAATTTTCGAAAGTTCATTGATGTAATTTCATGAATTGGCTTGTATGTATTACTATAATGAAAGAAGACATTCAAAATTTGTTTGGTTAATTCATGGGCAAGGGAAGTCCAAGAAATTTGAGCTCCCATGAAAAATAAATGATTCCGCAATAACCGTATTATAAGTTTCTGTTAGGTCGGATCACAAATCATAAGAGATTCTACATGTATATATATTTGTTGCTGCACAGAACAATTTCATAGATATATATATATCTTTACTTATGTAACTGGAAATGTTTGCAGAGCTGGTGGAGTTGCTCAGAAAGCTACATGAAACGTTCATTGCTCTGGCCGCCCAGTTACATCAGGTCCACGAAGCAGTCAAGGTATGGGAACACATAGGCTGTACATTTATTATTGAAATAACCATGTGTTACTGTAAATCAACTTTTATTAGCCTTTATTTCGCGAATTACTGAAAAAACTGAATTGCGGCAACTAATTTTCACGATGAAGATAAAATTATCTGCAAAATAATATACCAGAGACATTTAATTACTGGTTTGCAGTGAGAAATATTCGCGACGATGAGGCTCTCGCAAACCTTGCGAAAATTTTCTCGCACACAAATGAAAGTTGGTTTACTGTATCTCTGCATCAATGAAACTTCAATTTCATATTGTTTAACAGATTTACTGTACGTTTAGATTTAATACCGTAAGCCAACATTTATTTGCCACAATTACTTCACAATTTACCTGGGGCAAACTGGTTAGCGGCAACTAATTCTTGCAATTAAGCCTATGATTATTATCTCAAACACTTGCATAAGACTTTGAATGAAGGAATGCATGATGATAAATATTCAGGATAATGTTAGTAGGACTCTAATCAGAAATTCAAAAGGTGCAAATTGTGTACACTGAAATCATTTACCTAATTCTTGGGGCAATTTTTTCCATAATCCCTTTCTATAGCTTTTTTTTTGTAAACTTCATGTTGCAGACCCAGAAAGAACACTACCTAAACTACAGGAAAATCTTCCTACACGACACCAAAAACATCTTCGAGCGAGAGAAGAAAGCAGTCAAACCCAAGGTCCTTCCAGAACACTTTGGTCCCAGTCCATTCTCTGGACTTTCCAATGCAGCCGCTGTTGCCATGGCATCAGCCCTGACCAAATCCCAGCAGCCCCCTGCGGCTGCACCTCCAGTGGCGGGCCTAGGGACCCTGGGACAGACCGCGGGGGGATTCGGGTCAACTGGGTTATTTGGAGCCACCACAACTACAGCTCCCGCATTTGGTGAGTTTCCAATTTCCTGCTTTTGGATTTGCTAAATAATTGGTCATATATATAAAAATCAAAGTACTGAAGTACTGAAAGCCGGGCTCTTTTGATGTGTTTTATGCATATTGTGCAGTAAAGACTGACAAAATCTCTCTCTCTCTCTCTTCTCTCTCTCTCTCTCTCTCTCTCATATGCTTTTAATGTCGGCAAAGCGTCAGATAGTGACTAAATTTTAGCAAAAATATGTCTGTCTAGTAGAAAAAAATCAACGGTGCATTGCACTTTGAAACAAGCGTTAAAAACTCAATCCCCTATTTCTTCGATGTGCAGCCGAATACTAATGCTTTGTATAATAAGTCATGGAAATTCATGCGCAGTGTATGTGTCAAAAATGAATGCCATTATTCTTGATTTTAAAATACGTAATTAATAAGAAAACAAAAAAACACTCCTCGCTAAATTTATTCACGCACCCCCCCCCCCCCCCCCCCC
>WFKH01011926.1:28690773-28711204 GCA_016163765.1 Magallana hongkongensis
GCCCCCCCCCCCCCCCCCCCCTACGCCCCCAAGTTTGCACATGTAGTAAATATTCATATAATAAGTTAATTAAAATACACATTGACACCCCCACTTTTCGCATTGGGTAAAAATTGACGTTTAGTCATAAATGAGACTGGTACTTATATTGTAGGAAGCGCCCCTATTTCCCCCATCCATCCCCATATCATATCATCCCCATGAAATGGGATTTTTGCATTTTGGGGAAAATTTCCGGAAGGATTTTGTTTTGTTTTGTGCTTGTGTGTTTACTTTTCTCTACTTCTGAAAATAATCGGATTTAACTATTTGCTGGGTTGGGTGAAAATATTCATGTGTATTCGTGCCTGCATTGAGTCCCGAATGGAAAAGTTGCATCACATCATGAAAAGGATATATAAATGTCATCAAACATGTTACACTGTTATATATAAATACATGTAGCAGAGAAAAAATCCAGTAGCATATTTATGATTTCATGTCCTTGGACATGAGTATTGAGTATCAAGATCATGTATTGATAATCCTAACGATTCTCAAATATCTATTGTAAAAAAAAATTCACAACATCTATTTCTAACATACATGTGTATAAATATCTTTACTGTAAACCAACTTTTATTCGCGTGTGAGAAATTTATGCGAGATTCGCGAGAGCCTCTTCGTCGCGAATATTTCTCGCCGCAAACCGGTCCTTGCTCTATAGGTTTAATGACAACACGGTTGTAGATAAGGCTTGACCGCAAAAATTAGTCGCCGCGATCGAGTTTATCTCGGGTTATTCGCGAAATAAAGTCGTCGCGAATAAAAGTTAGTTTATAGTATCTATTATGTTCATACATATTTAAATATCAACCTTCAAATGATAAAAAATATATATTAAGCGGATTAACGCTATACATTTATCTTAGGAACAAACATGACCGCGTTGTTTAGGGGATTGAGTTTTATTTTATGTTAAGCTATTTAAAAATACATGTATCCATGTATAAATATATATATGTGTATATATATAAAGCACTAAAAAGGCTAACGACACGAGCAATCGAAATTGTCAATTTTAATTGTTCGTGTCGTTAGCCATTTCTTAGTGCTTTAAATACATGCATTCAGTTAACTGGCTTCGTATCAATATATCAGATCCGACACTTTTAAGATGCCTAGTGTTGTTGATTTTATTTAGTATTTTTTATATATATTTCTGTATATATAGAATTTCTCTTTTTTTCTTTTCTAAACAACATTGAGGGAAATATACTCCAATCGTTTTTTAACAAAGGATTCAGACATATAAGACCATTTAATGTTTGAAATGCTAAGTGCGCCGTATGTGATCGAATTTTACTTTTAAAAAACCCCCTTTTTTTCCTCTTTTGTAAAATGTCTGGATTTTATTTTTGTTTTAAAGGGACTTGGACACGATTTGAGTTCAAAATTTTATTTTTTGTTTTTTATGTATAAACTGGTGTACTTGTGCATTTTGAATGATTTACCAAAAAATGAATGTTTGAAGTCAAGTCATAAGAGAGATACAGAGGTAACAATTCATTGTTATGTAAACAAAGCTCGAGTCTTATATTTGTTTACAAATAATGAAAAGTAATGAATTACCATTTATTTGACAAAATGACTCATGGCAAACAAGATAAACTGATTCAATGTGTTCATAAATAATATTAACAACAGAAAAAAGCAACATTTGATTGAAACTTATACCAGTACAACACATATGTAAACAATAACAAGACTCGGGCTTTGTTTACAAAACAAAGAATTTCAAACTCTGTATCTTGCTTATAACTCAATATTTGACTTACAAGTTTTGACAAAGCATTAAATATACCCATATTAACCATTCTAAACAATAAGAATCGAAAAATAAAATTTAAAATTCTAAGGTTAAAGGGGCATGGTCATGATTTTGGTCAAAAATTTTTTTCCCGATTTTAATGTTTACAATGCTTCAGAAAGGCATTTTTAATAGGCAATCAAAATTTGAGTGTCATTCGTTGAGTTATAAGCGAGTTACAGAGCTAACAATTCTTTGCAATGTAAACAAAGACTTTGTTTACATTTTATATGTTAAAGTGAAAATTCAAATTTTAAACCTAATGTCATGTTGTAAATTTTGTATTTACACCCACCCAGTAAATTCAAAATTTACAACATGACACTAAAATGAATGTGGTAAATGTTAGGATCTGTTTATCTATGCTTAAAATAAATAAGAAGATGGAAAAATCAGCTTGAAAAAGAACTTTTACCGGTAAATTGAACTTATTTAAACAAAAACAGGGCACGAACCTTGTTTACATGACAAAGAATTGTGAGCCCTGTACCTTGCATATAACTTCACTACTGACTCTCAAATTTCATTTGGTCATTGGAAATGCATTCCTAAAGCATCGTAAATAATAAAAACAGAAAAATAGAATTTGACCAAATTCGTGACCATGCCCCTTTAAATCGTGTCCAAGTCCCTTTAAGTACATGTGTATCGATTATGCAAAATCATATCAGTTCATTTCCATGAACGTTTCCATGAACTTTTTGTGTATATATTTTGTGTATGCTTTTGTCTCAAATTTACACGAAGCACATTTTTATGTGCAAAATCTCAGCTTAATCCTCATACATATACCTTCAATTCTAAAATTAATCTTAATTAGTCCAGAAATCATAATTCATTGTATAGAAAATAATATTCAAGCAGGAGCAAACAAAAGAAAGAAATCAATCTGTTATTTGATATTGTTATTTTGTTATTGTGTTCTGTCGTATTGTAGGCCCTGTGTTTTAAAATCCATTCTAAACGGAAATTTAATCATGCAAATTACAAATATCAAATTTAGCCGGCTCTGTTCTTAAAAGGGCTAGTTAAGTGATTTTTTGTTTATCCAGCAAATACTCTTTATTCATTTACCCCTACCTCTCTTTTAAATTCATTTACCCATCTCTCTCTCTCTCTCTCTCTCTCTCTCTCTCTCTTTCTCTCTCTCTGCAGCGCATACTGTACTTATAAACATATAACGATGCTTTTGGAAAACACCAAACTCAAAATATAATGTAGGAAAGACGCATTACTTAAAAAAAAAAAAATTATCTCTCTCTCTCTCTCTCTCTCTCTCTCTCTCTCTCTCTCTCTCTCAGAGAAAACCAATATACATGTACTTACGATTAGTAAGAATGAAAATATCTCTTCCGAATTTTTTGTAGTCCCAAACAGCTTGCCGCAAACTACTACACGTTAAACTGGAATCGTGACCAAACCATACACTACGAACAAGTGCGTTATCTATACAAGCATTATATTACATCTTTAAAAAAAAAACAAACTTCTGTAATTTTAAAGAGATTGATCATTAATGCACATTGTGTTTTTAAAACCCCCCTGTACAAGTAACGAGGATATATTTTATTAGGGGCAATGCGACGGGGTTTAAAACCCTATAAAATCTGGTTATTTATTTAACAATAATGAGAGGCAAACAGAGAAGGAGTTACGTCACAGCGTGAAGGATTATAAACGAAGAAAAGAAAAATGTAACAGCGAAACAATGTGTTCAATTTTTGACGTCCAAATATTGATTAATGATATAATGATACATGCATTATACAAACTGAACCAAAATCGCAAGAGTTTCCGGAAAGGACAGCTAATCGTTTTCGCAAATATTGACCGCACTGATTTTTATATAAACACTGAAATGGAATTACGAGCGATACATGTAAATGACAAGCTGTCCACATTTTATAATTCCGAAATTTCAACATTGATCAATACTAATCCATGCCCTGTCAGCCGTTTTCACAGTCCCAATTTGAAACTCTATCCATCAGAACTTCGCGAGAACCTGTTTGTCAAAAGACCTGTTTCTTTGTAACCTTTTAAATTATTTAAACAAACCAACTATTTATTGTGTATCGTTTTATCTTTAGACGACTAGATTCATACGAATTCAATGTTTACTTATGCGTCTGGGAGATGTGTTTAAATGGTTCTCAACTGACAAAAAAGACATCGGGAGTAATTTGATCCCAGCTTTGAAGTTTTTGTGCTTTAGTGCTAATATTGAGAGAGAGAGAGAGAGAGAGAGAGAGAGAGAGAGAGAGAGAGAGAGAGAGAGACTCATTGGCTACATCGCTCACCTGAGAAACAGTTCTCTGCAGTTGAATATTTTCATCTTTTTTCCTATTTTTTTTTTATATCAAACTTTTAACTCTAGATCAATATTCTTATTCTAAATATTCCTACTTTAAAATTGCGCCCCTCCTCGACTCCACTACTCCAAAGAGTCAATATATAGTAGTTTCAGTAATATTTAAGAACATTATTTTTCGTTGATTTCGTAAAGTGGATCATTTATGTAATGTTTTTACATTTCTTGGAGTACATTTAATTTAGTCGACCAACCCGCAAAAATTGGTGATCAGCAAATATACTGAAACCACAGTACATTTACATATCAGGACGCTTCGCGTTTGATTATACGTGTAGCCTTTTAATTTGAATCATTCAATTCAGGTTCAAAGGATAAATGTCTCTTTTCAATACGACGAGAAATCAAATACTTTATACTTATAAGTATTCAACTTAATGAAATGAAAAAAGCGCAATGTCAAAATCATCTTCTTCACAGCAAATAATTTTTTTGATATTATTTGATTCATTACCAAATTTTATCAATTTTTTGACTCTCAATTTCGATTATCTTCACAAAGTCAACAACGCTTCTATATTTCACCCCTCACGTTAACATTAGTTAAAAGGGCTGAATGGCCGTAGCCATTTTTAGACTGTATTGATCTCCTTTAAAAGAAGAGCTCTGTATAAAGATATAGGAAAATGCCCAAATTTAAAAGCTAAAATTTATAGATTTTTTTTCTTTACTGAAAATAGTTTATATATAGCTTAACAAATCATATCTGCTAATTTAACGTGGATCTGATGGGTAACTTATGGACCAGCCAGCCTCCTTAATACGTAACAACAAGCCCTGGCATACGTAACTGTTACAGTAAGCCTTGGCATTGTAAAGATGAACATCAATGTCCAGTCTTTTTCTTTTGCTGTAAACACCCCCCCCCCCCCTTTCCCTTCTCTAATCATGGGGGAAATCGGACAACAAATCATGAACAATAGAACTGATATAAAACCGTGTTTTATTGTACTATAAGACAGAGCAAGCAAATGTACAACAAAGACCAATAATGCAGGAAAAAAACGAAGTCAACAAGTCAGTAGAAATAATCTGAGGTTTGCCTGTAAATGCTGTAAATACTGTAAATATACTGTAAACACGCGAAGAACCAGGTACCTGAAGCACCAAAACCAGTCCCAGTTGTTCACTAGGTCATGATCTTTTTAAAATTAGAACTTTTAAGGGGGTACAATCTCAACATGTACATGTATATACATATAGCTGGTCAGATAGTTGTATCCGTTCTATGAAATTTTTCGCCAGTTAACATTCTAAAATTGGTTTGTAAACTTCTGTAAGACATTGAAGTGGCTTACGTTTGTATTTATTTTCTATTATTAAAAGGTTTCTTTCGAGATTCATAAAAAATTCAAAACGAGATTCGTGTAAGCCGTTTTCGCCCGTCTAGGTTATATTTTTTTTTTATAGATTTTCACCTCGAATGTACATAAAATAAAACATCAATATTGAAAAGTTTAGAGGTTGGAACATCAGAAGTATTTATAGACAAACAAGCTTAACGATCGTAAAAACAAAAATAGCACAATCATATATTTTTTATAAAGTAAATACATAACTAAATATAGACCCTTTGGCTGCATCATTCGCCTTAATTAAAAAACCCCAATTACACATTTTTATCATATTGACAAAACTACTAAGCTTCTTAAACGACAAAAATAATCAAGATTTATAAAAAAAAAATCTGTAAATTTTTATTTTATAATTACATAAGTATTATGATCTTTATATTGAGAATGAAATAAGTTTAATAAATTTGACCAGACACCTGCACTTTTTTTTTTATACATGTATAAAGAGTTCTCGTTCCTGGTTGACAAGAAGGTGTACCTTATCTTGTTTTTGAAACATCTACTGGTCAGTATTCTGTATTACTATATCAATAATATACAAATGTACTAACAGCCCAGATTTTTTTAACAACTTTTATTATTCTTGCAAACAAAGACAAAATACAGTAAGACATTAAAGGACATTAAATGCTAACTAATATATGCTACCTCTACAACGTAACTACAACCTCGATCAACAAACTGATACATGAATTGAAAATGTTCATCTATTTTCAACATGTGAATGAATTAATGCATTTAAAATGGGAGAATTAACACTTAGTGACCCGTTCGAGATTCTGAGAACTATTGTAGACGCATAGCAAACCATGGCATTTCCATCATCAAGATCTACAGTTTTACAATTTTTTTCTTCTTTTTTTAAATATTAAATACAGAGGTAGGTTACATATTTTATATATATAAAATGAGTTTCCCTCAAATTTATTTCTTTTCAAATGCAACATCATAATTATTTACAACAACATGATATAAATGTGCATGATGAATTTTCTGAATGGAAGCCAGGCAAAGTGATTGCTTATGGAAGGGCCATGCAGGGGAAAAAACAAAGTAGGCGTGGCTTGGCAAAGGGGGCGTGGCATATCAAAAGAAGGCGTGGTCAATAATTGATAGACTTATTTGATGAAAGTCAACTTTATGATGAATGTGATTATCGGCCAACTAATAAATAACTGATTCACGAGTGGACAGTTTACAGGTACATGTATGATTTATACGTTATGAAAGACTTTTGATAATTAGTGCAATTTTTATGATTGTTAAATAAACCAGTTCTAGCATATTTTATTTCCTAAATGATCAATGTTCATTGGTTTGACACATAGACCTAATTAATGTAAAAGTTAATACAGAAGTAGACTGAGCTCACACATTTTTTTACACATGATATTGGGTCAATATATCTTTCGTTTGGTATACATGGCCGAATGCATCTAAGATACCGGAATCTGCCGAAGCTTGCCGAATGAAAATATTCTACATCTACGAAAATGAGAGTAACACGGAACTGCATGACAAATTATTTAGCAACAACAAGCGAACAAATGGCACAATTTCAATATGTATGGCACAACACATGGGCAAATGTTCTCTTGAAATTCAAAACAACAAAACTTTTAAGTATATTTTGAAAGTAAACCCGGAAAAATCTATTAATTTGAGAAGAAAAAAAAATCATATTTTTGAAGTAAAAAAATCAGCAATAGAAAACTTATTAATAGCTTATATCAAAAATTGATCAAAATATAAAAAAATTAAAATAGTAAGATCTTGCCTTAAATTGACTGTAATACCCAGTAATAACGTTTGGTATTTGGTAAATATCAATATGAAATATTAATTACATTACATTTTAATATGTGAGTCGATTATATGAGAAAAACATAAAATACAACTAAATGTATGTAAAACACATTTGTCATTATGCACAGAAATTGTTAGTCTGTGACTACTGAACAATCAATGTATTAGATACATTTTACATTTAACACAAGGTACTTAGTAATTTTTATAAACAATTAAAAAAAACTAATAAAGTAAATACTAGTATATTATTTTGTATTACATACAGTAATATTACATTTTTATGTTATGCCAACATTTTTTTAATAAATGTATTTGATACTAAATAGAAATATAAGATTTAAAAAAAAAATAAAAACTACTTGGTAGAAAAATGAGCAATTGTATCTTAGAACAAAAAAAGGTTGCATTGCTAAATGACAATTACATAGAAGAAGCTATGATGCAGCATAATGTTTCATCAATTTTCGTTGAATATCATTAACCAATTAATAAGGCAAAAAGAGTAAAAATAGCTAAAAATATAATATTAAAGTGAAATGTCTCTTTACAAAAAATTAAAAAGCATAGATTTAATATGGTTTTTCAAAAAAAAGGAACTTCCTTCAGAAATTGGTATCTTATAAAATTCAATGAAACTAAAGGAAGAAGAGCATAGTAATAACCTTATTTTGCTTTGTAATCAAAATGACCATGATTACAAATTACATTACATTGGGAGGAACATTACTGTATTACATACAAATGTAATGCATATATTTACTTTATTTTAGCCTCCATTTAAAAATTATTAGAATTTTTAAAGTGAGCATTTAGCACACATACTCATTAATGGTACTTAGAAAAAAAAATATCTAGCCTGCTTCCCTGGCCTACCCATAATGCTCTGCAAATGTAGGCCAGGCACACACTAACCAAATGTTTCCTCCATAGATGCATTTTCAACATGGCAGAATCATCCTGATTTTAAATCAAGATTTACAACCTTATGTTTCTTGTTTCATAAATTTCAACTCTCAATAAAAGATCCTTGTATTGAGCTCATTTACATAAAAAAAACCTTGATCCAATGCACCAATCAAATCATCACAAAACCATTCAGAATGGGTTTTGGGTTTTTTCATACCACAATAATATATTCTCTCTCACAATTCTAAATTTGGAATATTACTTACAAAAACAGGATATATATAACCAGTGGCATGTAATGTTACCAATGGCATATGATGTCACCAATGGCAATTAATTAATTATTACCAATAACATAGTGTACGTATTACCAATGACATTGGATACTGCCTGCTATGACACAGGGTATTACTTATGGCAAAGAATATTTCCAATGAAACACGTAACATCTATATTACATGTACCAAAGGCATACAATATTACCTATAACTTTAAGATATAACAAAACAAAGATATTCCCTTTAAGTGCTTTGCGTAGTGCATATGATGTAATTGCTAAATGTATAAATTTAAATAAAATTTAACAATAAAATGTATGTAGGTTTCATTGTTAAGAATATGTTCACTTCAGTAACTATGTCAGATGATTTTTGTGACTACAGCACCTCTATATTTGAACATCAATAACACCATTATTGACAGCTAATTACAAAAAAAAAATGCATTACATTAGTTAAATAGTGATTTGGACATTTGATAAAATATCCACACACACAAAAATACTGTATACAGGGTTATTTTCGCCCCGTGTTATTTTCGCCCTTGTATACTTGCAAACAGTTTCCCCCCATCTTGAATTCGCCCAGATACAATTGTGTTTAAAGAGAGATAATTTGAGGCATTGGAATTCGCCCAATCTTAAATTCGCCCGCTTACAGCGAGGGTGAAAGGGGCGGAAATAAAATGGGGGCGAATATTTCCCTGTATACAGTAGCATCAGTATTTCAAAATTTTAAATCATCTTTGCTGTGCATTGATCACTTCTTTTTTTAACCAATCACAGTGCAATCCAAAATATTTACATTTCCCAGTGTCTTTGTCTGTGATAAAACTATGAATCGATTTTGTAACATATAGTCCAATACATTTCATCAATGACTATTTTAATATTTAATCATACAATTGCTGAAAATTATATAAATAAGGAATCATTCTTTGAAAATTATGAGTTGATCAAATACAGTCGGGTGTGATCAAATCTATCATAAAGCCCTTCTGGCATTATTGGATTTGATCACCCTGACCATATTTGATCACCTCATAATATTCAAAGAATGATTCCTTATTCCTTAAATATTATGAGGTGATCAAATACAGTCGGGTGTGATCAAATCTGTCATTTAGCCCTTCAGGCTTTAATGGATTTGATCACTCATAATATTCAGAGAATGGTTCCATATTCCTTAAATTTTAATTTCCATTCCTAGAAATAACCAAACTAAAGTCATTTAAATGATAAAACAAATGGTTTGTTGAAAAGTAAGAAAGTGTAGAATTGAATTAACCTGGGGGTGAACCTCTTGAGGGGTGAATGGGGAGGAGGGGAGGGGGGGATGTGTTGTTACAGGTAATGATAGGGACAAAGTTTGAAGAGGAGATTTATAAAAAAGAATACATTAAAGTATGTATTTATAAACATTAAATATGTATTAATGTTAGTTACATGCCCAAAAAATCCTGAAAATGTCTATTTATTAATAAGCTTCAATTACCTTAAATTAGTACTACTACATGTGAGAGGCATAATTCTTGTAAAGCATAAACTGTCCAACCAAATTTATACTCATATATTACATCTTCTATATAGGCAGCAAATAACACAGCAATAGAAAAATGTTTAATTAAAGTAAGGTAAAGAGAATTATATTTACGGAGCAGGCCCCCTGATTAATATTTTTTTTTTTGCATGAAAAATCATATGACACGATTTTTTTTTTGCTTTAAGTTGATAATTAAATGATATAATGGTTTTTTACACAAGAGTTGCACGATATTTCTTAGTCATAAAAAACCAGCAATACAAAAGAGCCATTCTACAATATGATGATAAAAACCTGTACATAAATTTGAACACAGAAGAAAAAATGACCATTTATATGTACAACATACGGTACACACACAAGCATTAGAGCATGTTACGTAAGCAAGCTTGCTTCTATACATACCATTTTTGCCCTAATTTTGTTTCCTGACATTTTTGGTTGAAGGGATGTTGGAGAAATTGAAAGGGAACTTAAGAGTGTTGCTTCATGTAAAAACGGTTAGATAACACAAAAATTCAGGGCAAAATATGGTTAGAAACAGAATTCAATACAAGTACACAAATCGTTAGTTAAATGTACAACAACCACAAAAAATTGATGAAAATATTCGAAAGCCATTTTCACTTCATAGTTTACAGGCACTTGGGCCTTTGGGGAGGGGAAGGGGCATATACCAGGGTAAATGTTTAACTCATTGGTGCCCCCTGTACTCTGTCCTTTCTTCTGGACTAACTCCTATTGCATGAAAATTGACCATGAATAAGAGGCCACTAGGTCAAGTTCATTACAATTGTGTCCTAACGACTTTACACATACATCATCATCCTCACAAAGTTGGTCTGACTGTGAAATCTTAAAGCTAATTTGACCAAAAGTACGGAACGATGGATGAAAAGAACATGCTTAATATGTAATGATGATTTCATCACCTGTCAGGATCTAAGGGAGCTAATAAGGTATAATAAAACATCATGGGAACCAGAAATGATCCAAACGATCATTCATCTTGGCTGCGTTTTACTGTGGAATCGTTATATTTTGTGGTATCTTATGTTCTGTGGATAATTTACAACAATACAAAAAAAGGTCTTTACTTATAAGTTATAAGAAGTGAATCCATAAAAAAGAACCTGCAAGCTATCCGCAAATTTAAACGATATCACTGTACCATGTTACAGGGTTGCAATGGACAGTCATTTTTTGAGCGAATTGACCAGTGATGTATATATAGGTAAAGATCTTTTCTTCTTTAAAAATTTTGTACATATATCATAGTTTTTCAACAAAATGGAGATTTTCTAATGCTTTTAGCTAATCCTCCGTCAAGGCAGAAACTGTAAAAACTTCTCATACTCAACATTATATCCCTGATATGTATTTGAAAAAAGAAAAAATAACGAACATAAAATGCGTAACAGGAAAGGGAGGTTACCTAGTAAAAAAAAACCACCAGAGATTTGAGATTTTTTTTTAAAAACTTTTTTGTTTTGACTGCACTCTCTCTCTCTCTCTCTCTCTCTCTCTCTCTCGTTATAAATCATGAATGACTTTCAATCAAAGAGGTATTTAATTTTCCAGCTTAAAAATAAATAGAAGGTAATATAGTGTGCACCGCCCTGAATTATCAAAAGAAAACTTCTCGAAGTTTAATAGGTTGAGGAGATGTTACAGTAGATAAATGAGGTAAAACTACTAAACAGTTGGTCTGAAAGAACCACAGCCCTCCGATAGAGTCAATCATAGCTAGACCACTAGAAAAATTTTTGGGTACAAACATCCAACTCATAACTCTTCCCCAATCTATGCAGGAATATACTTCTTGGCAGAGTTCCAAGAAATTTCATTTAACGGCCCCTCAGAACACTGAAAACTAGAGACAAAAATACCCCTTTTTCCAATATTTCCCCATAGATGGAAGAAAAAAATAAGACCGAGACAAAAATACTGTCAAGCTTTTTTATGTCAAACTCTATGGGGTGGTCGAGGCCAAATAAACTGAAATATCCAGGGACATGAGATTCAAAATTTAATGAGAGTCTGAACTCAAAAACTCAAAAGTTACTTCGATATATACATGGCATTCCAGTCATCACATAATGTTTTTAAGATATTAAAGTTCAACTGTACCAACTGGTAATCATATAGCTTAAACAACTATTGTCAAACTCAAAAAATTCCAAATTTTTCTACCAGGACTGGAATACGATTTTTTTCAGATAGTAACATAAAATTTTCATAAAAGTACATGTACTTTTTTCAAAAATGTTTCCTTGGTAACAGTAGCCAAATCAGGTATAACAAATCGAAGAAAAAAATATTATGAATAAATTTATGTTAAAAGTTATTGACCCTAACAATGGGGATTGTTGTACCTTAAGCTTTCAAGATGACTAAAGAAGGAGTGGTTGGGGGAGGGGGTGTGGCACCATTCCCAAACAGCCTGTCGATTGAATGGATCTGTGGCTCTTCCATCAATAAGGCTTCCGTTGAATATAAAGTAAGTTTTGAGGTACCTTTAAATATAACCTGACCGATGTGTGAGGTAATCTTGTCTGTTTTAATAGGTAGATGTGTTGCTTCCTAAATACAAAGTTATTAACTAATCTTTTTTTTCTTGGTTGAAATAAAATAAATGCTGTAGAGCTTAATAAATTTCAGTAATGCTAAAAAAAAAATTTTTAATATAAAGCAAGTCCATGGAAAAAAAAATGACATTTATGCCCATTATGTAAAATGGACATTCATTCAAATTCCTTTTCTCTTCCAGGAAAACGGAGCTTTTTTATCATACTAATGCCTACAAATCCAAAGTCATTCCTGAATCGTGAATCACAATACTTAATAAATAAATCATGGAAAACCCATCATCTAAAAAGATGATCAGAACCAATCTTTTTTTTTTCTACAACCACAAGTGTCTGCCATTTGTTATGTTCACACATTCCAAAAAAATATTACACATAATTATCTGAAAAAGGACTTAAAAAGAGCTCAGTTTAGATTTCCCATGGACATGCCAACTCCAGCTTCAATAGTTTAATTAATTTGAGAAAAGTTAAGTTTTATCTATTCAAAGCCAACTGCTTTGATTTTTAGGGCCTTAGCTTAAAACTGATACACATGCATGTAAGAAAAAAACATACATTCTTGCTTTGTACATAACAATAGTTTCAAAGCTTAATCAAATATATTAGGCTTGTTTTTTCCACTTCAGTGGTTGTGAGCAATGAACCTCAATGAAATACAAAATTTCTACCAATAAAAGTCCTGCTTGTTTCAAAGTGTGTGGAGGTAGAGGTGGCCATGTAAAGCCAAATTTGATTGGATGAAAACATCTACTGATGTTGTCATGTGACTCTAGCAATCATCATCAGCAGCAGACTGCAATTTCTAATAACAGCCCAATTTTTTCAGCAGATGTCACTGTGTTTGCCAGACTGTGACACAAAATCGACAGACTGTGAGGAACTGTCTGGTGAACCATGCTTTTGGTTGGCTCTGTCACACTCTGTTGACAGCTGCTGTGTGAAATTGAGGTCCTCCTGTTTTGAGAGTGATTCTGGTGAAGCGCTTTGACTTGCCGTGTTCACTTGATGCGACATGTTGAGGCTCTGAGACTCTGTAGCAAGCGTGTCACGCAAGTCTGTGTCGAGCTGCTCCTTCGACTTCAGCTCTGCAGAGGTAGCCTCTAGCATCTTCTTCAACAGCTGGTCACTGTGACTCATGGCAGTGTCATTATAAAGGGACCCCGCCCTGTTCATTTCAGGACTGGTCCTACGAATCTGTGAAGGTCTGTCTGTTTCTCCTCCTCCTCCACCCCCTGAGGCCTCGCTCAGCAAATTATTTCTCCGCGTGGAGCCCCACGTGCTGTCCATGTTCCTCTCACTTGAGGATTCGGGTGACACGCCCCTTATGTCACATGACAGGCTAGCTCCACTGTCATTGGATAAGGACTGATTACCGTCACTGTGGGCGTGGTTCAAACCTTGCTGATGCCAGAGTAAACAAGCATTCTCTCCTGGCTGAAGAAAACAAGGAGTGAAAGTCAGTCAGTATAGCTAGTAGTATTGTATTTATACAAAAGTGGTATCTAGACAAGTGAAACACATTGCAAGAGGATTATCCATCATTTCAATTCAAGTGTTTTATAGATGAAGCACTACTTTTTTTTAACTTGGGAATCTTTTACATTTCTGCACAACTGTGTTCAAAGTTTCTTAAAATTACGATCTACTGTTTCTACATGTAAAACTTTTTTCTTTGTAATTATAAGCTCCACTCAACTTTCTTTCTGTCTTTAAAAGAAGTATTTACAGTTCTTTCAAAGGTTTCATCAAAATTTTATCAACAAACACTGTTTCCAATTACCTCCTGATCGGCCTCGGTGGGGACCCTGTTTGTGTGTCTGTCTGTGGCAGCCAGGGTCAGCAGTTTACCATTACATGCCATGAAGGTGCCTGGCACATTGGAGTCCTACAATACAACATCATGTGAACTTAAGGTGGCTCACTACACCTTAAAACAGTTTCTCAAATCGGCAGAAATTTACTTGATTATGATAGACTGCATGATGCATAAGAAGTATACAAGTCAAACAGGCAAAAAAATATGCAATTTTGGATTTAAAAAATTATAATTTCCAAAAATTTAATTCAGTAAATATAAACAAAAGCCCCTGGCAAATGTGACTTCTAGTCTGCGATTCAGAAGCCCGATACTTTAACCACTGAGCTATGATGATATCCAACAAAATCAACTGATACAAACAATTCAACAAAACATTTAAATCACCATCTTGTGACATAGTGTCTTAAAAAAAGTTGAGTCTTAGTGAAGTGAGCTACCTTAATCATTAATACCATAAAACTTGACGCGATATTCCTGGAAATAACACTAGTATAGTATACTGAAGATTTCCTTATTTTATGCAAGACTAGCACATAATTCCATGATCCTGCCATTTTGTATCAAATTGCTAGAACATAAAAATTGCAAGCGCTGAACTTTTGTACAGATTCCATTAAGTATACAGCTATAAACAAATAAAATTGAGATTTCAGAATCCACAATGGAAGCTTAATTATCACGACTGTATGTGGTCTATTAATTCCTCGCGTTTAATTAGGAATCTACCTATCCCAACCAAACCTACAGATGAATATACTTGAAATCTTCCATTAAGTTTTTTATTGTATCAACACAAGTTTCTAAGTCCTTGATATTCTGATACATCTTCACCTGTCACTCTCTTCAGAAACCCCTGAGGTTATAATTTACCTTACCTCCCCCTACCATCAGACACCCCCCCCCCACCCCAACTGCTTGGGGTGGGAGTGTGGTTTACCTTGCCCTGTCGGTCTATTAGCATCAGTCTCCTGGTCTCGGGGGTCTGGTAGCCCTGGTGCTGGTACCTGTAACCCAGCTCTGGGTTGGCCACCATCCTTGTCGAGTGACGGTACAAGTTGGCATAGTGTCTGTAGAAAAACAAAATTGACAATATACATAACTTTCTCATCTGGGATAAAAGACAGTGCATATTTAGTCAAAACATGTAAAAAAAACCAGTGAAAATATTTCATTTTCTACTTTTTTTCGTTTGTTTTGTTTGTTTCCTTTTATTTGGGGTGGGACTGGGAAGTGGATGGCTGTGGTTGAAATGTTGCATTAACGTACAAAAACGTTGACCAAACAGGCAAAGCATCTGCAGTAAAGTCTTTGTACAGAAAGCTTTATTTCACAATCATTGATCTCCCAAACCTTGATTTTGTTTGGGTCTTAGTTGTATCTTAAAGAGGCTTAATTTAACATGCTTGTAAGAAAGTCCTGGTGGGATAAATACCAAAATCTTTATAACCTAGATTTTTAGAAAAGTCAAGATTCAAAGGTTTCTGAGGCACCGCTGCATTATGTAAAATACTACCGCAACAATTATTTTGTTCCTTTTTTATTTTAAATTTTGCAACTAAATGAAAATAAAGCCCTTGTCTGCTGCATTAATTTTTTAAAAAATTTTATGTTCTGAAAATATAGAATAATCTTTTTGGTCGTATATATATGATTTATAATTTCAGTTTGAGGCTCTCCTTGACCTTCACTGACCTTTGTCTGAGGACAATGACCAGGATGCACACAATGATACTGGTCAGTCCGATGGCACAACCAATCACAATCCCCAGTCTCTGGTCCCGCAGGAAACTGTCGGAACCCTCGGAGAACGAAGCTGCAGGAAACAAGATCTCACAATACAGAGTTATCTCTCTTTGTCCCTAGTCCAATGCACAGTGCAGAAATTTATAATCAAATACAAAGTATAAAGTATTTCACTTGTAAAATACATTGCTTGATTTGTTTCTACATCAGGATGTACATAATTTTTTGTAATGTACATAATTTTGGAAGTAGTCAACTGTCATTAATATTTGCATTGAAAAAAATTATCATTTTAAATTCAGGAGGAATTAATGTGAAATCCATGCATATATTCCAACATCCCCCCAACAAACATCCTATGAAATAGCCATTTGATTTTTCTAAACATATATCTGTAAGAACCCCCCCCCTTTAATTTTCTGGTTCCAGGGCCCTTACATTTAGACAAACTCAGTTTATATTTAAATCAGAATCTTTTTAATCATTTAAAGAATATAATGAGCTCATCTAAATCTTACAGCCCCCACTCTAAGCCCATGAAATGATGCCACAGAAATGGTACAGTAGTATATAAGTGGCCAGCTTACAGATGGGTGGTGACGAGTTGCGTCCATCACATGGCCTGATACAGGGATTGAGCACCACTTTCACCACATCGGATGGTGGTCCCTTGCCAGCATTAGTACATGCTCGGAGTTTGAAGTAATAAACGGTGCTGGTCAGGTCCCGCACCACCGCCTGAGTCATAGTCCCTGTGTAGTGAACAGAAAAAAATGGTACATATTTCATATAGTGTATTTTATTGAATAAGATTCAAGTTGTAGGGTTGTAGTTGTACCTTTAAAGTTAAATAACGAGGAAAATCTTATGTAAAATCCATACTGACATTCATTCGATGTATTATATTGAACAAGCACTATTTAACAATTTTAAAACAATTCATAGTACTGTATAACTGAATATTTATGTGAGGTGCTTTATTTTGCTATATTTTGTAATATCACCTCAAATGCTTAAAATTAAGTTGTAAAAATGTAATATAATTACATTACAATAAATATATAATAATACCTTTATAGTACTGGATACTGACCATTACTGTGTATATATGTTTACAGCATGGGATACTGACCATTACTGTGCATGGATGTCCACAAGGGTTCTGGGTCCTCTAGTTCAGGGTGATACTGGATGATGTAGAAGATGATGACCCCATTCCTCTGGGTGGGGGGCTTCCACATCAGTTTGACCTCTCCCTCACTCAGGGGGTACAGGGTGACACCCTCGGGGGGACTGGGGACTGAAATCATTGTAATCATTCACATGTAAGCCATCAAAATCTCAACTCATTTATTGTTATGTAAGTTGTTTGACCAGGTTTGTCTCTTGATAATGCCTATATACTGTAAACCAAATTTTAGTTTTAATTTAAACAATATCTTATGTAGAACATAAATGGATGGAAGACCATAATCATAAATCCTCTCAAAGTATTTTGTAGTAATTGTCAAAGTCCTGTTGTTGCCATTATTTCTTGCTGCTTTTTAAGTAGTGCTCATTCATCTTTGTTAAATATTATCCAGATTTGCATGGTTTCAAAAAATGGATGCCGTGAAAAAATTTATTGCAAATTGTTAATATAAAGTTGTCTTTACTATGAGTGGGTTTACTGTACACTAAATATTTTTGCTGCAAATTTGTGAAAATGAATGAAATATCTAGAGTCTTTTATTTGTTATTGTTTGCGATCTGAAAAGTTTACTATGGCTAATAATTTCTGATTTGATTTCTGCCTGCATGTCAAATTATCTTTTGCAAAATAAAATGAATTTACTTTGGCATTTAATAGCTAAATAGCTGTTTTGTATGAAATTGTTAAGAATGCAACTGTTTACAAAGTATTTAAGCAACAAAGGGTGTTAAGATTTTTTTCCCAAAACAGAATGGAATGTTCACAGCATACAATAACCAAATTGACGTAACCTTTTGCAGGCTCAATTTTACAAATCAGCAAATAATTTCAAAATGACAGGATGTGAATGGCTTAAAATGACTCTCAAAACTGCTAAGATTTAGGAGAATTTCCGTTCAGATTATCTTGATAGCAAAACGCATGTAATGACATGTATCAGGGTTGTTCTAAATTCATTATTAAACTTGCAATATACACCGTACGAGTAAGAATTTCAGAATTGCGAGTTAAAAATTTGGCTACCTACCAAAACATGAATTGATTTTTCCCCCTTGGAACTTACCATCCTCCAAGGTAGTAATATCCTGAGGGGTTCCAAATGGGCCGGTGGTCAGTGTCGAGTGTGACCGGACAGAGACAGTGTAGGTGGTGTAGGGGGTCAGGTCTTGTAGGGTGTGGTTCTGGGAGTCACTGTTTAAAGAAAAAAATTGATGTGCCATGAAAAAAAAATCATGAATAACAACAGTATACAAATTTCTCCCATTAAGGAGGCTGGATGGTCAACAATTTACCCATCACATCTACCTTAAATTTTTTTAAAATGATTTGTTTAGCTATAAACTATTAAAGAAACTAGTGAAGAAAAATACCCTATATTTTAATTTTTATACAGAGCTTTTCTTTTTATGGAGATTCATACAGTCTGAAAATGACCATGACCATCAATCCCTCTTAAGAATTATCTCCCTTTGTGGGCGGCAACCCTCACCTTCGCTCATACATGATCTTGCGGTCATCGTTCTTGACATGGTAGCAGACCGTATAGTAGGTGATCCCCTCCCCCCAGTGGGGAATGCTCCAGTTCAGTGACAAGGAGTGGGGGGTGCGGGCGAACACCTTGACGTCCATGGGAGGGGGTGGTTCTGGAGGTCTCTGGGGGCCGAGGGCCTGAAACAGCCGACATGCCTTACCGGACACGGTTTCATTCTCTCCCTGTACCTCAAGGACCGCCTCATAGTAAATCCTCATCTCTGTTTGAAAGTTAGTCAAATTTGTTACTCATTCTGTTGTAAATCAATCTATTCATTGTTTCTGTTTCAAAGTGAATTTTTAATTTCATCAGTACTCATTCTAGTGTAAATCTACACATTTAAGTAAATTCTGGGGTCTGTTTAAAGGTCAAATTTGATTTTTATTTTTTTTTGGTGGGGGGAGGGGGCAATTTATGAGTACTGGTATTAATGTACATGTTCATGAACATGTAATTTCATGGATTTGTTTTGTATGATATATGATGGATAAAATTATAATATGATAAATTAACAAAGACTTAGTTTTAAAGCTTGTAGATAACTCAAAACCAATGGGATAGGGAAACAAACAAATCTACACAATAAGAATAACTTCTAAATCTTCAATTTATGCATTATTATTCATTATTCGGCAGAAGTTATCTCTCTTATTATCAGGACTTCGTAGTTAAAAAAAAAAACCACACTTACCCAAACCACTGACAATCGTCGAATTAGAATCTGATCGGAGCTGGATATATTGACTGTGGACAGGGCCTATCTTCCTGTTGATGTAGAGCTTGAACCCAGTGACCTCAGTAGAGGTGTTGCTGACCTCCCATGTGACCTTGACTGCAGAGTTGTTCAGAGGGGTCACCTCAAGACGAGGAGCAGGGGTCACTGTAATGGAAAGAATGAAAAGAAAATTAAACAGTGCACTGTTAAGAGGGCTTGATGGTTGTAGCCATTTTAAGACTATATTAACCTCCTTTAGATGAAGAGCTCTGTATAAAGATATAGGGAAAATATTCATAATTCTAAATCATCTCTGTGACGGAGAAAATGAGAAGAAATAAAACATTACAATGTTATGAGGGTTTGATGGATGCATGTGTCCATTATTAGACTGTATTAATCTCCTTAAGATGAAGAGCTCTGTATAAAGATGAGAAATATTCAAATTCTAAACCTGAAATACTTGGATTTTTTTTTTCCAAAACTAAATAATACAGTTTATGGCTAAAAATCTTACTTAAAATTTTAAGCCACGTTGATCTGATGAGCATCCCACCTTCTTAAGATTGAGTACTCAAGCTGACCCATAAAACTTTTGTTCTTAGATTTGTGATTTTTTTGATTTATCAGGAACATATGATTCATATTTTAATGTTCATGTTTGGCAACAGCTGGTACACAACATGTGTTATATGTGGGCACAGCATGTGTTATATGTGGGCACAGCATG
>WFKH01011926.1:28711214-28747390 GCA_016163765.1 Magallana hongkongensis
ATGTGTTATATGTGGGCACAGCATGTGTTATATGTGGGCACAGCATGCACTAAATATGGAAAAATACATGCATGCAGTGATATTTTTTTTAGAGGAGTTGACAAGCAATATTCTGAATCATGATAGGCAATAAATTTGCTATATATTCAAAGTAAATGACATTTGATACAAAAATTGCATCAGAAATAAAATTGATTGGGTCAGTGCATGGACTCTTCTCTCTTTCTCTCTCTTTTCATCAAAGCATGGAGAATACTGCAGGGTAAAAAGCATCATTATGGGGAAATACTCCCCCCCCCCCTAAAAAAATTAACAATTAAAATTTTAAAAAATCCCAATAAAACTAAGTTAGGGAATGTTATTTTTGGTTTTATCAGTATGTTTCATAATTTTGACTATCCTGCTTAAAGGGGCATGGTCACTATTTTGGTCAAAATTTATTTTTTCGTTTTTAATGTTTACAATACTTCAGTAAGGCATTTCTTATAGTCAACCAAAATTTGAGCATCAGTTGTTTTAAGTGAGAATTCTTTGTTATGTTACAAAGCTCAGGTCATGTTTTGTTTACATTTTGAATTTTCCAGGTTTAGACCTAAAATGAATGTGACAAATCCTAGGAACTGTTTATTTGTGTTCAAAACTTTTGAACTTTTTACCGTATATTGAACCAATGTAAACAAATTCATGAAAGTACCCAAGTGAGCAAAGTGTTCTGAACTGTTCCAAATGGATCAAAAGATCAAAGATGTCATAATATTTGTTTTTTGTTAAATCCTCATAAAGAATTCATTGTTTTCCTGTTTACTTTCAATTGGTACAAAAAGAGTACTTAAAATATCTAATGCATCAATGCGGAAATCATGAAATTGACTTCCATAAAATTGTATCGATTTCAATTGTTCTTTGTTGTTCATGCATGTTTTGAGAAATTCATGAAAAAATGATGACGGGAATAGAAAAATTATTAAATAAAAACACCTAGTATAAAATGGTGAAGTCGGCTGTGTTACAGGGCTTAACTAAAGAAAGAATTTTTGTCAGAGACATAGGAAAGCATGGACTGGTCTTTAAATAGTCTCTCTTCAAAACTACATTTATGGTGGTTATTTTCCAAATAATGACTCAAAAGTAATAAATAACCATAAAAAAAAAACAAGTTCAAATTTACAAAACACTTGATACAACTTTTACAGATTATGTCTTAAAATGTTTTAAGAAGGAAGCTATAGATATAAAATGTCAATTTTATGCAACTTAAACAAAGAGTCCTTTTAAAGTGGAAATTTCCAAAGAAGGCTCTAAATATCAAAATTAGAAGTTGCAAAATTTCGAATGACTGATAAAAGGGTTTAGAAAAGTTTTGCTGTCTTTATAAAACTTTGCTGATAATTTTATGAAGTGTCAAATCTGCCTTGCAACAGAAAAAGTTGATGGTTCATTTGTTATTTATCATTGATTTTTCCTAGAATTGTCATAACATTCAGACATGTTTACAATTCATCGTCAAAAAAGCTCACAAAAGTGCAATGCCACGCGCATTTGAAATGTCAACCTTTTAATATAAAAGCTAGTTGTTTTTTTTAAGGAGGCTGGGTGGTCAACAAATTAACCATCAGATCTACCCTAAACTTTGACATATGATATTTTTGGCCATGAACCAACATTTAGGTAATTAGTAAAGAAAAAATTCTGATATTTTAGCTTTAAAATTTGATCATTATCTAATATCTATATACAGAGAGAGCTCTTCTCTTAAAGAGATTAAAATAGTCTAAAAATGGCCAAAACCATTGAGCCTTCTTAAAATCAGCCAGGGCTGTCACAGCAGTTTTTGGTACAGGGACCGGGTCCCTTACAATTGGGAAAATTATCGACATTTTTTGTCAAATTGGGAAAATTGAAGATACTTGTATTATCAAAAGGACATCTATACAACATAGCAAAATCTTTTGTTAACTTCTAAAATTTTAAGTTTTACAGCTCAAATTTTACTGAACATATTTTTTTAAATACACAATGTAAAATTTGTGATGTTGGGAATTTGTAGATAAGTAAATTGGGAATTTTAGGGGGTTTTTCCTATTGGGAAGGGTCCGTTTATCGGACCAAAATCAAAGAGATTGACAGCCCTGTCAGCATTAATATTACTTTAAGATATTAAAAGTTATCTGGTAGACATTATATATGTAACCTGTGTACCTCTTTACATATAAATTCACTCACATTAATTGAAGATCTGTCATGGATATCCAAAAGCTTATGTGAAGATGAATATACACAATTTTTGAAAATTTAAAAGATTTTTTTTTTTTTACACTGTTTTATGTTTAAAAACAACTTTATTTTGTTTACAAGTCTGTGATACTTATATTATTACACAGTAAATGTGGTCAGTACACTAAAATCAACCAAAAAAGAAAAAAGAAAAAATTTCTTGGAAAATGGTATAAATTTGGCTGCATAGAGACAGATACAATTTCGTAACGACTTGCTACTAAAGGGGCCCAGAAGGAGGGTTGATATTGACAGGGTTTTATAATGTGACAGTGTATAATTCTCGGAAATCTCTTGAAATTGTAAAAATTTGCGACTGTTTTACAAAATTTCATAAAAGTTGGTAGTGTTTGGAAGCCATACAAAGAGTCTGTATCTGAACAATGTCCACACAGTCTGTCATTGTTTTTCTTTTTGTTTCTCTTGTTTTGGGAGCGTTGTTTTTAAATTAACAATCAAACCCTAGCTAGCACTCCCCTATCTCACAGTTTTTTGGGTTTTTTTCTTATCTTGTGTTGGGAGTGTTGTTTCGATGTTGTTTTTGATGCTGTGTATTGTCCCTTTATGCGGGTAATCCTTGTTTTTGTCTGCATAGCTAGTACATTCTACTTTAATTGTAAACCTCTTAGAGCCGTTTTAACAAGAGCTTGGACTTTGGGCAGTATGTGACAAACTTTGTCCAGTCATTGGCTAATAGATATGAACACATTGAACGCAATGACACTCGTCCGACTTCATCGAGGGATGTATATTTCAGTTGAAACAGCATCAATTTCAAACAACAGAGCAGTTCTTGGGGAAAAAACCTTTCCGATTTTGACAGTCTATGAATATTAATGAGCTTCTCTTAGCTTTACGAAGTAGAAGAAAGGGGGGTCAATATTTGACAGCTTGTTTTGATGAGCAAACTAGATAGTAACAGCCCACTGAAAGTTCAAGGTCTTCTTAAAACAGCTCTAACAATTGGATCTTTATTCTGCAGACATACATGTACTTTAGGGCTGTCACGGGTACCCGAAATAACCGAGGACCGCGGAACAATTTGTTCGGTTCGGTTTCGGTTCTGTTTTTCCGGATTTCGGTTCGGTTCCGATTTGTGTAATAGAATCCGTATTCTATGAAAAATGGCGTCGAAATTGAAAGGCTAAGTAGTGTGGACTTGTTGTTTTTAATAAACATTGACATGTATGCAACTAGCCATGTATACCGATGATTATTCACTCATCCTAAATAAAAGTATCACGCGATTTACCTGTGTATAAAGGAGAAATACTAGTTCAATAAACAAAGATGGCGGCTTACGATTCGGACATCGAACATATATATTTGTTAATAGAAATGTTTAGAGTAAGATTTTCTGGATTAAATAATAGTTAGATTGAATTAGGAAAGCCAGAGTCAAATCCATGCAAAATAATGTGAGGAAATCTGCGTGGTTACAGGAAACAGAACACACGGTGTGCATTACCTGCAACTCGAAAATACACGAACATATCATTAAACTTTACTCGTTTCAAATCATAAATAAAACGTACTTTGTTAACATATTTGATTTATCAAATTTCATGTAACCATTTATTAAAATAAGCATCAAGATATATCTTAAAACGAAAGACATGTATTACAAATCGGCCACAGGTAAACTTGTGCATGTAATTTATAACTATTGTAACGCGACTGGGGGGTAATGATGTTAACAATTATGTCTAACTCCACTTATAACCTCAGACGTCACAAAAATAATTGGGTCCTGTGCTATTATCCGCAACATGTGCGTCGGATTTGCGATCTTTATAGATCAATGAAGAACAACACCCGTGTTTTTGTATAACAAATTGTATTGTAACAAATGTACACCAATATAGCATTACAGTGAGTAAAGCAGGAATAAAGGAGAAGTGCATGCTATGCACTCTCTCACTCTGTATTTATACTAAAGTAACAGCCTAACATAGTTAGGCTCCTATTAGGCATCTATTCGGCTCCAAATAATAGGGCTTCCTGCTACCTAACAATTAAGATTAGGCCACCATTAGGCGTTAGGCACCAAGCAATAGGGCCTCAGCACCTAACATAATTAGGCCTCCGCCTAAGACACCCAATGTCATTAGGATACCATTAGGCTACCTCATGATAATATAATGGCAAATAAAACAAAACAACTATATTATGCATTGAAACTAACATATTAAACAAATAAAAAAAAACACTACACTATCAAGAAAGGAACTTCATAATGAAAACAGAAGTTTACAATGATTTTTTTCTGATAATCCTCCGTAGTACATAAGGCTTTAAAGGTAAGTTATCTGTGGTGAAATTATTCTATGAATTAATATCGTTTTTAAATATTTAACTTAAAACAAAGACCTAAATAACAATGTCTCTGTTTAAAATCATCAAATGTATTTGAATTTCTAATCAGGAAACTAGTTATTGTGTTGAAGATTGTTATTAAAGAGTGAAGAAATAGAAAAAATAAACTTTTGAAGTTACAAAAAATGAATTTGATTTGAAAGTTGACCCGAACCGAAAAACCCGAAACCGAACCGAAAATTTTATGACCCGACCCGACCCGAAAATTTTTGGAACCGTGACAGCCCTAATGTACTTCCTTCCTGTTTAAAGCAGGTTAATTTACTGTGACCTTGACTTTAACCTTTAACCTCAAGTTCTGAAGATAGAAATGTTTGTTTTGTATAAAATGACATAAATTTTTTTCAAACTTCAATTTTAAACCTTTTCTTATTAAAAAAAAACCTATCTGTCTTAACACTTAGCTCAGAAACATGTTATTACGGCCCATAAAGATTTTAATGTCATTATTTATGGGGTCTCTATAGTCAGCGCTAATTCTGATTCTTACATTGAGTTAATCTATTTAATTCATTTCAAAATTTGATCAACACACGATTATTTTTCTATCAATTAATCAACATGCACATTAAAAAAACATTGAAAAGAAGGTACGTTTACTGATAATATGTATTTTCCAGTTTAAAATATATATACATATAAATATATTTGTTTTCCCTCGGACTGAAATGCCACACTTTCATTGGTTTAAACATAGCACGTGATTGCCTCATATATCTCTATGTAGGTTCAGTGAGGATTAATATTAGGCAATATGGCCGTCATTGGCTGCCACTTCGCCTACTCATCTCGACATTTCATATTATTTAACACAGAAACCGTGTTCCGTAAGTTCTTAAAATATTTAGAGTAGTTGCCCTTTGAAATTCTTTAAAATTAGAGTAGTTGCCCTTTGAATATTGATGTCACATTGTTGTGTCTGGAGCAGAACAAAATGGCAGCATCGAGATTTGCTCAAATCTCTGCAGAGGAAAGGGAGAAAACGTTTAAAATTGAATAGCAACAAAACATTGTAAAAAAAAACATTAGTGAAGCGAAGTTTTCAAAGAGTATTTAAAAGGTGAGATTAATATTTTGAAAAATTGGACGAGATGTTAGGCAACTTGTATACATGGGTTTGCGTAGATCATCGCTTTTGTGAATAAATGTGTCACTTGATAGTCTTCGGGAAAACAAAACACTTTTTAGGTTTGTTACTGACTCACTACAGAAATATATGGGGTTGATCAATCTCATAGACGGCTTGGCTTCGCCTCGCCAACTATGAGATTGATCAACCCCATATATTTCTGTAGTGAGTAAGTAACAAACCTAATAAGTAATAATATCATGTTGATATCAAAAGTTGAATGATTTTGCTTTAAATTATCAAAAATATGAAATCTGCTTATGTAATGATTTTCATTATTAAAAAAAAGATTAAAATTTATAATGTTCAGAATATGCATCAGTATTTGGACATGATATGCACCAGAAAGATTTATTACAATGAAGAAACAAAGTAAATTTACTCGGTCATTTATGAACACAAATAAAAGACAAATTTTTCCATGTCATGACAACAGGTTTTTCAAGAGACAAAGATTTCCATACTGGAAGCTATTTTTAAAACTAAGTTCTGAATTTTGTCTCTTCTGCATCTGTCTAGTGATAAGATATTTTTAAAAACAAGAAATTAAAACAATATAGAAAAAATTTTCAAAGATTTTCTCATTTAATCAAGAAGGTCTGAATTTTGTCTCTTTCGCATCTGTCTAGTGATGAAATATTTTAGAAAACAAGAAATTAAAACAATAAATAGAAAATTTTCGAAGATTTTCTCTTTTAATTAAGATGAAAGCTAGCTTCATTGAGTGCATTTATTATTTTGAAGGACATTGTCATTTATTTCTGCCTCGAAAATTCTCTTCCTTATTGAAAACAAACTTTTATTACATTTAAGTCTGACTTTGATATATATGTCGCACAGAGTTCCACTTTTTTCAAAATTGAATTTCATTTTTTTCACCTGAATCCATATTTCTCAAATTTTCTTTCATTTTTAAAAACACTAACATCATGCATTGCAATGTCACTCTGGTACATTTAATTTAACAGACTTTGATATATGAGAGTTCAACTTTTTCAAAATAGAATTTCCTTTCTTTTTTTTTTTTTACCTGAAACCATCTTTCTCAAATTCTCTTCCATTAAAAAAATTTAAAATCTCTGATATATAAGTCAGAGTTCCACTTTTTCAAAACTGAAGTTCATTTTTTTCACCTGAAACCATATTTCTCAATTCTCTTTCTTTATTAAAAACACAAACATATTTTGCTACAGCATTTTGGTACATTTCATTTTACAGTCTCTGATATGGTAAGTTAAAGTTCCTCTATTTCAAAATAGAATTTTCCTTTTTGACCTGAAAGTTGGGCTGAAACCAGTTAACATTTAGTACGTTTTTGCTTTACAAGAGTTGAAAAACGAATAGAACCTGGTGTATTCTAAATTATCATCTTTCGTTCGGTATATACAATTTTTTATCAAAGTGTATTGTAAAGAAGATCACCATAACAATCTAGGATTAATGGACCCTAAATTCATATCAGAAAAAGGTTTCTGGAAGCTCCAGTGTATGCATGGAGTTTTACATAATTTTATCCTGACTAAATAATTTAGTGAAGGCATGAGTTGCAATTATAATGTTCCATTTCAACCTAACCTTCCTCATAAAAGTGGGGCATCGATGTTAAATCTGTCAGTTATTGTGTAATAATTTCTACGATTAATTTAAAACCCAACCATGAAAAACAAAAAGCACAAAATTTGAAAAACACGATACAGTAAAAACACCTGTGAACTCTGTAGTCGATGTATATAAATGCTACATAAGGAGCCAAGACATTTATGTGGGAAAAAAACATTATATGATTAATTGAATATTAAGTTTAAATGTGTACAGTTACATAAGAAAATTTAAAAAATAACAATTCATCTTTCATGTGGTTGACAGATTTAAAAAACGGTTTTAAATCAATTTCTTGTCAGAATGCTTAAAGACAATTGTTTGACATTTAGTTAGAATTTGAACTTGTATGATGTAAGTTTCTGTCACTTGGGCGCTGCTACTAATACATGCATAGAGACATGTAAAAGTTAGTAAACTTTCATTTTGAATCTAAGACTCTAAAAATCAGGAAACTAAACCTGTGGAGAGAATGCGAGAGAGAGAGAGTCTTACATGGGATTTGTTGAGAAAAGAAAATTAAACAAAAAACAGCATCTTTATAGCATGTTTGCTAAGCTGTAAATTTTTTATGTTAAACGTTAAATTAAAATTACAGAGAAAACATGTTAAATTAAAATTACAGAGAAAACACTAAAATTCAGTAAACTAGGTATCATTGAGATGGTGACCATCTCAAGGGCCCTGCTTAAATAATGGAAAATATGATAAAAGCATTTCAGAGGATTTTGCTTTGACATTGACCTATGACTTAGAAATTTTCAGGTTGGCATAGAACTTTAAGTCAAGCTTATTAACCCTTACCAACAGGCTTTTTGGGTTTTAATATGAGCAAGATTAAGCCAATGGGAAATAATATGTGGTCTAAAACTGAATTTTTAAAAGATCTGCTATGACCTTCATATTTGACCTTGAAACTTGGTTTAAGGTCGCTGCACACCCTTTACCCAAAAGCTCTGTTTATGTGAAGTATGAGCCAAATAGGGCTAAGGGGAGAGTAAATATGATCTGAAAGTTGGGTTTTTTTGTGCGGTCTAATATGAACCTTGAACCTTGACCTAGAAATGTCATTCAAGGTCACTACACATCCTTTGACCAAAGGCACTCTGTGAGTGAAGTATGAGCCAGATTGGACCAAGGGGAGAGAGTATATGATCCAGACAAGGATTTTTAAGATAATTCTGCTATGATCTTAACCTTACACCTAGAAACTTGGTTCAAGGTCACTGCACACTCTTTACCCAAAGGCACTCTGTAGGTGAAGTATGAGCAAGATAGGGCCAAGAGGAGAGAAGATATGTCCCGGACAAGTGATCTCGGATGGACAGACGGACAGAAGGATGGAAGGATGGATGGACAGACTGACTGATCACTACAGGGCGCCAGCAGAGCGGGGCCCTAATATGTGGTCTAGAACCAGAAACAGAGAAAATTCAAGATAACATACACTTGTCATGACTTTTCAGCACTGAGAAGGCTATACCTCAGAATCCACTTCATTTAGGGCATCTAATGCTTAATGATAATGCACGATTGTGTTAAGGTTTAGTCTTTTTAATGCATCTGACTGTGTTAAGGTTTAGTCTTTTTCCTCTTTTTTTTCCAATTACGATACCAATCAGTCGTTATCAGATGATAATTAGGTCAAGGCTCTGCTCTATTCCGTGGCTTTGTAATTTGGATCAAATTAGGACTTTTAAGAACTGGCAGTAAAAGATCAGCTTAATTGCGACATAGATCATATTCAAATTGTCTTATTGCATGCTTATGGTTAGTACATTGCAGTCATTTAATCCAATTATATAGTATTATTGTGGATTTTTATGTCCCTGAAAAATCGAGGATCGGAGGCATAAAGTTTTTGTCCTGTCTGGCAAAACTTCTACTTTTTTTGCTTAATGATATCTTTATAAGAACTGTATATGTTATAAAATTAAATCATCAAAAATGGCCAGTGTAGGTTTGTCCTTGAATATAAATAGCCATGAAATATTGGGATCGCATGACCTAACTTTGTAAATAATAAGCTTGATCTGAACTGATATTCTTTGTTCACATTCTAATCAATTCACCACCTTCAGGGGCATTCATTTTTGTCTAATGTTTTTTAACTTAAAAAAAACAAACAAATTTTGTTTGTTACATTATATCAATTCGGTCCCTAAGCATGGCCAATGTATCTAAATACTGACACATCTGGTAATATATCTGTACCATTAAATGATAAATTTGAATGTTAAAACTGACTGTGATCTTCAATACAAACCATTTATGCTTGCTTAGCCTGGACATTCAAGGGCAGCCTGTATGATTACAGAGGGCATTAGGGAGGCTGAATGCTAAACAGATTACCCATTAGATCTACCTAAATATGATCTAATTTGAATATGATTTTTAGCCATAAACTATGTAATTTAGAAAAGAAAAAAATCCAAATAAACAAAGCTGCACAAATTACATAAATGAACCTTGAACAAGTGAAAAGCTGTCAATGTGACAGCAAACGGGGTTTTCTTTTATGTGAACTGTATCCATAATCTATTTGTCAACCCTGAACTGATAAACACTACCTTAAACTACCTATCCAGAGAAATGGAGTACCCTATATGCAATATTCTGCGAGAAAATAACTAACTTCAACAGCTGGTATTTTTTTCATTAGCTATCAAAAATCAAAATCCAAGTAATATGCACATCTCTGATATATGTCAAATTGATCTGCAAAACATCAACTTCCTATCTTGAAAACTGTAGGAGGAGTTGAAAATGACTAACTTCAACAACTAGTATTTTTTTCATAAATTATCAAAAATCAAAATCCTAGTAATATGCACACCTCTGATATATGTACAATTGATCAGCAAAATATCAACTTCCTATCTTGATAACTGTAGGAGGAGTTATCCGTACAATAGGGGTACCCTTTTGGCAGCCCCCCGCCATTTTCACCATTTCAATAACCAGATTTTCCTTTGGAAAACCCAGTTCAAAATTGGTCCCCACAAATTTTGAATGATATTCCACAGTATGTGTGGGAATAAAGAACAAATAAGAGATAAATACATGTATCTTTAAACACATATCATTAATAGGGATCAATTTTCTTTAATATAAATTCCCCTGGTTTATGATCTAATGAATAAGAGGTTAAAATGAACTAGAATTCAAAACATTTGAAAGCTTAAAATAGCATCTGCAAAGCTTAAAGGTAGTATAAAAATTTTTGCATATTCAAAATGATCTTTTAAAAGTACAATTGCACCAATGGCCCATTCTTTATTAATACCTGTACAAGGACTGTCTTTTGATAGTGTTCTCTGTGAGACCCAGGGCCAGTTGTCGTTGTTGAGGACCGGGTATCCCATGTCTGTCCCTGCTAGAACCCTCACCCTGTAAACTTGGTCCGGCAGAAGACCTAGAGTGAGAAAACAAATAAAAGATATATGATAAACATTTTTTTGGTCAAATAATCAGATGTCAATATTCCTTTAAAAAATGAATCCAAGAACAAAAAAGAAAAACACTGCTTTGTGTAAACTTTTTCAGATGCAAAAGCATGTCAGTACTTTTAGTACTTTGATTTTACAACAAAAAACCCTATTATAATACTGACATTCTTATGTACAGTACGTAGAACATTGCAAGAAACCTATGCCCTGCATATTTGCATTGTACAACTACTGACCTAGTAAAACTTATTGAACTTTCTTTGTTCTCAAGAATTATTCATGCTCTATTCTGATTGGATCCTACACACTTGTGTGAAGAAAATATTTGTATTTATCAGTACAGAGTCAATCTGACCATCTGTGCTCGTATAAAGCAACATTACATTTATGTTTTCATGTTTTATGTTGTCAAAACATGAACCAATTGATCCAACTTTTTACCATACCTTCCAAATTATAAGAGTTTTGCTATCTCACTGATATTAGTCTTGGACTGAAAAAAATATATAATGATACCCAAAAAAAGTTTCAGGAGTTGGCAGTAAATTGGCTTTGCCATGGGGGTAAAGTAATTGCATTAATTTAAGTATAGAAGAGCCATGGAATGCCACAATTTACTGTTAAAGTTTTAAGGTACAATATAAAATATATCTATATAATTTATCAGACTTGAATTTGAAGTTTTATGGAAAAAACTTAATATCCTATATATAACATGATAGTGCACTTTATTGATTTGATTATATTCAGTGGTATTATATTTCCTTGACAATGGGAATCATTAAGGCATTCAGTAACATTTGGTAAAATATATTATAACTAATTAATAACTGATCAACATCTGAGGGAATTTTTTAAAACCTATTTGCTATTATCTTGGTCATAATCATGGTTATGAATATAAATCAACATCATCAATGTAATAACGTACCATCTAAATTAAAATTTCATCAGGTTAGGTTTCCTTTCAACCTTCATTTATTGACAAGAAAAAAAGAAAAGGAAGGAAAAATTGAATCCTGTGCATACAAGCATGATTCTGCATGATCATATATTAATTATTCCTTTGAGAATTAATGCATCTATCAATTATTCAGTTCAGATTGTTATTATAGAATAACATGTCAAAAATCTGATTGTATGGCACAATTTGATTGGTTGGAAAAAAATAAAACTTTACAACATATCGAAAAAGGTATCGGTCAGACGATTGACATTTTAGCATTGAATTTTCACTCCACTATGTCACTGGAGGATTCACTGGGTTTATATAACTGCGCAATATGGTATCAATTCAATAACCAGACGTTTTTTCTGGTACCATTTGGATTGAGAGACCATATTTTCGAACTTTTACTCTGTTATAAAAAAAATCGCACACTCATAACATAATGATGCGAACAAAATAACTTTTGTGGCTCTCATATAATTACAAATACAAACAAATAAAGAATATACATCCAAAATCATACGCACTGTATATAAAAATGATATGATACAACTTATCTAATACTATATAAATGTGAGTTCATGCATACATATGTATATATTAAGATGTTCCTAAAAAAGCTTCCATTTTCTTTTAATCGGTCAGATAGAAAAAATCAATTACACCAGTAGGAATAAATAAATGGGTCAATTTTCCTTAGCCTAGTTTTCAAAATTGGGGCTTAATTATAACAATTCTGTTAATTAAAAGTCAGGAGCAAATTGGTGCATTCATGAAAAATTGAACATTCCTTTTCAATATTTTCATGCAAACATGCAGGTGGCCACGAAAACAAGCCGAATATCTCGACAACCTGCGGCATTTCCAGAAAGCATGGGAAACAGGCAGACGTGTAACTGTGTTAGAATGGCAAATTACTTTATTTCATCTGGATAACAAACTGTTTTAGTGACCCACTTAACCTAATTCGTCGGAAGCCGATATGCTGTGCTCTAGCTCTCTCGGTGTTTAACAAAACGAAATTGGATTAATTCTATTGCAATTGTTTTGAAAAAGCAGACTCGTAAATCAGATTGTACAGAACTGAAAGAGATGCACACATCAGCACAAGCTAGTTTTTTTTGATTGCGTAGTGCAACTCCTGAGAAACACTGTTTTGAGTTTGAAATGAAGAGTTGGACCGAGAAAATGTGTCAAGGGTTTAAACATTGTTTCCAATAACGTGAAACATCTTAATTAATATAATTAAACTGTTTCACTCAATATATCTTCAACAGTTACTGTATTCAAGTCGCCTCTTGCACAGATTACATAAGGTACTTTAAAATCTAGAAAATTTAAAATGCAAGCTTTGATAGATTTAACTAGGTTTAAATAATAACTTTCATATTAGATTTCTATGAAATTTTGAATGATTTCATTCAGTCCCTAGCTGACTTAAAAAATTCTTTAATACATGTATATCAATCAAAGTAAACAATACTTCCACGGGTTTTATGTACCATGAGAAATTAATATTTGAGCCGAGAGGTATAATCGCTACCAATTAATTTCACAACATGCTATGTAATGACTCTTGATTTTGAATACAGCCTGTTTGAAAATTATGAGCAGTTCTCCTTTACAGAACAATAATTCCCTTCCCTCATCTCTTGCATTATTAAAATATCAATTACTTCCAGGTTGAGAATTGTGTTTTAATTTCCTGAACCAATCTTCATGGGTAATAGATTTTTCAATCTATGGACCATTTTTTTTTTTCGTTTATAAAAAAATGTTCACATGTAGCAGCTTTTTTCAATATATGGGTCAATAATTTTCATTTTTACTATTAAAATCATGTGTGTACTCATCAAAACATATAAACCATCTTTTTCCAGGAAAAGATCTTGATACATGTATTATTATTTGAATTAAATAAGATATTTTATATCACTACCATTTTATGCCTTTGGGTAAGTATCTCTCCAACATCTCAAATATTGGTAGGTGATTCAGAAGAAATTACAACCACTATTTTTTTCATGTATAGTTGAACTGTGATATCTCGATTCCTTATAGATAGCTTATTTTTTTTTTTTAAATGTATCAATACCTTAGATATCTCTTCAATGACATGTACATTTGAATGGATATCCCAATCTCTTGGATATCCCTTCATGTACATTTGAATGGATATCCCAATCTCTTGGATATTCCTTCATGTACATTTGAACTTTAATATCTCAGTATCTTAGATATTTTAAAACTTCATTATGTCAGCCTCATTGTGTTCCAGATATCATTTTTACGGACAACTGACCTTTGACCTTTTGAAGGTCAACCTCCGTAATGGCCAAGCAAGTAAATATGTCTCTCAAGATATTCATCAAAGATAACTAACAAAGTGGTCTACAGACTTTTTTTGCATCAAGATGGCTGTAAAAGACCCTGAACCAATGGGGGTTTTTTTTTTACCAAAGCAATTATACCCTCTTCTTTTTCTCAGAAAAAGGATGCTGTGTGTTTGCAGTCATTTGATCTGATATGCGTTCACAGCTGCAGATGTAACAAAACCATTCTCTTAATGGTGGTGGCAATTACACCAGCAATTAAAACACATCAAACAAGATATTTAATCACATTGCGTGCTTCAAGTTAGTAGTAGAAGTCATTTTTACAAGCGTTTGCCGATTATGTCTGTGGGGGTTTTTTCCGCATCTTTTTCTTTTTTTTTGGTTTGGTTTCATAAAGATTTTTTGTGTGTTTAAATTTTTTTCTTCATTTTTTCTTCCTTGAATATCTGCTGTGTTTATTAAAAATTGAACACCCATTTAATTGTTATATTAGTCAGACGACAACCTGTCATGTAGCCCATAACAATCACCTTTTGTCCTCTGATTTTTCATACAATGACATCAGGTCTCCCGTCAACAATTTTACATGACAATGGCTGTCATTTCAGGGTGCATATTACACAACCTCGTAATAATAAACAGTCAAATTAATGATAAAAGAACACGCAAAGTGTCAAACAAATAATGCTCGTCTACTGCTTGACCCATGGCCTTTCTCAACAGCCACCCCTTTCATTATGTGCAGTTTATTGGCATTTTTCACACAAACATCCCAGGTATATTAGATTACATTGGGGATATTTACTCCTTGGGTCTCTCCTCCCTCGATCCTCTATATTGTAATTAAGCAAATGTATTGAAAAACAATTTATTAGAGACGGTAGCATTATCTTTTTTGTAGAAAGAAACCCCTTAGAAAATGAAAAACAGTTTGAAAATGTTTCCCAAGATACATCATCATCAAGGGTCAATCAAATTGTAGTATGTAAGAGATATAACCTGATAACCCCTAAGGAGCAGCTGTAGAATTAAGTTGTATAATGACAGCCTTGTATTGTATGGTGTATGAGAGCGGAGATAGAGACTAGGTAATCAATACTGGAATTCCTGCATGATCAAGTTCTACAGTAACTTGCAAATATGCTGTAGATTCAATTGATGCTTTTTAAAGATCCATGCCAGGTTCTGATTGAACTGTTAATAGGGTTGACTTAGTGATAAATGTCAACATCCAAGAGTCGTGAATTGAATATCAAATTAATAATTTGTTATCTCATCTTTATACACAAAACCTGGTTATTTTGGGGCCTTAATCATGATTAAATTAATCCCTTTCTCCAGTTTAAATCAACACAAAATTACAAATGCATTAACCAATTAACCCAACTTCAATGTGAAAGAAAGCCAAGGTCATTTGTTGAGCAAGGTCAAGGTCAAGGGCCATGTTTGTCAGCAAGGCTATCTAACAAGCCTTCATGGTCAATCATTTTATAATGCTCCTTAATAGATTATAACACAGCATGTTACTTGAGGCGCTTATCACCAATCTAGCCTCTTCAACCAATTTCTTTTTACCTCCATCTTAAATCACATCATGAAACATGCAGAGGCAAAAGTCAGAATGACCATGTGTGGAGTATAGCACTGCTACATTTGAGCTCAAGCAGGTCAATCATTCAAGCCTGTAGATTTTATAAGGAATTTGTTTTTCCTCCGTTAACTTTATAACCTCTCCCCTTTCCCTGACTGTTAAGGCAGATGTGAGAATTGATATCTCTATCCCAGTTTTCTGTGACCCTAAATCCTATTAAGAGTCGCACAGCTGCTTGCAAGAGTTGTCTGCCCTTCCCCATGAAGTTCTTACGTTAACATTAACTTAAAGTGCAAATGAAAATTTTCATCAAAAAAAATATTCTTAACTTAGTCTGTGGAATTACGACAAAATCTTCAGAACAACATTGAAGTCTCTCAAATATTATAAAAAATATCTATAAATTAGAAATCTGTACATGGCCTCGCGGATATATATCAGGCAAATTGTATTCATTGATCTGCATGTTTATGATACATTTGTTACAGCACCTTAATTATTATTTATATTCAATCTAAAAAAAACTGCCTATTAGGCCAAAATAAAATTATTGTTTGTTTGGAATTGCCTCCCGCCTCATTGAAATACCCCCTGCTGATAAAATTTTATTAGCAAAAAATAAAGAACTTTTTTTATATGGAGATTTTTTATTTTTTTACCAATTTTTTATTAGTTTAACTTCAAGTTTGAAAAATATAAAAAAAAAATTCCCTCCCTCCCTCCTGGGTCTACAAACCTCCAGGCGGCAATTCCAAACAAACATTTTTTTAAGAGTGGCCTTATCAAAAACTAGTATCCTGGATTGATGAAAAACAATTGATTTATAATTATCGTAACTTCTAGAAATGAATTAGTATGCATATGCTGCATATAAAAATCAAATTTTTAAACAAAACAAAATGTGATCTAATACCTGGAATTCTACATCTACAAGGTGATGGCTGAAACAGATGCATTCACAAGGTCATCTTAACGATCTCTCCGATCCTCAGCCATGTTCAATAACTCTAAATTATCGGGATTTTTTTATTCGTACCAAAAATCTGTCTTTTATATAGACAAATTTAATTAGTCTTCTAGTGTTAATATTATGAGCACTTAATGAAATGCTTGGCTCTGTGGTTCCACGGAGATCTACTACATATAGGTAAAGATCAAGGTTCGAGTCAATGATGCACCGGTACAACCTTTTTATTTAAATTTGATCTCAACATGTATATTTATTCCATTTTATCTATTGCAGCCAAATTTGCAATACTTTTGTAAAACACGGATACCATCAATAAATTTCTTTTTATTTCATTTCATTTATAAAGTTTGAAGGACAAATAACATTTTTATGATCAAAAAATACTTTGAGGCTCAGGGTCGGAGAACCTGAAATTTTTTGCATTTATGACATTGACCTTGGAAAAAAGAATACTAGTATGTACAGATGTTTAATAATACAAGCTGTGCACAATGATAAAATTTTCCTTTTTCAGGGAGTCTCATCCAATCTCTTGTACACAGGATATGTAATCCAACAAAATAAAAGGACATGGATTGTTGAATGCCAGAAATGGCCCTGTGAGGACTTCATATCCAATTATTTGTCTTGACTAATTTCAGTACATTTTTTTCAAAGACTGGAAGTGGGAGTAAGAATTAATGTATTTTCACAATCCTTAAATACCACATTTTCTCCTGAAAGGTCAATATTTGAAAATTATAGAACTTCCTATTAAAAAAAAAAGATTTCTTTCTGCTTTCTGAAAGTGATAATGTTAAGTCACTTTCAATAAAAGCATTCAGCCCTTATTAAGACATTTTTTGTAACCTACTCGAAAATTTTATGCAATGTCATTCTTTTCCCCTTTGCAACTTTCTTTTTCTTATACTTGATTTTCTCCATGAGTATATGATACCTTTGATGATGTAAAGTCATTTTGATGGAAAAAAAACATGAGCAATATTAAACTTTTGAAGTGCTAAAATCACTATAACAGGATACATTGTGTAATGAGCGTCAATATGATATTAATTAATTTGCCTCTATTTCAGCAATTACTACAAGATCATTAGAATTTGTAGTGGCTCAATTTACGTGGGTTTCGTGGCTTCCCCTCACTTATGAAATAACACCCTCGATGAATTATGAAATTCAAAAATAATCAATTAAACATACAAATAAGTTATAAAACTGTTAGAAATTGACATTCCCTTAAAATTGGCCCAAATGAAATTCAGTGATTCCACACTAGCAACATCTGTTCCAAAAAGCTTTCCTCAAACTTTTGGTGATTTTTTTTACTTCCCGATACATTCCCCTTTTTGACCCCCTCTTCCCCCATAAAACAAAGAGTATGGTTTACCATGAATGGTGTATGTCGTCGTGTCGTTATGGATGACATTCGTCTGTTCTTGGCCGCCATCCATTTTCTGGAAGTAGATCTTGTATCGAGTGATCACTCCTCTTTTCTCCCTCGCCAGTAGAGGGGTCCAGTCCACAGTGATGGTTCCCACACTGAGGCTACTGGTTCGAATCCTGGGCGCTACCAGTGGCACTGTAGATGTAAGATCAGAATGAAAAAATGATGATGACTGATGACAACTGATAAAATAACTTTTACAATATGACATGCTTTACCAGGTTATTGCATACAACTGAACACCTGAACAATTGGAAACATGGGTAACTGAACTGATATCCATATATATTGAATTCAGCTGACCTGACAGCCATTTTGAGCCTCTTATCTTATATTGAATGTAGAAAAACACACACAAAAATTCAAGGTTAGAATATGACTATCTCATATTCCATGAAAAGGCATATTAGTTACCTTTATCAAATATATTTATTTTAAAAAAAAACCCATCCCAATTTGGTTAAGGTTTTTTTGGCCTCTAAGATTGATATTGACAAAATAATTGCAGAGTTATACAATATACAAAGTCTATTATTTTCCATACTGCAGGATAGTTGATCAAAGTTTATTATAACTTAATTTATCAATTCCTATGAAATTTTACCCCTTTTGTCATTATCTGGATGTGAATATATTTTACCCTTTAATTCAAGCCAATAATTAAATTGTTCATTAATTGAAACATGCGTAAACAGTTTGTCTAGATCATATTTAAACTTATAATTAGCTATGATCGTGATGTTTTGAATTTTTCCGATTCTGCCTTTTTCAGTAATCACTTTTGGTGTAGCAAGTGAATTGACCATAATTACTACTAATATGACCCAGATTCACTCTTGTTGACACATTTTACTGTGAGTGACCCAGTTCCTCTAATACACAATGTATTTAAATCGTTCACTTCTGCAACTTGAGAAACCATTTTAGCAATTTATTTAATGATAATGAGTCGCCGGATACTTTAATGGATCTTCCATGTAGGGAAGCTTGAATGCATCATTAAATTCAATATCCTTAATGACAATGTTTCTAGCAGAAGGGCCAGGTTTTTTCCCCCATGAATCCACCAAGGTTCAGTTTTTTGACACATCTAGGAAACCTGAGACATAGAGTCACATTTGTTTAATGGAGAGTAAAAAAAAAAATTTTCATTCAAAAACAAATTTGAAAAACTTTTGAGGGACTTCGTAGGAAATCTATTGCACTTATTTTCATTTTGTTTTATATGCACGATTCACAATTCAAGATAACATTTTACTTGATTTCGCTTTCAATAACTGTCTCATGGAGCTATAAAAATATACATGTTAGTAAAATAAAAAATCTGGAAAAATGTTTGGGAATCCCTTTCACTATTCAGAGTCACTGATAATTGTGTCTACATCCCTGATAAAATTGAGTGAAAGATATCATGACTATGATCGGATCCCTTTCATCTAGTAGAGCCAAAAAAATCTACTCATGGAAGCCGTATTTTATAACAGAAACAATACTGTGGCACTGGATTTTTTCCCCTAAATTTTACAGTATCTTCTATAAAGAAAAAACTGTTTTCAATCACAAAAAAATATTTTGCACTACCCTTAAATATTTGGACCCAAAAAATGCATCTGCAAAAAACAGTAAAACGGTATACACTGAGGACATTGAGTCACATAAGACTGCAGCACATCCTCCCCCCTACACCCACCCCCCCAAAAAAAAATTGTTTGGGAGAAGAATTTGGGTGTACAGAAATACACCAAAATAATTGTGGGTAATCTTACCCCGCTGCACCCCCCCCCCCCCCCCCCCCGAAAAAAAAATAGGGAGAAGAGTAGGGGTGTAGAGAAAGACACCATTTTAGCGGTAGTGTTACCTGACTGTAGGGTGGTGGCGGTCACTATCTCGGACTCCTCACTGGAACCGTTCCTGTTGTAGGCCCGGATGAAGAAGTGGTAGGTGGTAAACGGTAGCAGCTGCTGCACCAAGCAGTGGTTGTCCTTCTGAATGACCAACTGTTTTAGGTGTTCCTCTGCATAAAAAAGTAGTTAAATTGAATTCAAGACAAAATAATGGAATTCAAAGATTGTCTGAAAATGCACAAACTTCTGAAAGACCAGCTGTTTCAGATTTTCTTCTGTGTAAAGGAGTGATCAAAATGAAAACAAAATAATGGAATTCAAAGATTGTCTCAAAATGCGCTTACTTGTAAATATACAACTTCCAAGTGACATGTCTCAAAACTTTGAATGAATGCTTACAAGGTTTCCGTATGAAGTTATTTAAATACAGTCAAACTTCCATATCTTAAAATATCAATAACTTGAACACGCTGGATATATCAAAGTCAGTTGGAAGTCCCACCCAGTTTCTCTTTGTGTATTTTTTCCTCATTACAATATTTCTAATCCTCAGATTTCTCAATTTGAAAGATTTTTCCTGTCAAGTTCATGACAATGAGGTTTTACTGTAATTAGCAAAGTCTTGTATATATAAAAATAAAACACATTTCAATTATGTTGAACAACTTTTTTCAAATAACACAACACTTTTAAAACCATATAATACTTAGAAAAGATACAAGACATCATGGAAACAAAATGACAGTTTGGTAACCTCAATATACAAACTTTTTTACATTGAGACATCAATTAAGTCTTACAGTTTAATTACCATGTGACAGTTATGTAACTTCAATCTACATGTATAGACCTTTTGTACCAAGACATGGTGTCCTACACTTTGAAAACCACATGACAGTTTGGTAACTTTAATATTTCAACCTTTTGTATTAAGACATTGTGTTCTGACAAGAATTTGAAAACTGCTGACAATTTGGTTACCTCAATATCCCAGCCTTTTGTATAGGTAAGTGATACATCAAATCCTACCTTTTGTATCAAGACATTATGATGATAATAAGTCTGAAAGCCATGTTTGGTATCTTCAATATACAAACCTTTTGTATCAAGACATCATGACCTATAGTTTGAAAATCATGTGACAATTTGGACAATTGTGTAACCTCAGTATACCAACCTTTTGTGTCGGGCGAGACCCATTTATAATGGACTGTGTAGACAAACACATGGCAGCATGGCACGTCCCAGGTCACGTTAATGGCAGTGGCCGACACAGGGGTAGCCTTTACTGAATTTGGGGGTAAGGGGGCATATTCTGTGAAAAAAAAAGCAAAAACTGTTAAAAAAAATTTACCATTTCTTCATTAAAAATACGTATAATTGGTATTGGATGAGAACAAGTCTTAATATCATTGGTCATTTCAAGGGGAGACCTCAAAATATTGTTGACTGTACAGGACTGGGACCTCTAAATACTACTAGTTATTGGATGGGGAACCTAAAAACTTAGCTAACAATAGGATGAAAGGGGAAACTGAATTGTTGAGAAATTTTTTTTTGGAAGAGCCAGGACCTATATAAATATTGTTACATTATGAAATGGAGAGGGGAGGTAATGATCATTATTTATATGTGTACAATGAATTGCACATACAGTGCAATGGGACAATTGAAAATTATAAAATTTGATAAATATATATATATTTTGGTCAGTTTTTCACAATCCATTAGGCTGTATAAAATCATTTTCAATCTTCTTATGATTTCAACTCAAATAAAATTAATGCAGTGCTTGAGAAGCCCTTCTCAGCAATGTTTCCTGCCAGAAACACATTAATGCTCCGTCAATACGAGAAATCCAAAGTAAATGTTCGGTTCATAGTCATCGCTCTCAATGTTTACTCAAGAATTAAACCACGATCAAATGGCTTTTCATCTATCAATCATTATTCAATTGGCATTTCCAGCAAATCTTTCCTTTTTTTTTAATGCATTGTTTAACGAACTGTTGAATAGGGACACCTAAAAGTCCTTGTGCTTTATGGATTGAGCTCTGAGTTTTTGTTTTTATCAAACTGAAGGTTCTTTAAATATGGAATTGGTACAACCTATCAATTCATGGATCCTTTTGGATTAGGTTTATCCATTAAAAAAAAACCATCCCACCCCCAATAAAAAGCCAATCCTTCCATCCCTTCTTCTAAGTAAACATCTGGATCCACCACTAACTAATTTAATTTTTATACTCACTTCCTAGTGTAATCTGAATCCGTGCTGTAGCAGTTTCAGAACCATACGGATTCTCCGCAATGCACTGATAAAATCCGGAATCCGATATACTAGTATCCAACACAAGCTGTTTGTTGTTTTCCTTGAACTGAAAATTAAATAAAATCTTTGATTTTTGAAAGTCTAAGAAATTATGACAAGGGAGAAAACTCTCTGCAATAGACAAAGGGGAGACTACTTTTTGTTGCAGACAAAGGGGGAGAACTCTTTACTATGAAAGAGAGAGATCTACCGGTATATAGATGATGTCAAAGGTGGAATGCATAAGCTTCAGCAGAATTTTTCTTCAGAAAGATTCTTCTATTTGATGACAGGGAGACTAAATGGGGACAAGTTTATAAAATCAATAGTAAGAATTCTTCTAGTTGGTGACACAGATGGGGGGGGATTGATTGGAGTAGAGCCCATCCTATAAAAATATTTAGTTTTCCTCTAGAAAAGACAAAGGAAAATGTCTTTTCTATAAAGTTAAGGGGTTGGTACACTCATCTATAACCTTATGAATTTAACAGAACTTAAACTTCTACTAAAGGGTAATAACACATCTAAAATTGAGACATCAGAAGATTTTTTTTCTTTTCTAGCTGAAGAGATAAATTTTAAAATATTCTGATGACAAGGGCCAGAACTTCTTTATGAAAGGAAGCGAACAATGATTGTAAGAAAATCAGAGCCCAGAATCGTGAAAGATCTTAGACTTAAGTCAAAATTTCGATCATTTACAAGATACTTAATATCAATCATATAGCTACAACAAAGAGAAACGGTCATTAAATGAGTTTTGAATTTTACTTGTATGTTATGACAAGACTTATATACTGCATACAAATTCTGACTTGAGTCTAAGACAGCTTCATGATCCTGATGCCAGAGCTATAACTTAAATTTATGGTGAGCAGAATGGAGGGGGTGGGGATGGCATTCTTACCAAGGTGAAAAATTACGAGTAACGACGACCGTCTCAGACAGTGCAATACAGTGAGATTCATATTTCAAAACCTCATTTACAATGATATATATTTCTGTTATGAAGCTGATGTGTTACATATTGACCAGACCTACAAAATATTAGACAAGTTAGCTGGTTCAAAATTACCATGATAGTTAATACTGGATTAGAAATCAATGCAAGACATTATACTAATGTTAGCACTTGGCACTACAATTTATTTGTCTTTTTTCAGGTTGCACCATCTGCACTTTTACAGAAATTTTTTCTTAAATCACTAATTGGTTTTAATCTTTGGAAGATATGACTGTCTATCAATTAAAAAAAGGACAAAAAATAACAATTTTGGAGAAAAAACATTTTGAATTTCATCACGATTCATTCGAACAAAAGTCCCAGTTGCTATTGTGCCTTGGATCTAGGGTTAAGAATATTCAAGGAGGCTACAGATTGTAACAATTGGACCATGACACCATCTTCAAACTAATGTATAAATTACATGTACCATTACTTCACAAGTTAAAACTTGATATGCTGGCATGGCAAATATCACCTGAAAACCATCTAACTCTTTTTGTGCATGCAGTTTGAAGAAGAAACACACAGTAAAATGGCCGCAACCCAAAAACACAATTTAATAATTCTACAATCTATTGAATTTATATATACAAATAGTTCACTTATGATATCTTAACATGGAAGTAATAAAACACTATTAGAACCGTTTTAACAAGAGCTTGGACTTGGGCAGTACGTGACAAACTCCAATTTGATGAAGGCGGAGTCTACTCATGGTTAACTGTCCAGTCATTGGCTTATAGATATGAATACATTGAACGCAATGACACTCGTCCAACTTCATCCAGGGTTGTATATTTCGTTGAACAGCGTCAATTTCACACAACAGAGCAGATCTTGGCAAACAACTTTCCGGTTTTGACAGTCTATGAATATTAATGAGCTTCTCTTAGCGAATTAGAAGAAAGGTCAATATTTGAAAGCTTGTTTTGATAAGCAAACTAGATAGTAACATCCCACCGAAAGTCCAAGCTCTTGTTAAAACGGTTCAAAATTGCAGCAACCATTGAGCTTCCTTAAAATACAATTCAACAAAGTTCTTCACTTTTCAGATGAAAGAAAAACCCACAAAAAATGGTGTATTAAAGGGCCTCCTTAGCTTTATACTCCTAAATACTACTCACCAGTATGTGGCCCGGATCCTCCTTGACCTTCTTCCCATTGTGGTACCATGTGTAGGTGGGGGTGGGGTTTCCCTGGGCCTCACAGTCCAACCTTGTTCTGAGGACCACAGGATAATCCCCACTTTTGGGTCTTGTCACTAAGGTTGGAGGGTCTGAAAAAGAGGAAATGATGTCTGGGGTCATAATCAAAGTACTGAGAAGAGGTCAGGATGTCAGAGGTTAGAATCAAAGTACTGAGATTAAAATAAATGAACTGAAAAGAGGAAATGATGTATGTGGTCATAATCAAAGTACTGAGAAGATGTTATGATGTCTGGGGTCATAAACAAAGTATGGTGAAGATATTAATGATGTCTAAGGTCATAATTAAAGTACTGATAGGATGGGATTGGAAGGGGGATGACTTTTTTTAATCTGACAACTTCTGTTTTCTTTTCACAGACAGGTTTTGGCAAAGACAGAAACTATAAAGATTTTGTTGCAGATAAAAAATCATGTCCCTTCAAAAATTGTTATAAATCATGTTCATCACAAGGTTCACACACTTTTATGTGTTAGAGAATTTTTGGCTGCCTTTGAGGGCCCATTTAATATATTAGTAACATATCGATTTCAACAGTATTATGCAATATCCAATTTATTATTAAATAAATAAATGATATCGACCATGATTATATTCAGACAAAAGGTGGTATTAAAAACTTATTTGTCAGGGACAATTCTTATCTTATTAATCTCATTATGAATCGGATACGGCACAAACAGATTTTAGTCATAGAATTCTTCTTTGAGTTGCATGATTTTCAATTTCTTTATATTTGAATGAATTTAAGGCCTGAAAAGTTTGTAAACTTTGAGTGAAATTGGTTAGAACTATCATAACTTGCTTTTTTTCTCTCCAGTTTTTCATGAGCTACAATATCGATTCGACTTATGAAGTTCTAAAATTTGGCAGACACATTAAACCAATAAATAACGAAATACGAGAGCACTTTGTCAAAGTTTGCAAAATGTATTATCTCTCAATAGACAAATAATAATCAAATAAACATCCAAAAGATCACGAAAACCAGATCATAAACAAATTTACTGAGGGAGAAAAAAAGACCATCTTGCAATAACTGAGACTTGTGAAGGGACGATAATCATTGTTGGTTGTGGAGTTGCAATTCATATATCACATTTTATACAAAGTCAGGGCATCTGTTTTAAACATCATTGGTTATAGCTGTTTGTGTCATTACAAAATCTGTGTTTTGCTAAAGTTAACCCATTATTTGATTTTTCCCAGAAGAGGAATTGGTAGAAGGCGAAAACGAATGAAAATGACATTTTCCGCAGAGAAGAGTGGGTGTTATACTTATATAACCCAACCAGACTGTCATTCATGCACTGTAAATCAGACATGACGTGCTAAAAATAAATTGAAAACAGATCTGCTATTACCTTCTTTCACTTTTTTCAGTATTTTTAATTTAATGAGACCTTAAGATTAAGTACTTTCTAGAAAAAATTCCTTTCAAATGCTAAACATTTAGAATTCATTCATAATGTTTCCTTCTCAACGACACGTACGTCATTCAAATTCAAAATTACATAAAGTCTAAGAAATAATAGAGATGCATGCAATAGTCATATTATTAAAATCATATCGATTCTTCTATGACTTTATTCCTTTGGTATTCATTTTATCATAAACAAATTGTAACCTTGTAATGTATAAATGTGGAGGGGTACACGTATTTTATTTCCGTATTTTGGAATAGTAATAATGAAAGACATTTCAACATAAAAACCCGCAAGAAATACAGTGACATCATAGGTCTGGGAAAACATTGCTTCCATGGTTATGTTCCAAAATGATTTTTTTGTGCATCACATTGGTCAATTAGGTCAATGATCTATCTATTCACTACTTTATTTGGCTGAATGAATTTATTCAAAAAATTTCAACTACAACATTAATCTATAATGATCCAACCTTATTTCCTTCTAGCAATTTGACAATATAGTCTTAGACTATGATGCAGTAAAAAAGATACTGCAATTCCAAAAATAGACAGTCAATTATTTTAAACCAGTTTATAAACATTAATTAAGAGTCATTAAACATCGGCTGGAAGCTATAAAACGTGTCTTAATCTGTTAATTGAAATTAAGTTTACCTGATTTATAACGATTAATTAACAGCTAGATCTAATTATAAAGAATTTTTATAACTTTAGTCGTCAGTGTAAAAAAATTATCACATCAACATGCATTTCTATATACTCTTTAAAAAACTATTCTGAACGAGAAAATGAATTAAATATGACTTGGAAATTTATGACATTATATATGGGCCGCATTAAAAAAAAATACAACAATATAAATGTTTTTCCTTTTCTTGACAGTTTCTGATAACGTTTATTTTCTGAACTTCTAAGAATTAATAATAATTCAAGTTTTATTGACCTGTTATACATGCATTGAAGAAAACAAAATGAATAGAATCTCGACCGAATTCTTTTAAATTGTCGTTATGAATTGAGTTTCAACTGCACTTTACATAACATTCAGTGTTGTTGATGACAAATAAATTGATTTATGATAATTATTTGACACACGTGTTAATCGGAGTGACACAGAACGGATGTTGCCGATGGGGTATTGTTCCCAAACCATGTTGAATAATCAGCATGTGAATCTGTGCAGCATCACACCGGTGATATTAATCATAATTTCTCTGTCAATTTACGAATAAATTAACAAAACCAAGATTAAAGGCATTGAATGGGACACCTGAGATCTTCATCCAAATTTCAAAAATGTCCTTGAGGACCCATTTGACACAAGCCAATTCAGGCTTTCATTGGTAAAAAACACTCTGCAGGCCTATAGTAATCTTTTCATTGTGCAGTCACTGTAACATATTTGAATTAATCTATTTGATTACATTCTATCAAAAACTCTCATCAAATAAAATAAAAATGAAGTCATCACTGATTGAGTGATGTTTAACATCTGTATTCATTACATTACAAGGTGATGTAATAGGCTACTGTATAAAGTACAATGTAATGTAATAAGCTTCCATAATTGTAACTTAATATACTAACCATACATTGTGATGTAATATGCTGTTGTATAACGTATTATTATACTTTCATGTTAAATACTGAAATCTGATTGGTTTAGACGCAGTTGGCAATCCGTTCTCTTACCCTTAGCGTTAGCAACACGCTTGGCAACGGGCCGATAGAACGAATTGTTACATGCGCGTAAGTTATGTGCGTAAGGTTCGCCGTTAAATTCACGTCATTTCTATATAAAAGCAGTAAAATTTTCTCTAAAATTACGACATTTAGTATAATAAAAGAAATAGTGCCTGTTTGGGAGGGTAACCGTTGAAATTGACACCCCTCGAAAACCATTGTCAACCTCCGCTTCGCGTCGGTTGACAATGGTTTTCTTGGAGTGTCAATTTCAACGGTTACCCTCCCAAACAGGCACTATTTATATAATACAATAATCTACATACATTATAATGTGATATGCTTCCATACAATGTTATGTATTATGCTTGTAATATAATTCACCATACATTATAATGTGATATGCTTTCATACATTGTAATGTAATATGCTGCAGTACACTGTAATGTAATATGCTACAATACATTGTAATGTAATATTCTACAATACATTGTACTGCAATATGATACATTAAAATGTAATGTAATGTGCTACAGTACATTGTAATGTAATATGCTACCTTACATTGTAATGCAATATGCTAACTAACATTGTAATGCAATATGCTACAGTACATTGTAATGCAAAATGCTATCATACATTGGTATGTGATAGGCTATCGTACATTGTAATGTTATATGCTACATAGCTAGCTAGGACTCACAGTGGATGTTGAGAATGGTCTTTTCTGTGCTGTTCCTCAGGCCTGAAGAGGTCAAGGCCACACATTTGTACATGCCCTGATCACTCTCTGTGACCTTTGTGAACCTGAGGTTTCCAGGTCCCATTCGCCTCACTCTGAATCCTTCTTCAACTGGTACCTCTTTGGTCTGGTCCCCAGTGACAACTTCAAAAATTTATTTTATAAAAAACCTCAGTAAATTAAACCTTTAAAGTACATTTTTTAATGAACTTTTAAGACACATTCTGGGTGTTCCAACTTGGTTTTCCAGACTTTTTTATTCATTATAGTTCAGAGAATTGATTAAAAACTTGTTTCATTAAATATAAGCACATACTTTGAATCTCTCAATCTGTAATCTAAGGAAAGTCCCACTCACTTATTTTCTGCCATGAGATTTGGGGGTTGGGAATACCATCCGCTAGGCACTCCAGTATGGCTGACCCCCCGACTGTCGTGTTGACCACGGTACTGACTGTCACCACCCTGGGGGGACGGGTCTGGCTACCTGTAACAAAAATCAGCAAAATTGAATGTCTGGACCACTACTACATACATGTATATAAATGAGGGGACCAGTCTGGTTATCTGTAACAAAAATCAGAGACACTGAATGTCTGGACCATTAATATACATACATGTACAATTATTATTGGACCAAAAATCAGCAATGTTATGTAATGAAAATCAGTGACATTAAATTAAACATCTTTACAAAGAAACTGCCTTAAATATATCTAGACCACTCCCATTTAGAAATAAATGGCTAACTTAAGTTGTCCCATTGTTGCAAACCATGGCCAATATGAACAATCATCTCCCATCTGCCATGGTTGCATGAGACGAGAATATCTCCTAGGTCTTTAAAGTATTGACCAATTATGTGGGTAAAGTATAGTCAGAGATTGACCTCTGGTTATCCAATCGCAGTAAAACGTGTTGCTTACTGTGTGTAGAATTGAAACAGGTTTAAACATGATGTACGTATCTGATGACGTGTGAATATTCAGCTTTACGATACTTAATGTGTACAAGCAGCCAGGGGTAGGAGAGAGCTATGCGGACTCTGGACCATGGCTTGAGTCAATGAAGTCGTCCTTGACACCTTAGTGATCTTTGTGAAGATTTAAATGGTCTAGGTCATGGTCAAAACATATCAGATTCTTCAATCAATTTAAGAATGACCTTGGCCTTTCAACTTTGACATTTTAAAACTCAATGGTTTGAATTCTTTTAATGAATGCAACAAAATATATACAAGACTTTAATGCACAAAAAGTACTTTTAAACTTAAGTCACTGAACTTGCTGCATTGGTCAATTTTCGTTAATATTACTGTAGTACTATTTCATTATACAATGTACTGCATTTAGCGTACAATGTGTGTCATATTATGTACATCAAATGGTTGCCACAAATGAAACATCTGTTTACTGAAATGATGACCACCTCAAAGGCTCTCTTTTAATAAAAGACATTAGAATGAGAAGAATTTAAGTGGACTTTGCTCTAACTTAATCTCTCACTTAACAATTTAATTCAAGATCACTGCACATCATTTGCACTTTATGGATGTAGCTAGTATAAGTCATAGGGCAAAGAAGAGAAAAACAGGGATTGAGTGAAGATTTTAAATAGGTCTTCTATGACCTTGACAGTTGACAAAGAAACTAAATTCAAGGTCACTGCAAACCCACTTACCGCTACCAACAAGAAGTCTTTTGGTTTAGTTTGAGCAACACTGGGAAAAAAAATATTGTCCAGCAAGTATTTTCAAAGAGATTTGTATGACCTTGACCTAAAAACTTGGTTCAAGTTCACTTCACCCCCTCCCTTTCCCCCTTACCTTTAAATGCATTTTAAGCTTACTTACTGCACACCCTTTACTCACAAGAACTTTTTATTAAGTTTGAGCCAGATAAAAGGGGAGAGAATGTAGGGTCAGGACAATGGTGTTTTTTTTTTTTACTGATGTCTTATATGACCTTAAATTTTCACAAACTTGGTTCAAGATCACTGCACACCCTTTACCCAAAAGGCCTTCTGCAGGTAAAGAATGAGCCAGATTTGGCCAAGATGAGAAAAGATATGCTATGGTAAGTGATTTCTGATGGACAAACAGCTTGAAAGACAGACTGACAGAAAGACAGACTGATAACTATAATGCACCTGCAGAGAGAGACCCTAATAATGTCCTAATTCAGTCAGGCACTCATTATACTAAACTCTGGAAACTGAATGTTAGCATTTGATTCGCATTACTCAAATGTTCTACAATGCAAACAATCTTATTTCTGGGCGGTGCACTTTTTTTTAAATTTTGAACAGTTAATATCGGTGAAAATTGCAATGTAACAATGGCCATCACCATTATAATGCTCTCAATGGCAGGTGCGGCCTCAAAAATGTGCACACAATGATTTTCATAATTCAAACTCAATGCTTTTGTGCTATAGGCATCATGCCTTATGAATCAAATGTCTAAAAATGTTCGCATAATAAATATACCCCCAGAGCCCTTTTTTTTTTTTTAATTCTCCCTTCCTCTGAATGTTGACAAATCAATTCTTTGGGCTTAATTGACAACCATTGTCGTCCCAATTCTTTATTTTGCTATTGATCGGTGCATATTATTTCGTGCATCTATTTATTGTGTCAATATTTCGGGGCTCCACTATAATGCAAACATCTGACAGCCATCAAACGATCATTTACGGAAAAATTTTGGACACTTTGTTCGATATCTTCCCCATTCGGAATTCACCGCAGCAAAATATCTGAATGAACGAGACTATGTCATATTCGATAGACCCATTTTTTAAGAACTCAATTCAGAAAACAAAAGGCTGATTGAAATATCACACATACTGCATCCTATTCGTTTTGATCTTTGAAAAGTATAATATCTAAATTTTAATCTTCAGAATTCTAATTAACTGTATCATAGTTAAATTCATGTTGATTGAGATTTAGTTTTCAAAATTTTGTTGGAAAACAAAATCCATGCACCTTCAGAATTATGATTTATCGTTATCAAGCAAAATTTTCCCCTGGTAGAAAGTTTTTGCTATTAAACTCTGATCGGTATTGCTAGCATCAACATACCGGTTGGCGCAAGATCTTCTGACCTAAGAAATATGCTGTTCAGCATTTAAAGAAAACCAAGCAACATTAATTCTGCATGAATGATGAAAGTCTTTGGTCCAGAAATCAAATTTAAATTGGTCCTGTCAGATTGGGATAAAAAGGTTGATTCATTGTCAGTTTTATTTAAAACAACAAGTCTCTGTCATACAGTGACTGGCTATCAAATTCCACTGAGCAGACTACGAATGTTAGATTGTTGGAGGCCCTCAATCCGTTACGGTCCTGAAGTCGTGTCCCTTTTGTTTTCCTCGCGTATCTCGCGAAATTTAGTCCGAGGTTGATGAAAAAAATAATGAATATAATGTAAAGTCATATGAAGAAATAGAAGTCATTATATGTGTGTTATTATTAATTTAGTGTAAAAAGTTTAACCAAGCACCTAATGTGGCACAAATTCTTATAGTAATGACTCATGGGCCTCCAAGGAGATTCATGCATGTATAAAACTTAATAGTTTAGAACCTTGGAATAATATAGGATTAATTTCGATTGCATGTTTAACTCCATGTCTGTTACAGATAATTATTCTGTTTCATGAAAAGAAAGAATTAATGTGTCTTGTCTATAACTAATGTCAACATGAACTCATAAATTGGAGGCAATTAAGCATGCAAATTCATTTCATGTTTAAATGGTGTTTAATAAATATTAAAGAAGCAATTTAAGAAACTGATAATTGCTTTCAAATCTAAGCGAGTGTATAATTAACAATTATCATTTTTTTCTTTTAATGATCCAAAAATTAAATAAATTGGGCCTCAATCTTAAGACATATGATCTGAAAATGAAATCGTCATATATATCATAAAGTAATATTTAAAACTTATTAAAATATCAAATATAAATATAAACCCCAATGATTGTCCTTCAATATGAGAAATTATTTTTAAGTAAGATTGCTGCACGAAATATGTCAGTCTGCAATTGTCCACTTATGACATAGCTATTTTTTCTGAATAAAAAGTATCTTGTTAATGAAAAAGGAAAGAATGAGACAGATATTCCATATCATGAAGCATAATTATGGTATTAATGGATTGCAGGCTTATTAAATAAATTGGGACCAAAAAGCTTCAGAGATACATAATCTCTGTATATGCATAGGTAATTTAAGTGGACGCACTTCTGAATTTTAGTTCACCCTCCCTCTCATCACTAAATCAACCTAAAATTTTCCTTGCTCTGATGATGAAATATGATTTTCACAAAAAAATTTCTTAACATGTACACAATTTCAACATACCATTGCAAGACAAAATTTGTCAAAAATCCCATTTTTAGAATATTTTTCAATTGACAATATTTTTATAGATGATTAATTAATTATAGTGATTTGTCTCATTGGGAGTTATCTCTCTTGTCAGTTGGTCTTGGTACCTTAAAGGTATTTCAAAATTCTGCGAGTGTCATTTTTATATACCTTAAGTAAAAGCCTGTATGAATTGTTGCAATCAATAACTTACAGAAAACATATTTCAGGATGGCAATTTTTAAACCTCCAATAAATGACTGCATTAGATACAGAATAATATGTTCTCAAGACCATTCTGTCAACTAACTATCATTTTGAAAACATTAAATTCATGAAAATGATGCAATAAACTAGAAACCATTGACAGTTTATTAGGCTTATATTGGTACTAGAACAGGAAATGCAAGGGGTTAACTGAACAAACCCATACCCCAACCCCCACCCCCACCCCCACCCAAAAAAAACCCCTAAACTTAATTGAATTAAAAAGAAACAGAAAGATGTGGATTTTTGTTGGGTGGGGTCTATATTTTTTGTAAAATTGTGCACATAATTCTTAAATCCAGTAATTATGAGAAAAGAATTCCAAACTTTGTGAAATGGTCAACAAGTCCATTGGGACAAGAGATATAATGAATATGATGATATATGCGTGCATTCACAATACCATGATTTCCTACACTGGAGCTAGTTAATTATGGTATCAGATCTTGTAAACCCCCCCCCCCCCCAAAAAAAAAAAACCAAAAAAAAAACTTCCCTTGGACCTTCCCATGGGAAATATTCCTGAATCTACACCTGACATCCTAAAACATAAATATTCAAAGCTCTAAGTGGGAATGTTATTAATAATTTGTATATATTTAATTACTATTTAAATAACTCATTATCCTGCAAACCACCAATGGTTAATGACAGAGATAAGAAACAACACTGGATTGGTCCGTTACATTTAAAGTCCCCGATCGCCTCACCACGTGGAAAAAAATCATCACTGATTAAATATAAATATTATATAACAATATTAATATTTCCTGACATGTGTTGACTGAGATATAACTGGAGAAGCCATTCACACTGCAGATAAAATGAAATTGTATATATGGCCCATGGCCCATAATTGCACACAAGCCTGAATAAGCCTACTCATTCAAAGAGGAAGTTTGAAGAATGTTGTAACAATAAAAGTGGTTGACATCTCCATGCATAAAAAAAACCCAGAAAGCCTAACCATCAGCATCAATCAGTCTAATCCTGTTGTAAGGTAATTGAAAATGCAGAGGGGCGCATTACATGTAGAATACTGACGCTAGGGGGTCCAATTTTATTTACACCTTAAAACTCAAAATTATTATTAATAACTTTTTTATTTTGCCCATTGTGTTAATAAAGTTATGAGTTTTGGAATAATTAATAGCCATGTAGATAGATTGGCAATAAGACCACACCAAGTTTATCATGGTTATATAAATGCCTTATGTAGCAGATATATGCAGACATTAATTAATTCTTCAAATAATTGAATCGGATATAAAATTAATAAGATTTACTGAAACTTTAAAACCATGCAAGTAATGCGTTTAGAACTCATTTAGTTTATCTCTTATTTCATAAATCATGAAAAATGATTCAAAATCTGAAACTTAAAGTTTTATGACTTTAAATTTCAATTTTGAACAATCTTTTATTTTTTGGAGCACAATGTGTCTTCATTTTTAAAATTTTGTTTAATATTGAATTATATGTAATAAATAAATTTAATTGCCACTAAATTTGCAATTTTAAAATAATAAGGTTGGAACAGTTTGCCCTGTTTTATACATGCTTTGCCTCATGGTGTGTAAATTAAGCGTAAACTGTCCAAAATTAGTTTATAAGAGCTAAGATAAATTTGGTAGATGAAATATATTGTATATAAATAGGTACAGCTTAGAATGTTTTATTATTTGTAATAGAAGAGGAGGAATGTTCACAACTAGGCTCGAACCCAGGACCCTTCAGTTTAAAAACTAATGCTCTACCGACTGAGCTGAAGGGTTAACCCACTAGCTAGTGCTAGTAGGAGCGTACATGGCAGTACTGAGCATATATACACTTCATAAATACAATGTACAAGTATTATATTCAGAGAAGTATGACATCTTGAGAAGAAGAACAATAATAGCCGCTGTTTTGAACTCATTTTGAGAATGAAGTCAAGAATACACTTTGTTTGCACGACAGTTAACTGTAATTGCTTCGTACTGCATATTGAACGTAAGGCCTAGCTAGCTTACACATTATGTAATGCACGAAGAATTATTCTCTCAGATAAAGCGTACTTGACACCCAATGGCTTTAATCATATCATCACATCTCTCAAGAGTCATATGACGAATGACTACATTGATACTGAGAGAAGTTGACTGTAATAATCAGTACTGATAGTGTGACCTTGACATTTGACCACTTAGAACTTTGCAAACGTACACAATTTTACAATTCTGCCATTTTGTGTCAACATGCGGGCCCGGAACCTACTTTTATTTTGATTTTATATAAATCCCAACTACTTAAGATTATGAGATCATGAGATCTATTTATAGCATACACTGTACTATGTTTGAGGAACCTTGAAGTTTATATACAGTCTGTCACAATGACTTGTATCCTCAGTGCTTGTACACGTAACACCAAGGACAAGTGTTTTATCTTGTCTTTTTTTATCTGCAGTACGGTGTTGTGCAAGCAAAATTAACGGAAGCTTCAACATATGAAGATGGTTCTGTTAATAAATGTTTTTATTTACTGTCGTAGCTTATAATGACATTAAGGTCGAAACAATTTATAATCTTTTGTTACATAAATGACATAATTCTTACATAACCAAGTTATAAAAAAGATATAACTATTAAAGTTACATAATTTATAATGAAATAACTATTATAAAGACATCACTATTCATAATATTAAAGATTCTTGGGACATCACTTTTAACTGTTGGAACACTGAATGCAACAATGAATTAACTTAAACATTTTAGAAATCACTGTTCATAAGCTGAGAACATTTATCTTAATTACTATAACTTATAGAAAAATGACACATTATTATCTGCAGTAATAAGGATGAGATACTGCTATTTATTGACATTGCAACTCATTAAACCACTGAAGGATACAGTAAAACATTTTCGGCTAGATCAAATGTGCTAAAATTTTCGTACCTTATGACAACATGTACTAATATGAAATTGTTGCGAAAATTGTGTATGTTTAGAACAAAGATATACCAGGTAGTCTGCCCTCCATGAGTTTCAATTTATATAACTTTTCCCAACTTTATAAACCTTATAATGATATATGTTTATACTTTTGTACCTCTGACCCAATTTATACGTATATTTTAATGTTATATTTGTCCTCATGTACCATATGTTTAAAATGGTTTTGAGTGAATAAATGAACTGAACTCAACTGAACAGG
>WFKH01011926.1:28747400-28767698 GCA_016163765.1 Magallana hongkongensis
TTCATAAGAATACTAAGAACACCACTATGTATGGTAACATTGAGGACACTGCTATTTATAGTAACACTGATGACACCACTATTTATAGTAACACTGATGACACCATCAATAATTTAAAGTAACATTAAAGGATACCATTATATACATCGATACCTGAGGATGGTGCGAGGACCATGAGTGTGCCCTCTTTACTGTGACGTAACAATAAGGGTACCATCATTTATAAAGTAAAATTAACTATACACAATATAGAACATCATTACCTGAGGATGGTGCGAGGACTGTGAGTGTGCCCTCTTTACTGTGACGTAACACTGAGGATGGCAGGGCTCCCTCGGCATCAGCAAATGTGTTGAGGGCAGAACATGAGTAAGCTCCCTTGTCCGAGTCCTGAACATTTTGGATCTGAAGTACACCCATAGGCAGCTCGGTGTATCTACAAAACCAACCAACATCTCACCACTGGTTATTATCAGGATTTAAGGTGGTATGGGACATCTGTTGATATTAATGTGGATTAAAGTACATTATCGTTAAAATACTTTCATCATTTTAGAATTTTCAAATTTTACAATATTTAACCAAAAAATAGCTTTCAAAAATATTCGGAGGTAAAAATTGTAAAACCCCCCAGCGGGATTCGAACTCATGACGTACAGATTCGTAGTAAACCCTCTAACCCACTGCACTACGCTGTTAGGTGACAATATTGGGAAAGAAATTACTTATATAATTACACTTGATTTTATTGTTTATTTCGATAAACAATACGTCACAACATGGAAGTGTCCCATACTACCTTAAAAATATTTTTTAATACATTGACTAAATAACTAATTTTTTATGGGGATGTAAATTTGTTGGTTTATAAAGCTTAAGGGTGTCATCCACAAAACCATGCATGAACAGTAACAATTCCGCAGCATCCAAAAATGACACTATTTTATCACCACAAGAAGAGTTTAAAGGCATTTAAATTTATCATCTTACTTAGAGTGCAAACAAGGTTGCACATCAAAGGCTCTTTTTTACAATGCATTTTATTTTAACAATTCAATGAAGTTTTTTTGTCTTTATGTTTTGGAATATTAAAAAAAAGGTATTTTAAATCAAGGGTATTGTGTGTAAAATGAATGTAATTAGAAATATATGGAGCATGCAAATGACAAAATGTTGGCATGAATTAATTCACAATTGTCAGCAAGTAATTATCATGCATGCATGCATATTCGGAACGATATTGTGAATATTTCTCAGGTAAAAAAACCCAACAATTATTAAGTAATATATGTCAGTCAAAAATCTTTCTAATTACATAAACTAAACTTTGGGGTTTTTTATCTTCAAAGCACCACATATATGATGCCAACTACTTGGCAATGAAATTAACCTAGCTCCTCCTGATTTCTCATATCTGACCCAGACAGGTTTTAACCTGTATAATACATATATTATTACTTCCTGTGCACTTTCAGCACTGAACTTAACTGTGGTAGGGCTTGACTTGTTCAACCAGACGCTCGGCTGTCTCCGTAAATCTCAGACAAGCTGCTTGTCGGAGATTTACGGAGACAGCCCAGCGTCTGTTTGAATTTGACTGTGGTGGGGCCACATGCAATCACATTTCTGATTTCATCACATGCATCCATTATATATAATATACACAGTGATCGAAAGAGAGTCATAATTGTGTTGCATTAATTAAAATCTTAATAAAGCAAACATTTTAATAACAATTTATATATATGTACATGTTTTAATAATGTTTCTCATGAAGTGTAAATTAATTATCAAATCACAAAAAAATTCCATGCCCTTTCAGTATACCGGTATTGTATTTCATTGTTGCCCTTAAGCAGAAGGAATCTGCAATTAAGTTAAACACTCTTCTTAATTTCTAGGTAAATGCTCCACCACTGCATGAGCTACATATTGTCTGGTCATGACACTGTATATCTAATGTTCACTGTGTGCCTAATCCAAGCATCAATCACTTTACTTCTCCCCTCCCTTTAATTAGACGATTTAATACGGAAACACTACACATGCAGATAATTTCTTGTCTGGACTTCACCTACATGGAATTTTAACCCTGATGTACTTGGTGTAATAAAGCATTTTTTTTCCCACCGAGCCCACCCAAGGAAATAAAATAATATAATCCACACTCATAAAGTCAAAATTCAATATCATATTATAATTCAATTCTGGTTGTAACGCCTTAATTGATTGGCCAAAGAAATTCATCTATATCATGTGATATAACTAGTCTTGCCTACATCACGTACAATACCATGCGGGCGCAAAACAAGTCAATCCGCTTCACGTTACATTAAGATTACATTACATGTATACATTAAAATTTTGCACAAATTAATGCCGTTTTTAAAATAATACCTCTTATTTTCAGAACATGGTAGTGAGAAAATAAAATTTAATTTCAACCAATGTTATACTCGTATAACATACCAAGGGGCAATTACGGCTTTTTTATAAACCACTTTGCGGTTTATAAATCTTAAACTAGCTGCCCCAAAGTTATGTTTTACTTGTACATTGGTAGAAATTAAATTCATTCCTTCTATTTATCCTTAAACATACTAATCATCTAATATATTTATAGATACATTAGTAATCTACCTGTTGTTTGAAGAAAGCTGTTGGCCATCTTTATTCCATATGTACTTGACTTGAGGGGGTGTGGCCTCCACCTGACACTCAAATCTGGCCACGCCTCCTCTCACAGTTATCAGGTCCTGGGGGTCCTTGGTGAAAGTTCTAGATATTCCTGTCAATCAAACGATGATCAATATATATAAATATGCATAATAATTATGTTCAAATTAGCCAAAAAGAACAATTTGATGTCCATTGATTAAAATGCATTAAAAATGTGCAAGTATCTGCACAGTATGTTGAAAATGGTAAATTTAGAACTTTTAAGTGTAAGTACAACTAAATTGTGACTAAACCTTTCTGTATATCATGGGAATATATATTCTTAAGTTGGTCAATCCAATGTTGCAAGATATTCCTCCCCCCCACCCCCCCACCCCCCCAAAAAATCATACTTTTAACTTGTAATTTTTTTTAGTTTATATCATATCTGTAAGTCAACAGAGAAAATTGGGGTAGGTGTTGAAATTTCCAGCTTTCTGCCAAACCATCTAAAAAGCCTCCCCAGAGCTAATAGAAATGTATCATCGGAAACCAACTGCAAGGCCGGTCTTGTATAGCCAGTAACTGAATGTGATTCAACTCTCTGTTTCATGAATAATTCATGTCCCCCTGTTTCAGTTGGCTCCATTATATTTACTTTTCAACTGGAAATCTTTCCAACAGCATAAATGCTACATGTATTTATTCATATACAGGTATTTAGTAACTTACTTTTATAGCCTTTTTTTCACCCCTCAAAAAATTTAAGTTTTTCTATTTCTAAGTGTTGGAATAAAAACAGGGAATTATAATTCTATGAAACCAATAATGATAGAAAATATTTGCCAAATTTCTACCAAAATTTCACCAAAAAAAATCCTAGCATATCTGTTATCATGGCATTCCCTTATTGAAACTTAATAATTCAAATGACAGATTTAGCCTTTGACCTACTTGCTATCTGAACTTTGACCCTTCTGACAATCACCGTTCCCACGGTGAACGTCTTCTGACATTCGTATAGGCCTTCGTCATCCAGGCCCTTCCTCTTCTTCCGCTTAATGCTTTGAAAATATAACGACCCATTCTGATTCACAGAAACCCTTCTCGAATCTAGGGTCACGACCTCTCCGTCCCTGAACCAGGTGAACTTGACCTCGGAGTTATTGATCCATGACAAGGTCGGGTCAGAACAGTTTAACAGGAGTGGAGAATTCTTCTGTACTACGATGACTTGAGGATTGCTTCCTGTTGCCTCACTGCTTGGAATGATGCTTGTAGCTGGAATCAAATAAAATAAAAAATTACTGTATACAGGGTTATTTTCCCCCCGTGTAGTTTTCGCCCTTCTACACTTGCAGTTTCGCCCCATCTTGAATTCGTCCAGACACAGTTGTTTTTAAAGAGGGATAATATGAGATATTGGATTTCGCTCAGTCTTAAATTCTCCCACTGACAATGAGGGCAAAAGGGGGGAAAATAAAACTGGGGCAAATATTTCCCTGTATAGTATTTACTGCATTCAAATTTTATCCAGCTCAATATAATGATTATAACGTAATATTCATTGAATAAAAAATTAACATTCTTGATAAATTCAAATCTAATCCAACTCAATAAACTGATTTAAACAAGTACCATATTCATTGATTTTGATGCCAGTTAATTTACATTAAATTCTCTCATGAAAAGATGAAAAATTAATTACCCTGCGAGAAAAATCAGACAATCAAGATGAATCGACCAAACAACATTCTATTGGAATTGTTATTAATTATCATGACCCAGAGCAAGACAGAGAATTCTAGATCTGTTCAAATCAAAATAAAACAAAACAAAATTGATCTGGATGAACTCTATCCTCCCCAGGCAGATTTTTCCATGACATATGGCGCCCTTTCTTTTTTTTTTTAAGGAGACCATGTCTTCTCAGAAAGACGCACAAATTTCACTTTCTTAAATGCCAACAAGTGCTTGTTGAAGAAACAGCTGCTGCCATTATTTTGATTTACGACATTTACTACATGTAGATTTGTTCGGGATGGGGGGGTTCAATGATGCCAGTGTCAATTTTACGACTCCACTTTGGTCTTGAATTATGACTACAGCAGTAAAGCCATTATTTTGTAATAATCACTGATAATACTTATATCACTTATAATACAAAAACGTTGCATGGATATAAGGTTATATGTAATCTATTTTCCCCAATATGAGCCCGATATTTGACACTTTAATTCTTAAATTAAGGTATAAATGATGGGTAATATTTCATGTCCTCGGGACTTCCATTATACATATAAATCATTACGAAGTTTACTTAATTTATAATATTATGATATCATGATTCTGAAGTCCATAACAGTTAAGACAGTAAATCAAAGAATTTGAAAATAACACCTATATTTCACATTGAATTTTAAAGGAGTTACCACATCCCTGTCCGTATTTTTGGGATCATGTAAAAAATTATGAAAGGGTCCCCCCCCCACCCCAAATTTTTGTACATAGTCTACCCCCCACTCAAAAACGATGAGGCACTGTACAAATTGTAAGGGACTTGCGGCGGGGTATAGTGTAGAGGAATATACAGTACACAATATGTTTGTGATTTGGGGGGGGGGGGGGGAACTAGTAGTACCATCATTTAGTAAAAACTGACACCCAATTTAATTTCAACATTAGGGCAAAAATGGTTTATTTCATACCAAATCAATATGTCTAATATGATATCAATAACCAACATTAGGCATTTGACAACATGAATTTATATATATTCTAAATATATAATTAGTTCAAAGCATTTCATTAAAAACCATAGTTCAGTTGATAAAGATGAGTGCCATCTAGTAAGATGAGTATCATCTATAGATATGCATTTAATATTCGTAATCATGATTGACATCTACACCTTCAAGATACATATCAATATCGTATTAATAATTAATGAATATGCATGCAAAGGTTCGCCAACATTACATGAACTCTTGCTGCTGAATGCACCCCCTCCTCCACCCCCCACCACACCCCAAATAACTCTTCTTTCATCAAACCAATTATAGGTCAAATACCTTGACATCAATTTTATTTTTATTTTTTCCCTCTTTAATCTTACCTGGCCTAGGTGATAACCTGAGAGCCCGCCAGATATCAGGTGTTGACCTAATTCAAGCATTCAGAGGTCAGGAGTCAAGTAACCCGGCAACTGATATTTGTGGATGACTTCAACACTATCAGTTACTGTGGCTGTGTTACGGGATATCTCTTACATAATTCACAGTTCAGCTGATGGGATCTCAGTGTGAGCTATTCTGAGTTTGTATATCACAGGGGCTCTAGCCCAGGATGATAACCCCGCTGTTTTGGTTTCTCTTTTATTTTTTTGGTTTAGCACATTTTTTTCTCCCAAAAATAGCTTATTCTTACCCCCCCCCCCCCACCCCGCGCCCCCTTTTCGTAATGCTTTTTTGTCATTCAGTAATGCATGGTCTAAATTAAGTGTTGGATTACATAATTATTTTATCCTGCAACTACGCCTCTTGCAAATTCACCTAAAAATAGTGACACAATAAACTATATAAAGCTAAATTCGGTCAATGCCCCAATTTTAAGCCTCATGTATATATTTATTTGAGGTTAATTAATGTCATTGTTACATAATCTATATATGATTATCACATTTTTTAAAGCGCCATATAGCGTTATAATTAACTTTAACTGCAGAAATGCGCAGTGTAATTTGTTGAAAATAGTTGGGTTTTTTCTAGGGGGGGTGGTTACTTAAGCAATTTTCAGTATGCAGAATATACAAAATACCAGGTACTTCATAATTCGCAGTAATTTATCTTTAATGTAAGTGATAATTGGGCTCTGGGTGAAAACTGGATGAGGGTTCTGCAAGCCCTAAAGCATCTCCTATCATGATATCTTCCCCTCTCCCAAATATCGCTTATATCTAATGATTTTCTGTGTTTTTTTATTATCTAAATTTATCTTACAACTTATTTTCAAACTTTGATATTAAAACTCAATTTCTTTTATTTTTCTAATCTTATCTGTCAATCTTACAGAAACAACTTAAAAATACAAACTTTTTTGTCAACATTATCTGTGATAAATAATATATTCTAACACCAAGAAGTTTATATAAATATGATATAGAATCATCTCAAGTAGTTTTTTAAATGCTGTTTTGTGTGTGTATGAATAAGGCCGCCCAAGGTTAATTCTGCGTTTAACGTCACTTCAAATACCAAACCTATGAGGGCGATAAATTTAAAACAAACAAAATTTATATATAAAATTTACATTGATATATAGTCTATAATGTGCTCTAAACATTTCAAATTTCTACAGATTGCAGTATTTTAGTAAAATGACTTGTTTTTTTTAAAACACAATTTTTCCTAAACCTCCACGGGCGGGTTACGTTAAACATAGAATTAACTTTGAACAGCCTAAGTTTACTTAGAAAGACATGAGACACAAAAACTTTTCTGTAAAAGAAATTAAAGTTGATAAAAAGATAACATGTATGGAAATATGAGACATACTCCATTAAATGTCCATGCACGCAACACAATATCCTTGTAAAGCTACCTTCTTCAACTAGGGTACACTGTCACATACAGATTCAAAATAAAATTCTTGGATGAATTTTTAGAGGTTTAATTAAGAAACACTATGCTCTAACTAAATTGTGAATCCAAAAATAACGCCCTTTTTTATTTGTACCTGCATGCATGTGAGTGTAGACAAAAAAGAAAAGCTGCCAATGTGACAGCAAACCAGGTTTTCTTTTGTGTGAACAGTATCCATAATCTATTTGTCAACCCTGAATTGATAAACACTACCTATCCAAAGAAATAGGGTACCCTATATACAATATTTTGCCAAAAAATGACTAAGTTCAACAGCTGGTATTTTTTTCATAAATTATCAAAAATCAAAATCCAAGTAATATGCACATCTCTAATATATGTACAATTGATCTGCAAATCAACAACTTCCTATCTTAAAAAACTGTAGGAGGAGTTATCCGTACAATAGGGTAACCCTTTTGGCAGCCGCCCGCCCGCCCTTCCACCATTTTAACCATTTCAATAACCGGAATTTTCCTTTGGAAAACTCGGTTAAAAATGGCTCTTCTTTGATTTTATCACAAATAAATTAGAGTATACTTTTTAAACAGAATCAAGTGTTTTGTCTGTGTGAAAGACATAAAAGAAAAGATACTGGTTTCTGTGTGTTAAGTGGATGAGAGTTATTTACTCCCCCTGGATGGGACACCAGTCCATCGAAGGCTAACCACCAGTGTAAATTGGTTTTCATAGCTACCAGAAAAACAATGTACCTTGTCTAAGGAACCAACACACAACATCAAGTGACCACAGCAGGGCTTGAACCAGCAACCTTATGGTTACTGGCTTAACACTTAACAACTGAGCTAAGCGATTTTTAAAAGTTTGCCTTTTAATTATAGCAGTGTATACAATGTCATTGCTTATTATCAAACGATTGGAGATGTGACAGCTTCGTAATATGGCCGTTAAACACAACTACAGACATTTAGGTATTACCTAATTCTCTTAATGTGCAACACACATTGCAAGGTTGAGCAGAACTGGGGCAAAGACACAATAATAAACTATGCACACTTTGTGAAAAGATGACGCCCAAAGCAAGTCAACAACAAGATAAAAAATAACATCACTGAGATTATGAACTGGTACAGGTTATTTTACCTTTTTACAACAGATATCAATCAATCTCTCTCTCTCTCCCTCCCTCCCTCGCTCTCTCTCTCTCTCTCTCTCTCTCTCTCTCTCTCTCTCTCTGAGAAAGACAATTTTGTTTGTCTTGTTTTAGCACAAATGGTATTTTTTTCATTGTGTAGTGGAAAGCGCAAAGCGCCGTGTTGTTTATAAAATAAAACGAAGCACACGTTCAATTTCCTTTTTTTTAAAATGCTTTTCTGGGAAATGATACATGTATAACTTGAGTTTTTGTGTGATAAATCTGATTAACTGTAGACGTTTTAGTTCGATAGTAAACGCCTACAAACATAGGAATGGGGTTATGATAATGTAATCTGTAGTAAACAATATGTAATATCTGTATTTCAGACAATTATGATCACATATTCATGCAACCTCTTGTATTGGAGGCATGTAATGACAATTGAGGAATGAAGAGGAAATTTTGAATGGTTTATCAATTTAGCCGTAACATTGCTGGGCAGAAAATAAATATCTATCTCTCTCTCTCTGTCTCTCTCTCTCCACGGCATTCCCAAAAATAAATTGATAAAAGGGTAAAAATAGAGGGATGAATATTTTATGCATGCATTAGAAATTTTTTTTCCTGTAAAACCTTGTATTTTAAATTAGCTGACTGATTTATTTGCAGTTCCTCTGAGCATCATGGGGCAATGCCAGCAAGATTAATCTATCCGATATCTGCATCTTTTTAAAAACACTTGTTTTGCTTGTAAATATTTTGTGAAACACCTCAAATACAAATCCCAAAAGGTAATCCCACAAATCCAAGATCTCAACCCTTGCTTTAGTTTAACATTATGACATGTCTCATAACTAATATAAATGTGGGTGGGAAGGAGTTTAGGGAGTAGGGGGTGTTAAATTCTCAGAAATCTTGCTTTCACCAAAAAGAAAGTCATGTATTCCATACGATCGAAGAATTAAGGAAATACCATAAACTATAAATTGATAAAAACTTTCATGTAGAAAATAAACCTTGTAGAACAAATGTGTGTGACATTTTTTTTTTTTTTTTTTTTTTGGGGGGGGGGGAAATTTTCCCATGTCATCTATAGTCTATTGAAACTGTCAAAAAAAGGAAACAATGTATCACCACACAACTTGATATACCTAGTGACAGTTCTCGGTCACACAACACAATAAGCATGCAAGATCAAGTGCATAAAGACCTACATTGTAAACAAAAGGAGTTCGGTTGGTTTATTTCCTCATGCAATTATATATGTGATCTACATGCCCTGCCATAAAAGTTTGACCTATATATAAGGCTTTGAGAGTTCTTGTCTTAGACCACCCTGAGGTTGGGGTAAAGCCAAGGGGGTCTGAATTGGGGGATTTAAGACCCCCTAGAAATCAAATCTATTGAATTCCTACAGTAAAACTAACGAAAATAGGCCTCGGACCAACCTGTCAAATACAATAATCCCTTGGACACCCCCCTCCCCGGAAAAAAAATTCTAGATCCGCGCATGCATGCTCTTTACCTTTTTTTATAAGTCAATTCTCCTAATTTCATAAGTAGCATAAGTCATAAAGAACTAGGTATGCTATGTATAACAAATTGGCCCCGTCTAAATGTGAAGAATGAAACACGTGCGACTGCCACCTTCAATCAAATGCAGGATAAAATAATATACCTCATGGCCCCTCACTGGCCTCAGCCTTCTGAAGCATTTTGGCGGAATTTGGTAAAGGTAAAATCTGAAACCAAACCTGGATTACGGATTTCGGTGAATATGTGATAAATATTACTGGGTTTTGGGTTGTTTTTTTTCATCTTTAATCTGACATTTTTACGAGGCCTCATTTGAGAATGTGCAAGCAAATTTCAGAAAGGGACAATTTTATGTGATTATTAAAAATAAAATTAAAAAATATTGTAAATCGATCCAGCCATTTCCGTTAAATCATTGTTCTTTAATTTCAGGATATAAACACAAAATGCAGTTTTTTAGTTGATTGGTTAAGACAGAAAATGAGCTTCATTATAGTTACACATTAAAGTAAACATGTTAATTAAATTTCATATACATGACTTTAAAGGGACTTAGACACGATTTGAGCTCAAAATTTTAAATTTTATTTTTCCATTTTTAATGTTTAGAATGGTTAATATGGGTATTTTTAATGCTTTGTCAAAATTTGAAAGTCAAATATTGAGTTATAAGCAAGATATGGGGTTTGAAATTCTTTGTTTTGTAAACAAAGCTCGAGCCTTGTTATTGTTTACACGTGTTTTATTGGTACAAGTTTCAATCAAATGTTGCTTTTTTCTGTTGATAGAACCATTTTAACAAGAGCTTGGACTTTGGGTAGTTGTGTCAAACAGCAATGTGACGTAGGCCTGTCTATTTCATTGCTGGTCACTCAGCCATGGCTCTTTGAAATCAACACGATTTGTCTGGCTTTGGAGCTAAGACTACGCAATCGGTGTATATTTCGCTTGAAACCGCGTCATTTTTAACTTGTTTTGACGCAAGAAATAGATAACTACGGCCTACTGAAAGTCCAAGGTCTTGTTAAAATGGTTCTAATATTATTTATGAACACATTGAATCAGTTTATCTTGTTTGCCACGAGTCATTTTGTCAAAGAAATGGTAATTCCATACTTTACATTATTTGTAAACAAATATAAGACTCGAGCTTTGTTTACATAACAATGATTTCTTACCTCTGTATCTCTCTTATAACTTGACTTCTAACATTCAAATTTTAGTCAATCATTCAAAATGTGCAAGTAAACCATTTTATACATAAATAATGAAAAATAAAATTTTGATATAAAATCGTGTCCAAGTCCCTTTAATGGTCACAAAAAGTAAAATTGAAGATGATACTGGTGCCGATTTTATAATTTCAGTTGGCCAGTTAGGTTGTGTGGAAAATATAATTATTATATTTTTATTACTATTTTTTACTATTATATTATTATATTTTTATATTAAATTAAATTCAAATAAATGATGAATATGAAAAAATGGTATTTTTTATGGTGTTCTTGTCTTCATATGCCAGGGACATATAAGCCACAAGCACCTGACGTTATATATTTTTTTCTCATAATAAAAATATATGCTCTCTACCTAATAATACTGTATTATTATGAGAAAAATATATAACGTCAGGTGCCTGTGGTACATGTATAAAGGTCCTAGTTGTCATTTGCAACTACATTTTTTTAATCTGTCCCCGTATCCACATTCGAGCATCTGCTAGAGGACTATGATTATGTTGGGTTTATTTTTTAAATCATGAATTGTGCCATTGGAAACTTCTACATATTTACATTATTCATAAGGGATTTGATTCACATCTAAATAAACCAATTTCATAATTGTGAAATGCATTTCGATCCTAAAGAATGGGGGGGGGGGGGTGGTTGTTGTTAGCGAAGCCATATGTGTGTAACAGCTTGGGTGTTTTCTATAACTCTGGGTTACAGTTGGTTGCAAGAAGTGAGCGCGGCAATCTCTGCCTTCATCTTAAAAACATTTTTTTTTATCAGTCACGTGATTTGTTTGAATTTCTCAGGCGCTGAGCAGATAGTTTCAATTTCCTTTGTATTGGAAAAAAAAATAAATAAAATTTCTCAATCAAATGCGATGTATTTCAATTTTCTTTGTATTAGAAAATTCTCAATCAAATACGATATATATTTCAATTTTCTTTGTATTAGAAATAAAATAAATTTCTTAGGTAGATACGATATGTATCAGTTTTCTTTGTATTAAAAATAAATAAATAAATAAACTGAAAAATAAACAGGTTTGACATAAAAACAAAAGTCAATCAATATAATCAATATTAATCATTTCAACCAAGTGTTAAATTGTATCGAGAAAGGTACATGTAAAGAGGGGACAGGGGGAGGGGCAACGAAGGTCAAATGGATGTAAGAAACAATTAGTTAACTTTGATTTTTCTTATTTGTTTTGAATTTGCATTTTGATTTTATGTTGATTTATATTTACGGGGGGGGGGGGGGGGGGGGGACTCAATTTTATACATGTAGTAAAGAAATCGTTTTCCCTTTTCCAAAAATCTGGAAAAAAAACGGTGATATACATGTACCCCATACCTGTAATCAGTAATCATTAAACCTACCCCCCCCCCCAAAAAAAAATAATCTTCGAGAATACACTTTATGAATACTAGAATCATATTTCGTTAATTACAATATTTTCAGAAACATGATATACACAACATGCTGACAGAAAAGATTCTTTTATAATTAATTACACAAGTGCATTGAAAATCAAAATTGCCATTTCATTGCAAATTAATAACATGATTAACAAAAAAAAAATCAACAAAAGATTTGGCTCTTTATATGATTCAAAATTTTTAAATGTGCAAGAGGAGATCAAATATTTCGGTCTTTCAACATATCGGGTGTCGCTTGAATGAAAACGGTCATGCTTATATTCTAAGTGTAAGGATATGGTATATCCCATGAAATAATACTTCGATTTAAAAAAAAATCAAATAAAGTTCGAACATATTACGTAACATGTCATGGAAGGAAAAAAAACTTTGGCCTACACAGAGATTCGTTTAAACTCAGTTCAAGGTATTTAATTTAAAAAATATATATCGACACTGACAAATGTCTCGTGATTTTACAATTAACCCTCTTTTTTAGTGTTGCATATTAAATAATTATTTATGGATTAAAGATGGAATGGGTGTGTTGTTATAGGAGGAGGAGGAGGAGAGAGAGAGAGAGAGAGAGAGAGAGACCCATTGGAGTTCTGTATAAAATTAGCATAATGTTGAGAGAAAGACAAGAAAATGACAGATACAGAGGTTTAGAGTCTGAGAGAGAGAGAGAGAGAGAGAGAGAGAGAGAGAGAGAGAGAGAGAGAGAGAATCATTAGTATTAAGTATACATAATGGAAGGAGGGGGTAAGCAGTGTTTCCAATGTTAGCGAACTGTAGATTAATCATTATGGCTACATAGTGAAGAGTTAAAGTTTTCCAAGGGGTGACTTGATAAACCTCCAAAAAACCCAACACGCAAGCATTTTATATACTTCTGTACAATTGCATTTCGGGGCACAGAGATAACAGATAATGCACTGGCAGTGTTAATAAAAAAAAATACCAGCAAAGAGAGAAAGAGGAGAAAAAAATTGTGTCACGTGACACTCTGGGTTACAATTAAGTGGTTGCCGTGAAACCATGCAGGAATGGTATCCATGTTTAATGACAAAATTTAAATTGGATCGACCCATCCTCTCGACCTGCATTCCCATATGCTATTTCACATGCAGCATTTTAAATCATAACGTTACAGTATCGTATCTTGATTTCATCATTAATTATTTGCGAGATTATCTCAGTTTTCAGCATGTATAGAATTTTTTTCTCTCGATTATCAAACATACCTATGGCCCCTGTGAATAATTAATCTACCAATTTACTCTGTAGCCAACTGTGCTGCATGTATCGGATTGGAGAGAGAGAAATGGGGAAAAAAACTTGCCCTCTTCCCCTGGAATGCCCCAGAATCGTTAACCTACCGACATTTTTTTTTATTTGATTTTTTAAATTTATTTCCTGGCATTTTTATCTTGTTAAATGTGCTACAATAGGTTAAAAAAGAGAGTAATTACACTAGAACGGGATTTATTTTTGCCCAGAATAGAATGGCTTAGAATACATTGTTACCGATTTTTTTATTTATTTATTTTTTTTTTTGGGGGGGGGGGGGGGGGGGAAGAAACTAGTAATTTTAACAGGATTTGTTTTTTATCTAGAATAGAATGCCTTAGAATTTATAGTTACCGATTTATTTGGGAAAGTGGTTTTTTTTCGGGGGGAGGGGATGGATTTGTAAAAAAGGTAAATTTACCTTCCCCTTCGCCATGGGCATACCAGATAGTTATTCAGCACCTCCCGTCTTATTCTGGCTCCGTCTTCCATTTTCTAAGTAGCTATATATACAGGCAACACTTAAGCTATTTCTGCTTAGGGATTGCTCTTCAAAAAAATCGATAGACAAAGAAATGGCGATGGTATTCTTTTTTTTATTTCGTTGCATTTTAAAGTATCTTGAGTACCAATAAAACTGCCAGGAATAAGACAAATAAAGCAGTGTAAAAACGGATTTTTGAAAATTTATTTCCATTCGCCTTCCCTTTTATGCCCACCTTTTCAAATCTGCAATATATATCAAACACTCCATACTTCTTCCTAACTGATTCAAATGAACGTTGCCTTTAAATGCGGAAAAGAATAATCAGTGGCGAATCCAGATTATATTTTATATAAAATTTTAATTAAACGGGGGAGGGAGCAAAACATGAAAATAGTCTTCATAAAATGTAAACGAAAAATGTTACCACATAAACGGATGGAAAAAAATCCAGGGAGGGGAGAAGAAGAGGCTGGCATCTCCCCCTTCATTCCTAGCACGTATTTAATCAAAAACATAGACATTTACAAGATGAATAACACTTTATTCTTGATTCGCGTCCCGTCAAAGAAAATATTCGCGCATAATTGATCGATCCGCGCCCCGCGAAAGAAAATATTTGTGCATAATTCACAAATTCACTGAAGAGAGATTCAATTCATTTGTGATATACCGGGTACATATAATTCTATAACGGAATGAAGAAATTATGATATGTTGGGGTTTTTTTTGTTGATTATCTTTAATTTTAATCTAATACTTCCATCCGAGTTTTTGCCTGGCAGGTGTTCGATTTCTTAATCAATCTGATTAAAATCAGATCTTTGATCCGCTCCGAAAAAGTCGATGTCGCTACACAAAGTGACATCGAATTCGTCGGAGCGGATCAAAGATCTGATTTTAATCAGATTACTTTCTTAATTTATAAGCAATGAAGTTTTGGCTTCATCATCATATGGTATCCAGTATATACACGTGTAACATAATTTGTTAGATAATTTGAAAAAATGAAATATAGATCTCAATATACAAATGTATATATACATGTAAGTATAAACTATTTTTTTTTTCTTTTATAAAAGAAAAACTTTGAAATACATAAATTTATAACTTGGACAAAAATGTTGGTCTTATGATTGTAGAACGTGTTGGGTTTTTTGGGGGATTTTTTTGTTTGGTTTTTTTTTTGGGGGGGGGGGGGGTCTTCTTCTTATAGATCTTTTGAAGTATGAAATTAGCGGGATACTTTTTCTCCTTCTCTTAGTCGAGCTATATTCAAGGTCATTTTGACACCAAAATAGAAAAAGAAAACCAAAAGTGGCCTACTGGCCCAATACTCCCTGGGGTGTTGTAAGAAGCTTTGGCCTATGAAGACGTTATTAATTACTGGGTATAGAACACTTAATCAAAACTGCATTGATGTTTGAAAATACAAGATAACAAGGTTAAAGAGTCGACATTCATCAATAGTCGCTTTCACCAAGCAGTATCAAAGTTTCAAAACTTGCGAAAGAGAAATAGAAAAGAAAATTAAATAAAGATTTACTTGCGTAAAAATTATCAAAGACCTGGCTTGTATTTTCTTTCTTCTTTTCTCCCTTTCAAAGGAGCTGAACGTAATTGGCATCGAATTCAAATTGTTTCTTTATTTAGAATTATTGCACGCCTACCTCATGAAATTGTTATCGTCACAAATCTAATTCTGTGTTCATCAAATAGATTTTTTTTAAAATAATAGGAAAGAAAAGCAAAGTTTACCCTGGAGGGCCAGGAATCGTCAATATCCTGGCCACGAGAAAAAATATGTTGCTATCTTCTTTTAAATAATCTTTTATGTACGTTATAATAATCTTTCCACAGATTTTTCCCTCGTTTGAGAATTGGTCAGGCATGGCTACTTTGTATTCCGAAACATTTTTTTTTTGACAATGCATGAAGAAGTCTAACAAGCATCAAAAAGGCGGGGGGGGGGTGCGAAAGAAAAATGCCCACCCCTCCGTGGTTTTATAATGCTAACATTCCCATCGCCATCAAATCCCCTCCCCCAACTTAAATTAAAATTTCTTCTTAGTCAGCAAAAGTCTCTAGAGTATCAGAGAATTTCTTCCTCAACCAACAATCGAATAGAGAAAGAGGCGGAAAAAAAAATCGAAGACGAATACGACAATAAAACGCTACGCTTCTAGAGTGCATTTTCTGTGCATCTGGCATTTGTTCTGGGTCAATGAAAAATCCAAAGGGGGGGGGGGGGGTGTTGTGAATTTTTAATCTTTTTTTTTTTTTAAACCCATTTGGTTTTTGCAGAAACAACCCGGAAAAGATGCACATGAATACATGTAACAACAACTTTTTGTTGACTAATGAATTTTAATACTGTTTTTGTGAATAATAAAATCCCAGTACATGTATACTATATTGAAGCAAGCAAAAGAAACGATAAACAACTTTGTAAATTAACAACAGAATAATTCAAATTTCATTGAATACAAAGGTTTCATTCACCATCGCGTATACGTTCATCTTAAATTGTACTGGAAAACGATCGAGATGTTTAAATAAATATATACATGTAGATCATCAAATTATAAATGCTTTCATCGTACACAATCGCATTATATACGTCAAAGAATCTTTTTAAAAAGAAATATATAAAAGAAAATACAATCTTATACATATCTTTAAAATTAAAAAAAATACCATTTGTAAAACTGTATGTTCACTACTGCTTAGTCTGTAGTTCATTTAGCTATACATGGATCGATTTAATATTAAAATAAAAAAATCTTTTTAAAGAAATCCTTGTTAAAATCTAAACGTTTCGTATGCCCGTAGGTGTTTACTATCGATTTAAATTGTCTACAATTATTCAGATTTACACACAAAAACTCAAGTTATACATGTATCATTTCCCAGAAAAGCATTTGAAAGTAATTGTTTCGTGTTGTTGTTTTTTTAACAACATGTTGCATGCTTTCCACTACAATGATTGAAAAAAAAAATACGAGAGAGAGAGAGAATGAGAGAGAGAGAGAGAGAGAGAGAGAGAGATTTTCCGCACCCAGCAATGTTACGGCTATTAAACTTGACAAATCATTCAAAATCCCCAATTGACATTACATGCCTCTAATACAAAAGGTTGACCATATGTGATCATAATTGACAGAAATACGTATTGTTTACTACAGATTTATAAATGTTTTATCATAACCCCCTCCCCGGAAACGAAATTAAATAAGAAGCAAAATCCAACGTAAATGTTTTTGGGGGTTTTTTTGTGCTGGGTCTTTTTTTTTTTTAAGGATGCATCAACTATGCAACTAGATCTGTCAAGGATTTAGGCTCATTTTACATTTGTATGCAAATTATATGGATTTTGAAATCTAGTTTAATTTTTTTTATAAATATATAATTTTGTGGTTATGTACATTTGTTTCGTTAGCATATACCGCATTGCTTATTCCTATGTTAATGTTTTCAAAAAATACCTACATGTATGAACTTTCAATCTTAATCGTACAGTCGATAAAGGGGGTGTGGGGTCTTAGATGAATTGCAAATTTCAACTTATACAAAAATAATTTTTTTTTTAAATACTGAAACCAAAAAAATACGATGGAAATTGAAACAGAAAAAAAACTATACACATATAGACCACCCCCATTTCCCCCCAAGAAAAAGACCGACTGTCTTACAACTATAAGAACATGCATGTAAAGCAGATCGATGCCAGGATATTGGGGCATATTTACACATGTATCAAACAAGCTAATATCGAAAGCCTGCCTGTTTTTGAACTATCGCCGTCAATAGAATCTCCCGTTGTTTGCCGAAGATAACTTTTTTGTTCAGTTTAAAGGTTTTCACCCCTTCTGTGAACCCCTGACATGCAGCGCCGACCTGTGATTTATAAACATGACTGCCTAACTCGTCCGTCATCTTGATAAGAGAGTAAAAAAACCTCTGCGAAAATAACCTATCCCTTTTATTTCTCTTCTACCATTGTATATTCCACATACTGGAATGTTGTGTGCAAATTATACCTTCTTTCTCTCCCTCTTTCTCTTTCTTTCTTTCAAAAATATTAAAAATTGGAAAAAATCGTAATATGTAAATGTGGGCATCTGCATGCAAGACGTGTATACACAATGAAGATATAGAGAATACAAGCCACTCCAAAATTTTGGGGGGGAAGAAAGGCGATCAAGTGGTGTATTCAGAAGCAATCGATGGTCAGTGCTCGTGACCTTTCGGTGAGGTCAGCAGACGGCGAGACAGGTTACGGAAGAATTAGGTCACATAGGGGCACAGAACCCGAAACAAGAATGTTACGGATTTTCTGTTTTTTATACCATCGCCATGTTTTTCTGCAGTTTATTTTTATCAACGAGGTCAAATTCGTATTTTTTTCATTCCACCACATTTTCATTTTTTTACAATGAATCCATAATTCTATCGGTTAGAAATGGGGTTAAAACATATCGTCATATAGACATGTACATACAGACGACATAGCGACAGACGTCAACTTACCTATAGACGAAGAAATAGTCCCGAATAACAGAACCCAAACACAACAGCGCTGAAACCGAGAATCCATGTTTTAAATAGTTCACTCGACTCGACACATGGGTTATGTGTGTAAATGTGGCCCTCTGACAGCGCTCAACGAGAGGTGCACCTTTTAACAAGATTTTTTAACTTCGCGCGGTCGGGAAATCAATGCCGGGTGCAGGAAAACAAACATCCATGTCAATTCTTCGGTCTTCGTCGAAGTGTCATATCTAGGTTAGGAAGACACACTCGCGTGTTTTTTTTCTGTCTTTCTCTCTTTCTCTCTTCTATCGCTGTTATGAGCGCTCGAGGTTTAATTTTAAGACTGCTATGTAAAGATTGTCCATTGTATGCCGCGCTAGTGCATGCACGGTCTGCAGTTTTTGCGCATCGATCGCTCCTTTTTTTCTGTTTCCTTTTAACCAGCATTATGCTAATTCTGCTACAGCTTCCAAAGGGTCATCTCTCTCTCATTCTCTCTCTCTCATTCTCTCTCTCATTCTCTCTCTCTCTCTCTCTCTCTCATATTTTCATATTTGCAGTGGTAAAAAAAAATTTGCTCAATTTAAGAAATTCTTTGAGTATTATGAGGTGATCAAATACGGTCGGAGGTGATCAAATCCATTAAAGCCCGATGGGCTTTATGATAGATATGATAGATAATAGATTATGATCGATATAATAGATCGCGCTCTCTCTCTCTCTCTCTCTCTCTGTGTGTGTGTGTGTGTGTGTGTGTGTGTGTGTGTGTGCGTTGGAGATTTTCATTGGGCAATCTTTAATTGTGTTCCTAAACAGATAATCCCTTCTTATCTGAACCTTGGGATAAGTCAGAGTTTTTTTAAAGCAATTGAATGTGGTCAGTTACACGTATTTGAAACATGCAATCCTTTTAAAATTTTCTTTAAATGAGAGTCGGTTTTATGTTCATCTTATTATTAATGATATACCTTTTAGTTAACGGCTTTAAAAGCACGTGTTTGTTGCGCGTGATCCATGTTATAATCAAACCTGTGAATATGAATAATTAAATCCAAATTTACATGTGTTTGGTGCACGCGCACGTTTACATAAATAATACTATTGTAAAAAAAAAAAATCAGAATTTAAAGAATTTAAAAGCATTCATAAAAATGTATCTAACTTGTTATAGGTAGTTTCAAAATGTTTGAATTCGAGAATCCAGAATAGTACATATCATATGACAATTATACACTATATATGTAAAATATAATTTGGAATTTTAAAATATCCGCGATTTTATATTCGGGCTATATGATACAAACGAATTGAGTACAAGCGTACTTAAAAATTTTCTTCAATCATAGGTAAAGTTTGGTTACAAATAATCGAACAAATACATAATTATATATTCTGTTCCTATCACTGC
>WFKH01011926.1:28768098-28814274 GCA_016163765.1 Magallana hongkongensis
TTGAATGTGGTCAGTTACACGTATTTGAAACATGCAATCCTTTTAAAATTTTCTTTAAATGAGAGTCGGTTTTATGTTCATCTTATTATTAATGATATACCTTTTAGTTAACGGCTTTAAAAGCACGTGTTTGTTGCGCGTGATCCATGTTATAATCAAACCTGTGAATATGAATAATTAAATCCAAATTTACATGTGTTTGGTGCACGCGCACGTTTACATAAATAATACTATTGTAAAAAAAAAATCAGAATTTAAAGAATTTAAAAGCATTCATAAAAATGTATCTAACTTGTTATAGGTAGTTTCAAAATGTTTGAATTCGAGAATCCAGAGTAGTACATATCATATGATAATTATACACTATATATATAAAATATAATTTGGAATTTTAAAATTTCCGCGATTTTATATTCGGGCTATATGATACAAACGAATTGAGTACAAGCGTACTTAAAAATTTTCTTCAATCATAGGTAAAGTTTGGTTACAAATAATCGAACAAATACATAATTATATATTCTGTTCCTATCACTGCATTCGCCGTCATCAACCCCCCCCCCCCCCCCCCCCAACACACACCTGGATTTATTGACGATATCATCTCTATAAATAATTAATCATAAAAGTTTATTGGATTCTTCAATTTTTTTTTAAAAACCGATATGTAAATCATTTTGCTATTTTTTGAAACTTACTTCATGCGTCGGCTCTACTATGCAGTGACTAACCTCAGTTGTTGCCAGGACAAGGCCTGAGATTCAGAGGAACTTTAATTGTTTACTTGATGAGAAAAACTCATTTTTTATTGAAACTAAAAAGCATTGATTTGTAAGATAGATGAATACGATATATTGTTATTACATTTTGCGTTATTACATTTCGCGTTGATCCCGACGCGAAATGTAGTAACGCAAAATGTAATAAAAGTGGTTTAATTTTGCATTGTTGTTCCATTTCGTGTTACTACATTGGTTTCCCTTTTAATATATAATGATTACTGGTACATGTGCGTCTGGCCGTCTGATAAGCAACATATCTTCATTCTCGCAACAAAGCCATGTATACATGTATTAGTAGAATTATCAATATTTATTTAACTGATAATCACATATGTATTTTAAATCCGAAAGAGAGCAGCAGGGTTCATATTGTCAATTAAAAATTAAATTATCTGGGTTTTTTTAGTACAATGTATTTTTCTGACTGTGTACATATCGGATTGTATTTTACGGATAATTGCATGAAACCCCACCTAAGTCGATCATTAATCAGGACTGCAGCAGTTATCCTCCTTGACCGAGATTGATTGTCGGTTATTTTTTTTTTTAATAAAAAATATGCAAAACTTGCCTGAGCTCTGAAAATAGTTTATATTTATTATTTAGATTTAAATATCTTTAATCATTTTCAAAAATTGAACTTTGAACTTATAATTTCCAAATTACGTCATTTTAAAAATTGTAACTAACACTGATACTTTACATGTACGTACATTGACCATATGTTATAATCACGCTTAACTTTAACAGTTTATGAAGGACTCTTCATTAAGTAAACAAAGGGTTGTGCAGGGGTGTGGGGATGCATTGGTATTTGTTCAGCGTTAGTTTTCACGCTGAATGAGTTTGGACTCCAGTGTATAATTCTTCAACCCAAATGGATATCATCTTCGCTAGCCAAGGGTTTACGATCCACTCCGTAGAGGAGCGGATCGTAAACCCTTGGCTAGCGAAGATGACGGGATATACATGTATGAGTTCCTGCATTAATTTTGAAATCGCCCGGCCCTTAAATTGTAATACCCCTTACACATAAAAGTTTCTAGCAACTTTTATTAACGTTACCGTTGCTGGTTTGACGTTAACAAATGCCCATGTTTTCCACATGCGCGAATCTACAAATTTTTCTCCAAGGATAGTTTTGTTTTCCAGGGGTAAAGGGGGGAGGGGGTCCAAGTCCTATTTTTGATAACTTTCCTATCTGGTTGGTTGTGTACATAGGCATCGGAACCGGGGGTGGGGGCTGGGGGGGGGGGGGGGGGGGGGGGCCGCACCCCCCCCCCCCAACTTTTTTTGCAAAGTTAGACATAACCATAGCCATAATCCTTTTTTTTATTATCAAGATAAGTCAACCCCCTCCCCCACTTTCAATTTGCTTCCGACGCCACTGGTGTAGGTCTGCAGTCTAATACTTGGTGCAGTATCGTCGATATTGTTCACTTTAGAAACCCCTTGGAACCCCCCTTCTTTTTTCTTTTCAGTTTGTCTAATAATTTCACGCTTGCCTGTTAAACAATACCTAACCCGCACGTTTATAAATGTCCTTGACACTGATGTTAAGGTCAAATTTTCGAATCTCACCTATCTTGTTTTGATCATAATTTTTTTTCCATACGATTGCAGCTGCATGTTCACAAAACTAGAAATAGCATAAGGTTGCTCGTAACACATGACATATGTAAGATACTATACGACGCATCTTTATAAGATCGGTACAATATTCATCTTCAGTGCATCTTAAATAAAGACATTTTTCGTCGGCTTTTTCAGGATGTGCTGATATAGAAAGGTATACAAATATAAATTTTGAGCAATGATTTATATCTAAGAGGCCCATAGGCCTTAAAGGTCACATGAATAGAAAAGATCCATACAAATGTTTTTTACTAATAAGAATACCGTTTTCATTATTTTATTGGTTAGGTCAGTTGCAATAATAGTAAGACGTACATGTACTGGGTTATTTTGGCGGAGCTGAGCTATATTCAGAATATTGTACAATTTGTGAAACATTGGGGTGGGGGTGTCCGTTTAAAGTGTGTGTTTGTGGGAGGGGGAGGGGTATTGTAGGTGGGTGGGTGGATAGGGGTGGTGGTTATATTATGATTACACTACAGTGCACAGGGCATTAAATTATAAATTGATCATCATACATGAATAATATTTTGGTTACCAATATTATATTGGGGATCTGAAGAGCATTTAATTATTTTTTTTTTTTTTGACAATTTATGAAAGAGTCTGGGAGAGATGGAGGCGGAGTTTGGTAGAGAATTTCTTTAAATAGAAACAAGAATATGGAAAGGTTCTGAGAGTATGTCAAAGCCTTTTTCACATAATGTTTAGCGACAACAATCTACCCCACATACATGTATAAGCAAATTTTCTTTACTATGCAGAAACAATCAATGCATTTTCCACTCAATAAATCACAACAATCCCCAACTTCACGTAAGATTCTTACAACTATTCTATTACAAGTATTCTCACAACTGTGCATCTATTTTTGGAAATGGCATCTATGCTCACCATAACCAAGCAGTTATATGTCAAGAATCGGAGAAAAAAGATTTTCAGGATTTTTAAACATATTTTCACTATATCATATGATCAAAATTGCCCTACCCCAACGTTAACACTAGAACCACTGACCCTGGGGCTATGCGAACTTCAACAATTCTTGCAAAGCCACTAGAGGCGCCCATGGATGCGTGCTGTTCAGAATTTTGCAGTCATCCATACAGAGAAGAACAGATAATTTATGCATTTTTGCAATTTGATCTTTGGAGCTAAATCCAGAACCTAAAAAAAAATATGAATTTTATACTAGTACTGTAGGTGGACAATTGCAAGGCATGGATAACCCATCATGTAAGCAGTACGTCTTCCTCCCCCTCTTATTATTTTATTAATGTTTTTCTTTTCTTTTAACTTCTTTCTTTTTGATCTCATGGTTATTTCTCTCTCACATTGATTAAACATTGATATAGACTTGATGTCCGAATAAAAAATGCCTCATTTATATTAGTTCATAGAGGAGATAAGAATGTTGTTGTCAGAAATAGGTCGTCATATCAATATACAAATCAAAAGGTCAGTTCATTCTTATAACTAAAGATAACAAAAATAGCATCAACGTGGAATACAATATGACCCGATTCCTAGCCGCATTAACAATTGCCATTTTTTGCCTCGAATTTGCAAGTTGTGAATTGACTCTCGAAAATGTGTACGCTGAAGTGTTAAGTCTACGCACTGTGGTGACAAATATGGAAAAGAAACTGCTGGTCCAAGAGGTGCAAATGGGGGAACTTAACAAAATAATTCGTGAACAGCGGCATCTTCTGGACCAAGCAAGGGCAGAAAATGTGCAAAGTTCTTGGGAAGTACCCCATACCGAAGAGAGAACAGAGACGAATGAATTTTCAAGAGGTCAAAAAGAGGGGGTTTCTGTTTCTGACGTCATTTCAAATAACACGTCATCATACTTCACACACCCTAAGGAACCAATAAACAAAGGGCAAAAAGTTCACAGAGGAGTTGAAGGCTTTCTGCGGCAAGGTCTGCATGATTAGAGTACCATCACGTAATGTTAAAGTACCATCACATAATGTTAAAGTACCATCACGTAATGTTAAAGTACCATCACATCATGTTAAAGTACCATCACGTAATGTTAAAGTACCATCACGTAATGTTAAAGTACCATCACGTAATGTTATAGTACCATCACGTAATGTTATAGTACCATCACGTAATGTTAAAGTACCATCACGTAATGTTGAAGCATCATCAAATAATGTTAAAGTACGAATCATGATCTATACTTTACTTGTACTAGGTACAATATGTACTTGATCGGCCATTTCCGTCAACTACTGCTTGTACGTCTCGTTCTTGAGATATTGACCGTGGACCAACTCACTGAGCTCTTTTCGTTTTCGTGAAAAATTTTTGAATATTAATATTTATCATTCTCAACTCACCAATGGTCTCTCGAAACTCTTTATAACTAATATAATTATGAAAACATGCGTTGTTAAGAGAAGCATGTGGAATCATTAACAGGAATGGTGATAGATTTCCTTCATGAAAGTGTAAGGAGCCAATCGGAATAGAACACGAACTGTTAGTGAGAACGAGAAAAGTTCAGCGAGTTAAACCACGGTCAAAAATCACTTGCGAGACTGACCGTGGGTTTTCAACGATACTGCTCGGCTTATTAAGAGACGTATATATATATGATAGTCATTCCTCTAAGAGATGATGTGCGAGTGAATACTGTTTACAATAGTTACGCGCGAATTATTAGTAACATACCATTGATCAGGTTCGGCATATGACCATGGTGCATAATCGTAACCAATCGTTACCGATTCTTGGTGCGTAGTTCTTGCATCGGTATTCACCTGGCATCTTTGCAGAGTCACCCCTGTACATTCGTACTCCAATCTCAGGTCAATCGCACGACAACCCTACTACTGGGCACTGCGATCATTCCTGACTTCGTTATGGCTTTGTTAATACTTTTGAAAAAAAATAATCGGTTTTCTTCCTCATAATTTTGACTTTGGGAATCAATGTCGATTTCCATAAGAGCATGAGACTTCCAAACGCAGTAACTGTTACGATCGACTACTCCCGAAAATTGACTCGACGTTTTTACGATTTCCAAAGTCGTGCTGAGGTAGGACGCGGTGGATCAGGGCAGTGAGATAGGGGCAATATAATTGTCAGTTTTAACATTTTGTAGGTGCATGACTTGAATTCATGGTATCTTGGTTCTTATTTTAAAGTTGTCACACAATCTTAAAAATCTAAAATGTTAAAAAGGGAAATATAAATGTAATTGTAACGTGGTCTGTGAAACTGATGTCTTGTTTCTCCATAGGAAATTGGCCATAAGGAATTTTAAAACTGAATTTCGATCTTTTTTTGTTACAGATCGACTGTTGGATGTCTTCACACCGCCTCCAAGCCAAAACAAGTCAAATGTCGTCGCTTTTTATGCTTATTTATCCACAACACTTGCCCACACAAGTCTGGGACCTGATCACACCATCACATTCGATGTCGTAAAAACGAACCAAGGGAATGGATACCACTCGGGATCTGGAGTTTTTATTGCCCCTCAGACCGGTTTCTACGTTTTCACATGGACAATTAGAGTAGGCGCTTACGATCACTCGTCCCCTAATTTTCATTCCACGGAAATCGTCATCAACAATAGTGTTTACGGTAGTTCGTACGCGCTCGCCATTTCTGACAGCAGCAGGGATGATAGCGGAACCGGAACTGTAGTTGCGCATGTCAATCAGGGTGATGACGTCTACATCAAGACTCATTCTTCCCACCACGGAGGTGGTGGCATTCTTAGCGAAGGATTTGGCAGATCTTCATTTTCAGGATGGAAATTAAATTAAATTAATGCGTTAATTTACAGATTTGTTTGCTTTACTTGTACATGCATTAAACCAATGGCAAGATTTGTTTTTCTCGGATGAAAATTGAATTAAATTTAAAAATAAACAGGTCTAGGCAACCTCCGTTTTTGGAGGATAGATTTTATCCTCCAAAATTGGAGGATAGATGCTTGCGCCCCCTGGTGGATTTTTTCAAATGTAGGGCAATTAACTCTGTTTATACAAAGGGAGTTAACTATGACCTAAAATATAATTATCAAACAATTAAAAAATCACCTTATTTAGCTGTCATTAATTATAATTATTGATGATATTTAATAAATATTAAAGTTTAAATAATTGTAGGGCTGATTTTAAAGAAAAAATATTTTTCAGGCAAAGATTCACATTTTTGTTAACATGCAGTATAATTGATATTTATAATAATTGATGATTAAAATTTGACAATGTATTTTTGTACCGAGGGATTAGTTTTTCTTAATAATAAATAACCTATGTATTAATTTAGGAAATAAAAGTAACAAAGTTCCTAAGGTATGCACACATTACTTTGTACATGTACCAAGCAGATCAAGATAATTATCGTTTATGCATGTCTAAACGGGAATTAATTCAATTATGTTTGAAAGAGAAATAAACATCACCATTTTGTTATATTTATTATATGAAACAGTTGAAAATAGTCTTGTTCTTTTGTAAAACTAAGCACAGGAAGTACAAACTTTAAAAGCATATTGTGAAAATACTACACATAGAATTTCAAATCGCCGCATACAATCATTAGTTTATTTCCTTAACTTTAATTTTCATGTGGTCTGGTGCTTGCATTTTTTCATTAAAGACATGCACGAAGCCTTTGAAATGTACCCCTGCTATCCTCCAAAAATGGAGGATAATTTCACCCACAGTGCAATGCAACTTTCCATATATGGTAAAAATTGACTGCCATCTTGAAAGCTATCCTCCAAAAACGGAGGTTTCCTAGACCTGATAAAATGCGTTCAATGATGTGATCACCGAAAGCTACCGTTTCCATTAAACCAATGTACAATTGAAAAGTTATTTCTTCAAAAGAAATACAACAAAAGGTATCAAATTCAAAGTATTAAAAATACATGTATTGATGAATATAAAATCTGACGTCAATACATTTACAGTTGATAACGTTTGCAATAGCATAATTATACAGTGTAAATTTATAAATTCTGAACATAATAATCCTTGATTTAAAAAAAAACAAACTGGATTAAACCCTCATGCAATAAAAGAAAAAATGGATTTTACTTTTATCTCTTGTGTTGTACTTGAGTGACGTCATCATTGATAGTTCTGTATACACTGATTAAGATATGCCTTTTCTGTTGCACATCATGCACTGAAATAGAGACTTTGCAAGTAGGTCAAATACTATAGGTGGCGCGGCAGCGGAAATGTTGTTTTGCGCCAATGTTTTGCAACAATGACAAGTTTCTTTGAAGTTTTTCGTTCGAATGATGTACACAGTACATGAACGTATAAATGTATGAGAATCGGGCTTACAAATGTTTGAGATATAAGTATACGTGAATGCTAACGTACATGCTACTAAACACGAACCCGCTGCGAGCGAGTTTGAGTGAACATTATCAGTCAATATTTAGAGAAACTAAGTTATAGAAATATCTCACTTGAAATGCTTTATCTCATTATCAATCACCTGAGTCATTTTTTTCTCAGAAAGTTTAGTTTTATATATATTCAATGTGTGAAATTTTATAACGATTTCATATTTTTGTCTTTAAAGATCTAAACATTATTTTTTAGAATCTATGTCGATTTGTTAATTAGAAAATTCGTTGCCTACGAGCCATCGTAAGACCTTATAAAATCCAAACTTTTTCTGTAGATAAGCTTTACATTCCTACATTCATCTAAAAGGGGCGGGTGGGTGCGGAGGGGGTTATCCCCTGAAAAATTCAAACTTATCAAATTCAACGAGTAAAGTACCGAAAATAGGTCTCCAAACCCCCAACCCCCAACCTTCCGCAAAGAGGATTATCCCCCCCCCCCCCCCCCACATTGTGAACATTTTCTACATCCGCACATGTAGATATACATTTCAGATTTTGGCAATCTGCATTACTGGGGTCCGCAAAGATTATGACCCTTTACATATCAATAAGAAAATTAAGTAGCCCAGCTTTTATTTACGTTGAGGATTAACAAGCGATTTACTGGTATTAAATACAAAGTGCTATTTTCTGCTCTCCACTGAACATACTTTGCACGTCAATCAATCAAGTCTTGGGATTAAAAATTCAAAGAGTGTTTATTGAAATTCCTATACATATAATCATATCTGATGGTCACTTGAAACCACCGGAATCGGGATTTATACAAAAAATTCTAAAATGTATGTAGACAGATTTTGTTGCTAGAATCTTTAAGTACTTGCAAAATATTAATGATGAAAGATTTTATTGTTGAGTATTAATTTTGTTTCATTTTTTCAAAATGCATGCATGTACTAAGACTTTTTTCGGAAGGTGGTTACATAAGAACATATTGGATCACACCATTTTATATGAAGAGAGAGAATATAAATCACATGCGGTGGTTATTTATCCATTAAGAGGGCTCGATGGTCGTGGCACTTTTTAGGCTATATTTACCTCCTTTAGACGAAGAGTTCTGGAAAAAAAATGAAATTTTTAAAATTCCAAAGCTGAAATATTTGGATTTTTTCTTCACCAAAAAATACTTATTGTCCAAATTATTATATTTATAAGTTTATTGCGGATCTCATGGCTAATTGGTCAATGTACTTCATTCTCCACAGAGTTCTAGCACTTAATTGTAATATTTCATAATCTTTGTGAACGCCGTCCTTACAGTAGAACCATACTTTTAAACATTCAGTCATGATATATACAAACTTCCGTGGCTAATGAAATGACATCAGAAATTGGTCTTCATGTGTGCATGTATACATGTTTCTGACAGGCTCTTTAGATTGCATATCATTGGGAATTCAGCTAGAATAAATAATGACAAAAAATTAATAACCAACAAAAATTAATTCCCGAACGAATGTCCATAATTCATTGAAATAGAAGTAAATAAAGGGTTTCGACCAGCCGCACTTAAGGTATCACACCGGTAATTGTTTTCACTATATAACACTATAGAGGGGAAAAAATTCTTAAAAATCAGTTTGATGATCTCATGACAAAATATTCGGAGGAAATGTTATTTGTTACCTATCTCATCAGCTAACACCAAAAAAAGGGCACACGATACGGCATTTTCTCAAAATATCTAGCTTCCAACAGGTCTACCCTCAAAACCACGTGTTTTCCGTTTGTATGTAAACAGACTGCACACTCCCCAGGAAGCTGCTGAATGTGCCCTGAAAGAAGTAGTCCCTGTGAAAAAAGATCATCATCTAACAAAATACATGAAATATCCTCCTCAGTGGTACAAAAATTTTTGAAACTGAGTAAAGAAAAATGTAAAAATGCAGTCAAGGGAAAAAATAATTCTGAAGTATATATGGAACTACAAGAACAGGGCAATGCCTTTTTAATCACTTAAAACAGCTGTCGAACTGCGCAGCTACAGACTTATTTTGAAGATTTAGAAATCGGAAAAAAATATGAAGGGGGTTTATTGATTTTGTATCTTTTGGCATCATTTTTGGCCAGTTTCGGGCAGAAACAAGCCAGTTCAAGAAATGTTTTCATTCTTATCCTCAAATGTACAAGATGGCCGCACATCCCCCTTAAGGAAGAAGTCTTCTCGTTATCAGACATCCTTCTTATATTAAGAAATTCATAAAATTTTGACACAGTCAAACAGATTATATAACCAAATGATTCTATCAGTTTAATCAAATTTGACCTTCTTGTTTTCGCATCAAGTTCAGGTCAAGGTCACTACCTTTTCCTCAACTTAAAGGATGATAAAAATAAATGTAGTTATCTGCAGTTATGTAGACATCTATTTAAGATATGAAGTTTCTATTCTTCAACGAAATGATAGAATATCAGAATGTCTATCAGCTTATATTACTAAATTGGAATTAATATTTAAACTAAAATTGATATTGCTTAGCCCGCATTTCCTCTAATTTTCTTAAATTTTGAAGATATTTTGATTACTCTTTTATGCTTCCAATATTAAAATATTTCTGATTTTTACATATTATGAAGACCTTACATAAAGATATAAATTGACAGAAAAACTAATATATTGACCATTTAATAAGAGATAAAATCCGATTCAAGTGATTTTTTCACACAAATCTATTTATAGGATGAGCGCTTAAAAAAGCTAATAAAAATGTAAATTGATAGGCAAATCATATTTTAAAAACATATTCTGAAATCCAACTAATTATCATTAGTTCACATTAATTGACAAAATCCGACATTAATGTTATTGTTTTAACAATGCTAAATAGACTCATGAATCTACAGCAATTCTGAATTGCAAAAACATGTGATATTTTCCCACGCCAATGTTCCGCCAAAAATATAGTCCTTGTTAGATTCTAAACTTTGATTACTATTTCTATGCCAAGTTGTATGATTGTAAAAAAGAAAAAAAATATATGATATTTTAATTTCCTTTCATCTTGATTTAATGACCATTAAATCAAATTTACTTTTGACAGGTCGAAAACCAGAAAAGACCCCTTCCTTAAGAGGGTAAAGTTTAGTTGTGTGGTCATCGAACACACTTATCCACAAACTTGACTGGACTTGGCTTGGTTACTAGAATACTAATTAGACTTTTGCATTTATCTTATAGTTAAGAACCTTTCCTAAAAAGACACAATTTCTCAAAAAGATTGGCCTAATTTCGGATGTTCAGATTGCATGTCATTGCAACAAACAAATGAAGTTTGTGCCACTGTATAATCCAGAACTGGTTTACCCATGCAAAGACCCTGGCCATTTTAAATCTCTCTATTATCTCAACCCTATCAACTGAACACGTAAACGCTCACAAATGTTCACTTATATATCCTTAATCTTTTCTATTTTTTCTTTCTTTTTTTTTTGACAATAGAAAATCGACAACAAAAATGCACACAGTGGATCGACTAGTGTGGATTCCATGTCTATTCGTCCTCGTGGCGTCCTACTCCGTTAACGACATGACGTCTCTATCAACTTCGCTGTTAACAAATTATAACAGGAATCTGCGACCGGGCACGGACCAAAGCCAAGTCACCGACATAGCTGTGAACCTCTTCTTCGTAGGCCTTCAGGAGTTTTCTGAGACCACTGGTCTTTTTTCAGCGAGGCTGTTCTTTATGATCTCTTGGACTGATGAACGACTCGCATGGACACCGGCGTCACATAATGGAGTGTCCAACATGCAGTTCTCTCAAGACTCCATCTGGGTTCCACAACTCATCCTGACAAACCCGTATTCGAATTCCAAGGACTTCGGCGGGGACAAGTTGCTCTTAACGGTCACCCCGAACGGCGTTGTCCGCTGGTCAACTCTGGAGGTCATGGAGAGTACGTGCATGGTAGACATCACTAAATTTCCTTACGACCAGCAGAGCTGCGCAATGAGCTTTGCTTTCTTGGGTTATTCGGCACAGCAAGTGAATTTCAAAGGCTGCTCTTTATCCATGAGTAGTATGGAGAAAAACTCACTCTGGGAAATCAGCGACCAGGCGGAACTGAGTAAGATTAGCACCAACGGAAGAGACATTTTGACAGTGAGGTTCAGCTTCTCGAGGAAGTCCGACCCTTACACGATAAACATCATTTTCCCGATGGTAGCCATAGCGTTTCTACACATCACCGTTTTCTTTCTCCCCGCAGACTCCGGGGAACGGATCGGGTTTTCGACGACCATTATTCTTTCCATCACGGTGTACCAGACAATCGTTAGTGACAGTCTACCAAACTCAACGCTCCCAAGCCTCGCTTTCATCGTGTACAAACTTTTCGCGGACTTCCTCATCAGCATAATCGTGCACACCCTTGTTGTCGTTAGTCTTTCTTTCTACTTGCGAGATGATGGGAACCCTGTTCCAGAATTCCTCGCGAAGTGCACTCGGTTTCCAAAGTGTAAGCGACGAAAAAACAAACTACAGGTACAACCTTCTGTCGATCCAATAAACGTGATTAAGTCAAACGCTAAAAAGGATACCCTTGAAACGGATATGACGTCAACATGCAACGAGGAAGTGACATCAGATATCACGTGGAAAGATGTCGGCAAAGCATGGGATACGATTGCACTTGTCATATCAGTCTTTGCAGTCTTGGTTTCCAACAGCGTGTATTTCATTTTAGTCACATAACTTATGATAATAGACTGTTTCTATGTGTTTTTTTCTCGATATCCAAAGAGGGTGAAAAACTATCATTTTTATTATTTTGTGATTCAATTTAAATACGACTGTAAAAAGATTTCTGCTGAATGTTGGATTATACATGTACAGGACACTCTTTGATATTCTGTGTGTGTGTGTGTGTGTGTGTGTGTGTGTGTGTGATTTTTAAAATTACATGTATGCTATTAATTTCACCAGCAGACATTGATAGAAAAATTTAAAGCTCTAGCATTTGTAAAGCAAAATTTGGTCAATCATTTCCAAATAGAACCCTGTAACAGGAGCTTGGAACTTTGGGTTTCAAACACCAATGTGACGTAGGCCTGTCTATTTCGTTGTTGACCACTCAGCCAGGGCTCTTTGAAATCAACAAGATTTGCCTGGCATTTGAGCGAAGACTATGCAATCTGTGCATATTTCACCTGAAATCAGTGTCATTTTAACTTGTTTTGATGCATTAGAAAGATAGTAACATTCTAGGTCTTGTTAAAATGGTTCTAATTAAGTTGACTACTCACAGAGACGAAAGAACTATGGTGATAATACTCCATCAAGCGTAATACCATTGTAATTAAGGAATAAGGAATCATTCTTTGAGTATTATGAGGTGATAATTTCGGTCGGGGCGTGGTCTAATCCAATTTGTACACTTTAAAACAACATTTTAAAACCACTATTTTTTTCATGTAGCACATGCTTTATGTATTACTACGCGGTGCAGCCAATACCGTTTTTAGGTTATGCTATAAGACACGCCCATTTTGTGTCGCTCATCTTTTATGAAATTATTGAGCTATAGGCTTCAAAATTGATTCGTAGTGTTATCACAGAGAAAGACAGTTAAAAATGTAAATATTTAAATACCGGTATATCATACATTTACATGTACATGTATACAGTGTATACGCAAGGCTCCAAAGTTCGATGTTACACGAAAGTCCAATAGTCATGCCAAAGTCCGATGGCCTGCCACGCCGAAATCCGATGGTCTGCCCCAAAGTTTGATGGTCATGCCAAAGTATTCTTTTTTGAGAGGTGCACAGGCATAGCTTCGTGGACGTAGGCTATGCCTGTCCACTTCTCAAAAACAATAATTCCAAAGTACCTTGACCACGTCAAACCTCCGATATGATTTGACACGCCAAAGTGCGATGTTGTCAGAATGCCTTACGTCTTACGTCCCGTCGTGGCGACGTCATAAGTGAGCTGCAGGTCTGTAGCTCCCGGTCTGAAAATATTCGAAGGACAACCAGGGAGCTATACAGTGCCTCCCATGACAAAAAAACTGCAATTTACGGCACACAAAAAATGCTTTTGTTTTGGACTGATTAATGTTATTTCCGAACACATTCTGTACAAATATTTGATTCCAAAATATTCCTCGGACATTTTACAACAGACATCGTCACGTTACATGCCACAGTGGTGCAGTTTGTTTACATATTAAAAAACATATAAAAAAAAACCCCACCCTAACCGACCTCGGAAAGTGAAGTACAGTTCTTATGTAATATACGCATACACAATATGGTCACTGTTTAGTTTAATGCTTTTCGTTTATTTATATGATATATATTTTTTTAAATTGTTAATATTTGAAATTTATGTGCGTCATGCACTGTGTTTTTTGCACTGTGTTCTTTGATATGAGTGTGTATGTGTGTTTGTGTGTGTGTTTGGGAGTATTGAAGAGTCTTTTTAAACCTATTCCCTATATACAAGTTTTCTTTCACCAGACTACAGTTTTTGCTAATTGAGGCTTAGAATGATAATACATTTTTTTGATACCTTTAATAATCGGATTGTAAATTGAGGAATTTATGTGAAAAAAAAATTCATTCAAACTATTATGTTAAATGGTAGTGCAAACTTTTTAAACTGTAAAGAAATTTGTTATAAAAGTGTTAAATTTCGTCATTATTCACCTCTACGGGACTCAAAATCAGTTCGCTATATCCGTAAATTCGTTATATCCGAATTCGTTATAACCGTAAAATTTTGCAAAGATGTGTTAAACATTTTACCGGGGACTCAAAAAAACTTCGCTATATCCGAGATTTCGCTATATCAGTGTTCGTACTTTACGAGTTGTATTTAGAGGCAAGTAAGGGAATGAGATCTAACGTAAAATGTCTCAGGAATTTTTTGGTATTAATATTTTTACAGAACATATTCCTAAATTAGTTTAATGAGTCTAAAACCATGCGCAACTTTTTGTACGCAATAAATATAACTTTTTTTGTATGGACGGAACTGTAGCTCCACGGTCCGTCAACCCAAATTTCCCGTGGAGCTATAGTTCTGCAGCTTTGTAGCCCCCAGGTCGTCTTTTTCAGACCGGGAGCTAAAGACCTGCAGGTACATCATAAGTGAGATCGCTGCTACCAACCAAGCTTGGATAATGGAGAAAGAGACGAGTTTGTCAATCAAGTTTGAAACAGTAAAACCAAGTATAATTGACGTAATTGCGATCGTCCGAGGAGGTTCCCCAGTGTGCCCATACTATATACACTTTCAGGAAGGATGGGGAGGGTCGGGAGGTGGGGGTGGGTTTCTAACCCCTTGGGATCTCTCTCACGATATAAGGAATTTGCATGGCAAAGATTTTAGGTTGAAGAACCTTTGAGAAGGTTTAACTGATTTTTTTTCACCCTAAATTATGTTAATTATGCATTTTGGTTTGATGTGGGTGTATGAATATCATATATTCACATCTGAGTTTTAAAAAAAAAACAACAACCAGATTTTTGTTTATTCTGCGATTTTTTGTTTTAAATATGTCCACAAATAAATATACGCATTTCATCAAATGTTTAAAATTGCTTTAAAACGTAGGTATTATTTATCTGCCTTGAATTCAGTGTTTATACATGTAATGCCAAATGTTATCCAAGTGCATTTCAGAAAAAAAATGTTTAACTTTAGAAGCCGTGGATATTAAATGAAATTGATAAACTTTAAATGGCGGCATATGGAATAAACATATACAAAGGAACATTGAAATCTTTCTAATCATTCGCAAGTTAACCAATGTATGTAATTATTGATCGGAGTAACGTTGCTCTATAAATATTTGCAACTGATCAATTATTTATGTACATTTGATAACATCAATTCAAAAATATTCAAAGATATAAATTTTTGCTTTCCGACTGAGTTCGAAGATGGTACAGTGAAGTCGCCAATTCCGGGTCAAGTCAGACTGTTTCTTTGATATTTTACAAAGCTATTCTATTTAAATTTTATACTATATATATATTGAAAGTACATTTTGTGAATTATTAGGCATTCATTTTGTTTTTCAAAATAAATTTCCGGAAACAATATTTACCAGTGGCGGATTCAAGGGGGGGGGGCGCACCCCGCGCCCCCCCCCCCCTAAAATTGTCAAAATAATGTTAAATCATACTCCTTCTGGCAAAGAAAATGTACAACAATGTAGTCTTAATTATCAACTTTTTGGAAACTCATGGAATTTCTCTATATTAGACTAATTTCAACGGTGTAGTAAGAAGAAAACCCATGGGTTCGATGGTGTAACGTACATAGAAAGCCCATGTTAGTTATGCTCTCCTTGGGTTCAAATATGACCAATCACCCACCTTTAAGTAATTGGTTATACAAGCTTGTGTTTTAACGACTCTTCCATGTTTATTATGATACAAGCTGGCATCATTATCTTTTTTTAAACTTCATTTAAATCGTCCCATTGAACTAGATTTTTTTAAACTGATTAATTTACAGCAATTCGTAAGAAAAAAATAAAAGGAAATGTTTCTTATATTTCTGCAAGGCAGATGGTTTAGATGGGATTTCTGCAGGCCTTAAATTAACAAACCTTTAAAATTTTATTACTTTTAAGTATAATCACGAGAAGAAATATCACAAAAGTCTAAATATGAAGATTTTAATTTTACCCTACAAAATCTCTAGAATTCAGGAGCTTCCGGGGGCTTCGCCCCCTGGACCCCCATAAAAATAAAAGGAAATGTTTCTTTTTATTTCTGCAAGGCAGAGGTTTTTAATGGGATTACTGCAGGTCTTAAATCTACAAACCTTTAAAATTTTATTACTTTTAAGTATAATCACGAGAAGAAATATCACAAAAGTATAAATATGAAGACTTTAATTTTACCCTACAAAATCTCTAGATTTCAGGAGCTTCCGGGGCTTCGCCCCCTGGACCCCCATAAAAATAAAAGGAAATGTTTCTTTATATTTCTGCAAGGCAGAGGTTTTTAATGGGATTACTGCAGGTATTAAATCTACAAAACTTTAAAAATTGTAATGAATTGTAATGAACTTTTAAGTATACTCACGAGAAGAAATATCACAAAAGTCTAAAATTGAAGACTTCATTTTTACCCTACAAAATCTCTGTATTCCAGGAGCTTCCGGGGGCTTCGCCCCCTGTACCCCCACCAGGGCTTTGCCCTGGACCCACTGGGGGCCTCAAGGCGGCCCCCAGACCCCCTGCCTAAAACTGGCGCCCCCTCTAACTTCAAATCCTGGATCCGCCCCTGTTTACAGAGGCATTTCAACAAGTCATGGTTTCCCCCCGTTTCGAATCATTTTCTCCATTTTCGGGTCATGTGACTTCAAAGTGTCAGTAATGTCGGGTAGTCGTCTCAAAACACAATTTTTCTTAATTTGCAGCATTGAAATAATTTTTCCGATCAGAAAATATATTTACAACTACTGATACTCAAGTAACAGGGATCAATTTCTAAATGTAAATGACAGTCGTGATTCAGAATGAAATGATCGTCATTATGTCATCATTGTGACAAAAAGAAAAATAAACTCAAAGAAAAATAACAGACAAGATAAATAAAATGACACCTGAGCTGGATGGATCATTTTATTCAATTGAATCTCTTTTTTTCTCTCTTTCACGTTATCGTAAATCCGTAGAAAAATATGTTTCAGGTATAGTGACCCGCAATTGGGGAAATTCCTTCAGATTGATTAATTAATTGCTGTAAATTTATTTGAGCAGTTATCATTCTGAATAATTTCTGACATATAACTGAATGCATGCATGTGCATTATTTTTCATCCATTAACGCCCTCCCACAATTTTTACATCAAACATGCTGCAGCGTTAATAATATATGAAGGTAGCATGTCAAAGTTGTGGGAAAATCTCCATCTCGAAAGTGCTTGATTTCTAATTTCGTTTCTCGTTGGGTCTGTAAATGTTAATTTTCGAATATGGTTTAATGATCAAAGACAGAAAGGCCTATAGTTCGTGATCAATGTATTTATTAAGTTTTTTCTGCTTAAATTTAAACGAAGTGACATGAAACACACACGAGTGACCCGGAATTGGAGACGACCCGGAATTGGCGACTTCACTGTATGTGACAATCTGGACGATAGTACATCGATCATGATCAAAATACATAGTCCCAATTTTAAAACTGTACAAAATTTTACCACGAATAAACAGATAAAGGCAAAAATTGTAAAAATCCCAGTGGGTTTCGAACTCGTCTCGGACATGCATATCAGTAGTCCGAAATATCTGACGTTTTCCTGGCCTATTTAACGATTTTGACATTTTACATGCCAGGGAATTGTTAAAAAAGCCAGGAAAACTGGCTTCAGATATTTCGGACAAAGTGAAGTAATTAATGTAGTCTGCCGTGATGGGACACATCAACCTTCATATAGTGATACCCCCAGTGTCCCCTCATTATAGACTTTGTATCCATCACTCCAAGATTCATCAGCTTATAAAAAACATAAATTAATAGAAATTAAAGACTACATTCATACGATTTTAAATTTAAAAAATAAAATAACAAAAGTACCATTTAAAACATATCGTATCTTAACTAGTACAAGATAGATTCATTATTTTTTTTTTTACATTTATTATAATATGAATTATTCTATGGCATCATTTATCTTGCGTCGATAAACTTCTATTAGGGCCTATATAATATTTCAAAAACTGAAGTTATTTCAAATCGCTTCAAACAAGTTTTTGACCAATCAGGATCCAGGAATGTCTTTACTTCCTATTGAATATGCTAATGAGTTCGAGGCAGCGTTTTTAGTTTCTGTATTGTCAAGGTGCTGTAGTAAGGTCGCAAACATATGCATTTACAGTAGAAGATTGGTACCAAACTGAAAGAGGAACAAAGAAGAGAAAGCAGACGACTGAAAGTGATGTAAGTTATATGTTAACTCGAAGTGTTTGTTTCAATACCAGACTTCAATTTTCGTGTTTGAAAACGAAACCAAATTCAGGTATAAATCTCGAAAGTAGAGTATATACGTGTAGAAAAACGAACAGGAATTGAAATATAATGAGTCTTTTCCTTGATTTTTAAGAAAAACAGGTGATGTTTGACCCAAAAACATAAAAAGCGGGAAGAAATACGGATCATGTGGGCTTGAAATACGAAAAAGTATATCGAAAGTAAAACCCAAGCCCTCTACTTTCTTTTCAAAGATGGCGCCTGCGACTTTAGGTTCATCTTACAATCTGCGAATGCAGAACGTAGCTACCAATAAGACAAATTGATAATTTGAGGAAAAAAGTTTTAAATATGATTACATCAAGAGTATCTGCATTAAAATCTAAGTTTGTAAAATATGCAAATGCATGGAAATCATGCTCTTTTTTCACGTAATGTGTTTAAAATAGGTCAAATAGCAGATCGAGGCTTGAGGTCCCGACGGGGTGTACGTTACTAATTATTAAGGAATATACACAAGACCATTTCAGACAAATTAAAAGAAAAAAAATATTATAGAAAATGAGAAACTGAAAAACGATTGAAAGAGCCAAACTGTAAAAAATCATATATAATTTGATCAGCTTTGAATGAAAAGTGTACACAATGCAAGTTATTTCGTTACAATAGTGATCTTTCTATAACCAGTTTAGCTCTCACCCTCTACCAAAGTTACAGGGTATTGCACCCCCCTTTCTAAAATTATTCTTGCAAATAGAAGGTTGATTATATTAGAATTAATTAATTAGATTTTAAAGGGTTGATTAGAAATAATGATGCTTGAAAATGAAAATTGTTTACTGTACTAGATGAAATTGGAAGTTTAATTTACTTTTAATTGCCAAAGGCTCCATTTTAAAAACATGGAAAAATCACTGCAAACAAAATGTTGCATTCTTATTCCCTTACTTGATGTTCATTATCTTTTGCACTTGCATAACACACACTCAGCCAACATCAGATTATGCAAAACTGTAAATTGAGAGCTATGCACATTAAAACACACTGCATCTGGCTTGTTCTGGATTCAGATATGCCAATATTTATATTCATATTATAATTGATTAAACTGTATTTTATGGAGACATAGTATTTTAATGGTATATTAAGAAGTAAATGACAAACTTTACAGAAATTACCCCTGTGGCTCCCAATTAATCTTAAAGGTCTTGGGAAAAATCTATTTGTAATTTTGCTTATTTATGATGTTAATAAATTTCTGTTTTGTTATCCCCTGGTGCAACTTGTTGCGAAGGGGATATAGCATCTCTGCTGTGTGTGTGTATGTGTTTGTATATATGTGTGTATGTTTGTATGTTTGTTCACTTTAGCTTATTGGCAAGATTTAAAGAAAACCCTCCCACAATGTTTTAAATATCAAACTTCATACACTTCTTTGGCATGGTAACCCTATTAATTTTCAAGTCAATTGGTTACATATTTCTTAAAATATCGTTAAAATAACAACATTTAAAACAATAATTTTATGTACGACTTGACAATCGACATTTCCGGCAAACAAAAGAAAGTGAAAGTAAGATTTGTACATGTGTATTGTGTATGCATACATTGTGTATGTTGTGGTATTAGTTGATAGCATAAACATTGGTCTTGGGACATTTACAACCAGTCTAAGGAAAGTCAATGAACTGTGTTTGTACATCTGTATTTTGGAATTATTTAGTAGCATAAACATTGATACGTTGCTTGAAACTGTTAATCTCAGCTAGCTTTTAAAGCAGTACGTTCGTCAGCAAGCTTTGAATAGTGAACTTCATTTTTGTTCAAATCACCGCAGTGTTTTCCTAATCATCGCAGTGTCATTACAACTCATGCCAAATAACTATGAAGAATTCTCATTGATTCTTTGGGAAATACATAATATTTGAGCACTGAAAGTAAATTTACAAACTTGAGCGTCCTCATGACTGGGATATTGGTTACCAGCAAATCTCCAGATTTGATGCTTAATATGTAATATAAGGTAAGTAGATTACTGAACTTCAGAGCATACATGGTGCGTTTCTGCTAGGAATAAGGGAAACTGCCCAACCACGTATGCTCCCAGATACGTAAATGAATCCTGGATTGTTGATATAGTTATCAATATTCTAAATTTGACCCATTTTATTTTTTTCATGTTTTTAAGAATGTCCCTTTAAAACATTTCTTGTGTAGCATATGTTGTCCACTTGATATATATTTAAATAGCCTTTTCTTTGTAGACCTAAACATAAAGAAGTAAACAAGTTAAATTAGTGCATTAAAGCAAAACGTGATTGGCTTACAGAAGTGAGAACAGTACCAGTCTAAGCACATTGCAGACCTCCAGAACAACTTTACACAAATAGAAGCTTCATAGAGTTAATGATGACTTAAATGTAATGGACGAGACATTAGATACCGGTACTTCAATTAGCTCTCAAAATTCCCAGAAGTCTATGTTTGATCTCGGGAATCTCGACACTCGTAAACTTGTAAGAATCTACAGGACAATGTGCATGCATCTACCCAGAAATAAATTTAGTTTTCATCGTCTATTTCTCAAATAAGAATGCTGCATTTTGTACAGTGCAGAAACCTTCATATGAATGATTTTTGGTCGATAGTACAGTGCAGGAACCTAGTAAGTGTACAAATTCAAATACCAATAATAATTTTCAAACATTTTGTTTTGTATTTTTTAGGGATGAGGGTAAAATAAATAAAGTACAAATACATAGATAACATAAATTGCATATTTTGTGTCAGTAAATTCAATTGAATACTAGTGGGTTACGTAAATTTTTTCTGCAATGATCGCTACCTTCATAACCCTCTGAATCATCAAAGAAAGCATTTTCTTGTTTATATTTACATCTTTCGTTTACAAAATGATAAATTCATCGTGAAAAGTAAGTTAGATTAACTTAATTATTGTTAATGTACATCAGTACGTTAGATACCGTAAAAGAAACAGCCAAAACGTCTTCTATTGGAAGTTTGAGTCATCATGATTATTTCGTGCAGTTTGTTATTTTTTCTTAATTCGAAAATTTCGAATTGATAAACGGGGCATGTAGATTTCAGTCATATCACTTTCTACAGAGCTATGAATTTCAATCAATTTCAATAGGAAATAGAGGGAATCATATTTTTTGATGTAAATATTACTTTATGTACACAATATACACTAAAAGTAAAATATCAGTTTTTTTTGCGCGTCACAAAATTTGCGAAAATGGGGAAAAACTAACATTTTTAATTTGCATCAGATATTTTTTGTGATTTAAAGTTTCTTATAGAAAATAATACAGGATATAATTTCACCGTATTCAATTATTTGCAATTTAAAAGAAATCCTGAAAAAAACGAAGATAAAATCATAGCCAAAATTACAGGATGTACGGTACTTACTAAAATGTGTCTCTACAATAGGTTGAAGTATGCCAAAGACAAAAAAGAAGAGCCACGCCCAGAAAGCCAAACAGAATAAACTGCGTGCAAGAAAACGCAGAGAAGAAAAGAAACGTGAACAGAAGATATCTGATTGCATCAATGGCAGTAATTCAACTGTGGAAACTACACATGAAAAAATTTTGCCTCAAGAAACACTCTCTAAAGATCCGTTTGTACATGTACCACATAAAGAACTCCTTCAGGGTGTTTCTAACACTGATGTTTTAGTCGGAGACATAGAAATACCTATTGTCATTGTGGAATGTCAGAATTGAGCATTGAAACAGAATTCGGAGAAAGGTTTGGACTTTTACCACCTCCATCATCGTGCAAAATTAACATCTGCCCGATAGTCCAAATCTATCTCATATCGCATTGGGCTACGCCAATCTGAATCGAAAGCATTCAAAGCGATGGAGTCGTCTATCCCAATTTTTGGCGGCCATGTGTAAAAGAGGTTTAACAAAATAACTTTTCGTTGTCTTTTTTTTTTTATTATTGAATTGAAATAAAAATAAAATTAGAATTAATAATTTCGCAGTTATGTTTTCTAGACTAATTTTGTTCAATATTGTTATTGATTTCAACATGTAAGTGAATTTCGAACATCTTTTGTATTGTGTAACTATATTTAACCAAATTGTACTGTTTGTGTACATCTGCCATGTTGAAATATTTAACCGCAGAAAGCGTTGTTAAAAACAATTTGTTGTTGATACCTGTGGACAGTCCCATTTTTCCAAGGTCTATCCCAGATCTAAGTGGGATAGTCCTGTGGGCTATTTCATGCATTTTGTTAATTTCACACACTGCTTCATGTATGTGTGCAAAAGAGAGATTGATTGAGAGTTAAATAATTCCTAGAGGTACTAGAGCAGTGCTTGTGTATCCATCGGTTATAGACCAAACAGTAAAGGATTGGATGCACGATACATTGTTCCACAATTGCAAGGTCTGTCTGTGGATAGTGGGGCATTTGCCGTAGCTAATGCTATTTCTGTCCTTCACAACATTGATCCATCAACAATTTTACTTAAGATCAGTTAAGATCACACATATTTCATAAAGTTTTGATGATCTCTCATTTTGTTAAAGACACCAAAGATCAAAACTGGAAACAATAGTGGGTATGCACATCAGAGTTGGATAACGGGGAGAAAAAAAAAAATGTTCATCAGGTAAGGGAGAAGAGGGCAAAAGTAACTGACAAGAAAAGCACAAAGAAGAAGAGAAGAGGGCAAAAGAAACAGCTGAAGGAAAGTGTAGCAAACATGCCAAAACTGCTCTTGAATCAGAGAGACCAGGTCAAAACAAGCAGATGTATAAAAGCATACAGAACGTGCAAAAAATGTCAATCAAATCAGAATGACCATGGCAAAACAAACAGCTGAGGAAAAGTGTACAGAACAAACATAAAATGCCCATTGAATCAGAGAGACCAGGAAAAAACAAACCGATGAAAAAAGGTATACTGAATGTGTAAAAAATACCATTGAATCAGGAAGAGAAGGGCAAAACAAACAAATAAGGAGAAAGAAAGAGAATGTACAAAAAGTTGTCAAAGGACAAGAAATAAAAGAGCTTGAGGAACAAATGAGAAACAAAAGATCAATTGCATAAGAAATGCCAAATGCATTAGACACATAAAGAATTTACAGACTGTTCTTGAAAAAGAGGTTATAAAAGATAAACAAAAGAAACGAATGTCGGTGTCCAATGAACCTGTACCGAGAGGATGTGTGGATGAGCTAATTGTGCTAAACTGCGATCAATTATTCCACACCACGAGGAATTGCAGTAAATATGCGAACTGCGTTGACCGCAGTGTACCTCTCTCAAATGAGGAAAAAAATCTTTAGGGCTCGTTTCAAAATACCGTCGATTTTCACACTTGGTGACAGTCTTGTTTTCGTCAGCAGCTCACTGAATCCAGACGCCCGTCGCTTCGCCGGCATCAAAGACATGCCTCTGAAACTCCAACGCAGTATGACCGCATTAGAGCTAGTTCACTTTGCCGGCATCAAAGAACTGCCGCTATCTTAACGATAATTCTACATGACTTTTAAAAGGAGGACTGTTTAGTATTTATTCACGTAGATATATATATAGTGCATGCATGCATATACATGCGTTTACTGACAAATGTTGTTTATATATTGACTTCCTGAACACCATAGGTCACAAATTAATATTAAACATTTTAGATTTGTATCGATACATTCACTTCCTTCGTCTCTATCTCTCTTCTCTCTCTCAATAAGTCACGAGCGGTAAATGTCTTAACTCCGCCTTCTACGATCTGATCAGACAAGGGTCAGTCAAATTTTTCATCACCGAAGATGTTACAGCATAGCTTACACACAAGTACGTAGTTCACTGACCTGTATGGGGTTCAGGGGTAAACCCAGAAATATGTCAAATACTAAATAGTGCATTCTAATTAGCATAATCAGCTGCAACTATAATTAACAACATATTTAAAAATTCAACATGCTATTAAAGAAAATAAAAGATGCACCATGTAAACCTTTATTTTGAAAATCTGGCTCCACCGTCACCAAAATCTTAAAATCACTCAAATCATTCTCCAACTCAATCCTTTAAAAAAAAAAGTGCATAATTTTGAGGTCAATAAAGGCGGAGTCAAGCAACATCTTTATCAGGCCTTCATTTAGCAAGCTTTCAATTGATGAAAATAAAATAAAGGTTAACAAAACAAGTCGGCATCAACCTATTCAACTTAATAACCTCCAACACAAAAACAGAATGACTGTTGTTCATCTCAACATATTAAGGTCCTATAATTCCAATCAAGATGATATTAAATATGAGTCTGGCATCATCATAATTATTTCGTGCAGTCCGTGATTTTTCTTAGCTAGGTTGCTATAGGTTTCGATCAATTGATAAACGGGGCGTGTAGATTTCAGTCCTGTCAGTTTCTAAAGAGCTATTTATTACCGGTGACTATAAGTTTCCGTAAGAAATAGAGGGAATCATACTCGATAGATGTAAATATGATGTGTATGATGTCCATCCGTGTGTCCAATGTGTGCAAATGTCAAAGAATGATACCTCTTCTGCTGAAAGAAAAGTGTGAAGGGTGCAGTTAAAGACATAAATAACATGTTAATATGGCTGTTCCAAGTATGTTTCATATCCCTGACTAAGAGTGTATATAATGGCTTTAAAGCTACAAATATTTCCTACAAATGGACATCAGTATGAATATAAATATAAGCATTGAATGCTTATTTTTGGGCATGGTATTCAATTTGTCTGCATAGTGACATCCAAAAATAAACATTCAATGCTTAAACTAATAATACATTTTTCATAATATTTCATGTCGCGAGGGTATGCTCCGCTTAGGGATGCTCTTGTTCACTTTCAATTTCAGTATTTGTAGAAAAATATTTTTGACACAAATTTTTGTGAAGATGTTATTGTTGAGAATTCAATTGAAATATAGTGAAGATTGTATTGTTGATAAAAATTTCCCTAAAATCTGTGTTAATAAACACACATCAAGAACCAAATTTAACATTATATAATAATAATGATGCCTCGCCATAGATACTTTATAAATTCACTTTGTACCTCTGTTCTTTTCTTTGTGATATTACATTGTTTACAGTAATCTGCTGAAACTTGAGCTACTGAGTATGAACTTTAGAATAATGGAACATCATAACCCACCTTTACCCTGAATAAATACAAAAACCAAACAGACTACCAACTTGTACAATATCCATCTCTAATGGTGCACTTGAATTAAAATTTCAGATGTAACAAAATGGAGGAAACTGAGGGTGAAACTACCGAGGAGACAATCTACGTCTACCAGTATCCTGGGGAGGGGCAGGGGGAGGAGGGAGGGGTGGAGGGCAGGGTCATCAACGTGGGTACCAAGGAGTGCCCCTCCCACGAGGAAGAAGTGACCACGGTGACGCAGTACGTGGAGGAAGTGGTTGAGATTGACAACGAGAATGTGGTGGTGGCGAACGTCATGGCCGCCAGCGAAAAGGGCTCCATTAAACTGGTTCTCTCTGAGGAGGACAGCAACCCGGCGGAGCATGGCTACACCATGAATTACCGGCCAATTCGTCCCGTGGAGAGACAGAAGATGCGGCCCTGGCTGCTGGAGCACCTGGACACAGGAAGCATTCCTGGACTCTCCTGGCAGAACCGGACTCAGCGGATATTCCGGATTTCCTGGAAACATGCTGCACACAACTGTTTTAATAGAACCCGGGACTCGGACCTGTTCGAGAGATGGGCTTATCACACGGGTAGGGTTATTTTTTAAGATAGCGAAAAACACATGCAGAACCTTGAAAGAAACATTTCAGACCCGTATTTATTTATGTGTTGTTTCTGATGTCGAAATTTTGTTTGTCTATGGATAAAATCAAATTTTTTTTTTACATTTTAAAATATTGAATGTCATACTTCCAATTTATTTTAGGTCGTCACCATGATGGAAACCATAAGCGATGGAAAGCCAACTTTCGCTGCGCCTTGAATAGCTTGCCTGACGTGATTGAACTCAAGGACCTCGGGGTCAGAAAGGGAGACAATGCATTCAAAGTGTACAAGTTTATTGATCTCAATGATGAAAAGGACAGAGAGGAGAAGAAAAAGATGCAGATGGTAACCAGAGGCACCAGGAAAGCTGAGGGGAAAAAAGGTCAGTAAAGGTGAAGGGTCAATGGTAAATTGATGAAACATCAGACATTTAAAATATAGTTTTCAGATTTACATGTTAAGTTAAACTTGAGCAGCAGATATATTTAATTTAATAAAAAAAAAGTTTTGTCTGCAAAAATGACATGAAATGGTACAAAATTTTAGATGTGTCATGAAGTACATTGATATCATGTTCAGACATAATCAAGGCAGATTATACAATTTAACCTAAGTTTTGACTCATCAACCAATCAAATGGCATGTTATATTCAGAATTAAATAATTCAGGCTAATGTGAATATTGAGCCTCTTTGTATAGCCTGACCCTATACTTTTCTATTTTTAGCTGGCTCCACCCCTAGCACTCCAGTGGGGGCCAAGCAGTTGAAGACAGAGACGGGTTCCCCGGCTGCATTCAGTATCACTACGGAGGGGGGCATGCTGCAGACCCTGCTCCACGCCATAGAACTCAAAAACCAGGAGGCTGCCACGGACAAGGACGACGACAAAAGGTCAAAGGTAGGTCAAGGAGAGGTTGGGATGTGTAGGTGTCAAGGCTACACGTAGGGTAATCGAAAGAAATCTCGACGAATGCTAAGTACAGGTTTGATCGCAAGTTTTGAGATTTTACCGTTCTGACTTTTAGATTTAAATGTAGGCCATATCTAAGAGATTAAACACTTCATGAATTGTTATGATTTTGCAAAGTTTAAAATGCCTTGGGGCAAAATCACAATGCCATGGTTACGTGCAAAAATTAAAAGTGGTAAAATAAGCCCGTAAACGATTTTCTCTGATGATATGATAATCTTTGTAGACTTCCACGATTATTACTGTGGAATCATTTAAATTCGCAGGGGCCAGTTTTCGTGGATTGTTGGTTTTTTGCTTATTCGTGGGGATGTAATTTCTTGGATGCGTCGGTTTTCAGTAATTTATTTTCGTAGAGGATGTAAATTCATTGGAGAGGGCTACCCACAAATACCACGAAAATTGAGCACGAAAATTGAGCCACCACAAATTCTATAATGATTCCACAGTAAACTGTGAAATACATGACTTTTTCCCTTTATAAAAACCATGTTTTGATTTTCTTGTAGGAAAAAATCCAGCTGACGGTGAAGAGAAGCCTGGACCAAGAGAACCAGCCCCGATCCAAGCGGACTCGCCAGGACTTCAGTAAGAAACCTCCGACCGGTGAGAGCACGGAGAGTAGCGAGGGGGAGGAGGGGGAGGACTCAGAGACAGGGTCCCAGGCCAGCGGTACCTCTCACACCACAGGCACCGCCCCCGCCACCACCACGTCTGGTAAGGAGGTCGTAGAAGGAGAGGAGGAAGACAGATTTGAATCATTTCTTGGCTTATATTTTGTTTATACATACTTACACTTTAAAGGGGCTGGGGTGGAATCGGTTTTGAATCGTTCCATGCTATATAATCTGTTAGATAAGCTTTTAGGGTACAGATTCTAATGCACTAATGGTTTACCTTTGAAATTGAAAATTCCAGAGGGTTTTTTTCTGAAAGAGGAAATTATTTTTACATTTAGATATGGGTTTACTGTAAACCAACTTTTATTCGCGAAGACTTTATTTCACGATAATCCTGAGATGAATTGATTTGCGGCGAATAACTTTCGTGACCAAGCCTGATCTAAACATGTGATGTAATAACAACCATACGATCAGGACATTTTCACGACGACAATATTTCGCTAGGACAAGGCTCTCGCGAACCTTGTGAAAATTTTTTGCACGCTAATAAATATTGGTTTACAGTAACTTGTTTGTTGTTTACAGTAGATGCATGCACTGAACAATTGTTGGTATAAGCCATTTCTTGTCTTTCCAGGCCGTAGTGTTGTAAATATGCTGAAACTACCTTATGTAATTGGTAAGTAGAAACAAAACAAGCTAAATTTTGTAGAATGTATAAATAATTTGAATAAATTCTATGAAAACTTTATTGCACATTATGCCCAAGCTGTCATTTTTTTTTTCTTCTCCTTTAAAATGGAAAGAAAATGAAATTTTAAAAGTATTACTGATGTAATATATGGTTGATCTCTTGTCTTGTTGGTTGTAGATGTAAAACAACTACTAGCTTTAGCAGGAAACAAACAGAAAGAATCGGAGGGCAAAGGTCAAAGTGCATCAGACAAGGTCACCATAACCAATGTGACCCTTGACTCTATCCTACAGGATAGACTCGGACAAAACACAGACAGTTCTAATGTGAAAATCACCATCCCCTACACAGTGTTCGAGGCCCTCAAGGCCAGACACCTAACCCCTAAAGACCCGGCATCTTCATCCTCGCCCAGTACAGTGTTACTGGCCCAGAGCCCAGAGGTGAAGAAGGAATCAACCTCAGCCACCACGAAACCGCAAATATTAACGGTGGTGGGCGGTGCACTGGGCAACAAAGACTCCACGTATCCAAATATCCGCAGTCGTCTGGTTTCCCACCTTAGCATCAGTGGTGCCCAGACGGTCAATAAGCAGGGTCAAGGTCAAATACGCCCCGCTTTGGCAACCGCGGGGAAGAAGACCTTTGAGAAGGTGACCGTGCAGGCCATTCCACAACTGACATCGGTCAATTTAGGTACTTTATATGTCATAGGTTCTAAAATTTCAGTTATCTTTTATAAAGCCAAGAGTTAATTTAATCATATATAAGAGTGTACATATATTAGTTTGAAAGATGCAAAAACATATGATTACCACTAAATAACTACCATATAACGGGTAAGCTCTACGGTTGTATATTTTCTGTGGTATTTTGCGGGTATGAAAATTCCGCAGAAATTGAAATCGCAAAATATTCATAAATAATTTACTAAATTATTCATTATTTGCGATGATAATAGTATCTACCGGTTTCAGGCGGCTTGTACTCTCAAATGTGATCAGTATGTTACTCAGTAGTCTGTACGCAGTAATTGCCATTTCTGGGTGGAACAGTTCCCAAAATTCCCACTAACTATATATGTTACCAGGGACGTCTTTTCTAGTATATTTATCTTTAAAAGTACACACTCAAAAGCATGATTTATTTTTCAGGTAAATAAATACACGTATCGATCCGCATTAATAGATAATGTATTCCAAACGCTTTTTATGAAATTCATTTGCAAATCTTTTTCAAAACAACAATAGTCTTAAATGATTAAAGTCTAATAAGTGGATCAATATTCTTTTCAACACAATCAAAAGAAAGGTGTCAGTCAAGTATCTTCAATAATGATCAAGCAAATTAAATGATATCGAAAATTTGAGTGCGTGATTTATCGAAATTGTTAGATAAACATTGACCAAGCAATAATTACCGCATCTAAAGTGTCGACAGGTGGCTGATTATGTAATGGGAAATTATCATCAAGAACAGCACCCTCATTACACACGGCATCGGGGGGTAATACCCCCAGCAGAGTCCCAAAACACGCATGGAAAATGGCCTGAAGTTTGATACAGTGTATAATACGTTGTTTGTTTATTTTTGCGGTCTAATGGAATCGCAGAAATTGGAAACGCAGAATATAATTTGATACTTTTTAGGGTCTAAACAGCAAAAATTTCGAGCCGCAGAAAATACCCGTTATATGGTATTATTTGGTTTTTGGAGTGGCAGTTATGTAACTTGAATTTTTCCCAACAGGTTCCTCTGGTGATGAGTCTGAGCAAGAAAACAACAAAATCAGTATTAGTACTGTGAACATTAATGGTGAGTAAATTTAAATCAGTATTAGTACTGTCAACACCAATGGTCAGTAGATTCTAAATCAGTATTAGTACTGATAACATTAATTGTGAGTAAATTCTAAATCAGTATAAGTACTGTCAACAGTTCTAAATCAGTATTAGTACTGTCAACACCAATGGTCAGTAAATTCTAAATCAACACCAATTGTGGGTAAATTCTAAATCAGTATTAGAACTGTCAACACCAATTGTCAGTAAATTCTAAATCAGTATAAGTACTGGGAGTAAATTCTAAATCAGTACTGTCAACACTAATGGTCAGTAATGGCAAAATTATGTCAGTGAGGGAGAATAATGTCTTTGTTTTTCATCCTTGTTTCTTCTCACAAGTCCATTGACATTGACATTTCAACATTTCAGTCCTGTTTCTCTAAGATCATGGGGAAGAAATTATGTTCAGATTATTTTTATCAGGAAATTGGTATTTTACATTTGTATATATTACAACACTTGTATAGCCATCAAATTTCTGCAACCTTTGGAAAAGATTATACCAGTACCTCCCAAAGATCAGAACTGAAAAAAAAGGTTCTGATGTATGCATATGCCCAATGGAGTTTGACTTATTTTTTAACTCGCACAACACAATGTACAGGTTGTTGCTTGAGTTGCATTAATTTGCAGCACAGATGTGGAAGCTAACCATTGCTTTATCTTTGTCTTTAAGCTGTAGCAGCTAAAGGTACATGTAATGGTGTTGTGGTTGTTGGGTAGTGCATGTGAAGGCAGGGGTGGGCGGGTCAAACTTGCATGTTATGTAACTCTAGAAAATGTTAATGATTTTAGGATTTTTGGAATCCATCTTTTCTTGACAATCTCATTTTTCTCTCTCTCTCTCTCTCTCCTCTCTCCTCTCTCTTTCTCTCAAATCTATAATAAAATAAAAAAAAAATAGCACTTCTGCAACTGTATCTATTATCTATGTGAGTATTGTGAAATATGAAATGTCACTGTTTGTGTGCAGAATGTGTGAAATAAAAAAACAAAAACACAACCCCCCCCCAAAAAAAACCTCTAAGGAAATGCTGTCAAACTCAGTGCTCAGTTCTGTTGTGAATCATTTTTACACCCTTGAAAGATGGTTTCCATTTCTTTAACTTGATTGGTAGAGTGCTGGATTTGCATGCCAGAGGACCCAGGTTCAAACCCCAGCAGAGGCAATATTTGTCTGTTACACTTGTATCAGTTCTTTGCAGTTTCTTGGTACCCTTTTCAATTTCCTCTATAAAGACTTTGCATTGAATTGTGGTTGCTATTTCTGCAGTTTATCAATATATCCCTTTAGAGCCCTGTGTGTATGGATCTGCAGGTGACTTATTGCCATCTCCTTATCTATTGTCCACCAGGTTATCCATAGCTGCAGAACTGTAGCTCCACGAAAAATTCGGGTTGACGGACCGTGGAGCTACAGGTCCACCCATATATAAAACTGTATATTTATTACGCACAAAAAGTTGCGCGCGGTTTTGGACTTATTAAGCTTATTTTAGAATATATTCTGTAAATATTATCATACAAAAAAAATCCTGAGAAAATTTACTACTGATTCGCCTCTTTACTTGTCCCAAACGTTTTCCTTAGCACCCTAACCGACCTCGGAAATTGAAGTATGCTAAATTCTGGTCAGGATCAAGAGTCGCCATTTTTACCTGTAAACAAACCACACCATTTCACTTTACGGGGCTGGTGAGAGTGTTTAAAAGATATTCAGCGGCAAGTTAAGTAAAGACATCTTGAGTGAAATGTCTCAGGAATTTTTTGGTATTGAGATTTTCACAGAATATATATCTTAATTAGATTAATAAGTCCAAAACCGCGCGCAACTTTTTGTGCGCAATAAATATACAGTTTTTTTATATGGGTGGACCTGAAGCTCCACGGTCCGTCAACCCGAATTTTCCATGGAGCTACAGTTCTGCAGCTAGGTTATCCATAAAAAAATAAATGTTGTTTATCTGAAGTTGCATTCCGTGGGCAATATGAACAGTTTTAGAGCAGATAATTTTGTATAAACTGATCTCTGAAAAATTGTTTGGCAAAGAATTATTAGATATAATGTGAATAAATATATCAGCAATATCTTACTAAATTATTAATACAATACATAATCTAATTTTGATGTAAAAATTTGCAAAGCATTGACACTGATTTTTGTGTTAAAAAACTGCTGTATACAGGGAAATGTTTACCCCCATTTTATTTTCGCCCCTTTCGCCCTCATTGTCAGTGGGCGAATTTAAGACTGGGCGAATTCCAATGTCTCAATCTATCTCTCTTTTAACATAACTTTGTTTGGGTGAATTTAAGACGGGGCTAAACCGTTTGCAAGTGTTGAAGGGTGAAAATAACACGGGGCAAAAATAACCCTGTATACAGTAATACTGAAGCCAGGAGCATATTTAGCCGATATAATGAAAGAGAGAAGGTAGAAAAAAATTCAATTTTGAATTATAATCATTGGAAATATAAATTTTCTAGCAGATTGTACCATTGATGATCAGCCAGTATATATCTGACATGTATAATATGTATTGCAGCTGATGTATCTCATTCAGAAACCACGACAAACAGTAGGAACAAAAAAGGAAACACAGGTACTATATGTACATGTTTTACTGTGGAATCTTCATTGTTCGTGGGGGACCAGTGTTTGTGGCTTTTGTGTGTAACCCTTGCCCACAAATTTATATCCTCACAAACATATATAAAAGCATTTGTTTAATATATATTAAAATTATCCCGAACTTCGTTCCAACGAACCAGAAAAGTTTTGGCTACCCCGCAACACTAACCCCCACGAATAAAAATGATTCCACAGTATATAAGCCTGTGCAAATTGAGGCATATAATTCACTCAGAATGAAAGCCACCTGAAGATACATTGAGAGAGAGAGAGAGAGAGAGAGAGAGAGAATAGTGGAAAGAAAGGTTTGGGAGACAAAGATTGATGGGAGGAAGAGAGGAGAGAGAGAAAGAGAAGAAACATTGAAAATCATGTTAAACAATTGTTTATTTTGTGTGTGTTTTTAGAGCTAGACGCAGCAACAGAACAGGTGACTGTGGAACTGAGGGACATCACTGAGGACCAGTCCAATTCTGACTCGGAAGGGAACCAGTGTAAGTAGAGTTTTAAGTGAAAAGTAGAAATTGAAACTATAGTCCAGACATTATGTGGTTGGGGAGGGGGAGGGGGGGGGTTGTAGAATGAACTTGTTTTACACAATTAATACTTAGAAAAAATCAAAATCCTCCATAATGACCTCATCATCAACATGTCAGACAACCTTATGCATGTGGTCATAAGTTCTTTCATATATAGGGTCATTTTATAGATTATTTTAATATATGTGCCCTGGATTACATCATAGTCCACCAATTTAAATTGATTGTGTATAAATCTCATTATTATGCAGTTATTATCAAATGAATTGTGCAGGGTGTCTGGGGTACATTATTTTCAACATATCAATAAATCTGCTGAATAGTTGGGTGTTTTTCATCATACATCATCAGAAATTCAAGTTTTTCTTTTCTCCTATGAAAATAGTGTGACTGCCTTATCTTCCTGTATGGATACCATACTCTGATAATTATCTCTTAATGTAAAAAGTTGATTTTCAACAAAGTTGATCATCTACAAAAAATCATATATTATTTCAAAGATGTTGAATTATATTTATTAACCTAGCATCACTCAGTGAGCATTTGTCTATATTGTGTAGCACATCTTTCTAAATTAAGGTTGAACTATGTTATATACCCATGATAGAATTGTCTTCTTTGGTCAAGAGAAATCTGAAGTGCATGCACATTGTGCATCAAGATAATCTAAGACGACTGAATATAAAAAACATTGACACAATGTATATTTATATATGGCTTAATACCCCTCAGTTAATGACTGTACAGTGTCTCTCAATACTCCTGACTAAATCCCTTCTCTGCGCGCACTGAGCAATATATTTGACAGCGGTGACGCTATAGCAACACTTCTCCTGGATTTATTCCAGTCGCTGCGGAGGAGGAGACGGGAAATAAACGCACGGTCATGACCTACTGCAACCTCGATACGGCCGGCGCCGCGAGCCCCAGGGGTGTGGGGCAGAAGAGGAAGGGGCTGAGCTTTGTCATTCGGTCAGCTCTACATATGCTGACCAACTCCCTGTACAACTCCCTGTCTTTCCAGGTAAGAGTTGTTTACTTTTTTTTGCAATTAAACCTAAATTTTTAATTATTTTTTTCTGTTGCTAAGTAACTATCAGGTAAGTTATTTCTTGTTAAAGTAAAGTTTTTTTTTTAAGAGAGAATGGATAGAATGAGTCAAGTAAAAAGGTTTAATTTCATGTCTAATAAACTTTAAGAGAACTGATTTAATGAGTAATAGTCAAATCAATAAAGGTAAATAGAAAGCTGTTCAGTGTTGACAGGGGTTGCTTTTGCCCTGATTATATGCTTTTCTTTAGATCCCCAAGTTTCCATATTCACCGCTGGTCATCACCAACAGAAGATACTTTGGTTGCCTGGAAGAAGACCTTGACCCAGTTACAGTGACCTTGACCCCAGAAGGCCAGTTGAACATTTGTGCCCTGTTCCGACCCTTGGAGAAGTTTGCAGTGAGAACGGAGGCAATAGAGTTTGATGAGCAGACCTTTCAGTGGGTGTTAGACAGACTTCTGGGTCATGTTTTCTGTCCCGGGGTGACCCTGACTCACTACCCCAACAATTGGGAGGGCACTGTCAAGGAGTTTGAGGAACCGTTCCGACGCATCCAGTCGGTGACCTGCCCGGTGTGGTATGGGATGGAGGGGTCAGAGGGGTTGCAGACCTCCGTGACTCCTGTGATCTCTCTGTGTGAAGGTTGTCGCGAGGTCATGAACAGTCTGGCAGAGGCCATAAAGCAGGAGAATATCGAGACGGAGATTATCGTAATGGATGGCAGTGGCGGAGGCCAGGAAGTGTATGAGGGTGAGATATCTCAGGTTGAGATCCGAATGGAAGAGGTCACGGGTGAAATATAGCCAGTTCAAAGGTCATTTGTTCAGTTCATCTATGCTTGACACCATTACTGCAAAATGTCTTCTTTCTCAATTTTTTTTATGTTTATTTTCCTTAACATTCTGAATATGCCATGTTATTTTTCACACTCCCATGCTATGTTATTTTTCTTCTTGTCTAAGTGTAAAACATGTATATATAGAATTCCATTGTAGCTTAGAATTCCCCATTGTATAAAGATGGACCAGAAATAGAAAGTTAGTTTTCACAAAAAAAATAAATTTGGAGTGGATGTAAATATTTTCTAAAACATGAATCTGTGAATTACTTTTCATGTTCAATTTCAACATTAATAACTGATTGATATTGATGGTATTTTTTGTGTCAAGGATTCATGACCAGATAATTATTCACATCTCGCCTTACAGTGTGTGTGTTTAATTTTGTGTTTATCTCGGGGCTTGGGCATTGGAATGCATTTATTTGATACAATAGCAGATCCCTCCAAAAAGTAAAACAGGGTGTTAGTTATAAAATATAAGATACTGGAATACATTTATACAGAGAGTTTACACTGTCACTTTAAAACATTGATTGTAAGTGTTATGCAAGAAAGGGAACAAAAATGCAGATATGGAGTTATACCGGTTTTTTTTTTCTTTCTCTGTTAAATGTTTTATATGTTAAATTCATTACACATTGCAGAAATCCTCAAATTCGATTGTTGCAGTTGAAACAGGTTGCGAAAAGATACGTTTCACTTGAAATTTTACACAGATTGTGCATTGAGACATTTCAGCACAATCCATGTCAAGAGATTATGCGCTGGTAGTCTTTGAATTGATGAGGAATTTAAATTTACTGATGGAACCTTTTTGCCAGAGAAAAACAAATAATATATATCTTTGTATGTGAAGAATTCAGTAAGGCAGCTTTTAAGAGTCCAGTATCTTAAGGGTAAATGTCTTTATTATAAGAGACATAACTCTTATTAATTGATAGGTTTTATCAAATTTTGCTTAGCAAGCATATTTCTAATACGATTTAGATTTTTTCTTGTCATTGCAATTTGGAAGGGGGGGAGGGGGGGGGGGGGGACAAAATTTGATTTGAATGTTAAGGCAAAATTAAGCCTTATTTTGGGCTTTGATTTTTGCTTACACAACAAAATATATTTTCCAAATCAAATCTAATTTACTTTAATTGCAATACGCATGTTTTCCAGAAAACTTGTGGGGCAAACTCTGGCAGAAATTGCCTTTACTACTTGACAATTTTGTGAAGGAGTACATGTAATAGTCATTTATTCCACTGGAATCAAGAGTTATCTCTCTTATAAGACGGTCATGGTGCCTTAAGGGGGGATATAATGGAGGTATATGTGTGTGTTTGTGTAGAGAAAGGAAAACCCCACCAGTACCTCTAAACACTATATGGATGTATGAAATGGTTGATCAACTGGTCCACAGGGGATATATATGGGCATAGTGTTTTAGACACTTGCTTTGAGTGGCGTAATGTATATTTACTTCAAAATAGTTGATTCATCTGATATCTTGTCTTTTTCAGTTTTTTTAAACTAACCATACCAAGTATTGTGCCATTTTATATGTACATGATTTTTTTTTTAAAGGGTGCAGTTGACTTGTTGAGCCATGAATAAAAAAAATTAAGTATCAATTATTATAATCAAAAATCACCATTTTCGTAAGATGATTCCCATGAAATGTGTTGCAATATGCATGTTGCATGATCTGTCATGTGTTATGACAAAATTTGTTGTTACTTTGCTTCTGTTTATGATGTCACGTGAACATGTGCTATATTGTGTTGACTACCTGGGTGTGTCGTGTGTTGACATCTTTCAAGTGTTATATATTTCGTGTTGATTGTAACATACAGCCTCAACCTCCATCATGTTGGAATCAACATGCAATGTGTTTCTTTTGTTATAACAAACCAGCAAGCTGATTAATACAATTTATTTTTTTGACTGCTTTTATTGAATAATATCCATGTGTACCTGTGTAATTACACTTGCTTGATTCATTGCAAGTTCAGGTAAATGTACATGCATTTAATATGGTACTTATTTATCCATTTTAAGTCCCCTCGTAGCAAATAATGTTAGGAAAAAGATACTGTTTAATATTAGAAGTATTTGTGTTGATGGCTCAATTTGTATGACAATTAATGGGGGAAGGAATATCATTTTGGCTGGGCTCAGAAAATTTTTAAAATACTGTTAAGAATTTGGAAACGACTGAATGTAGGGATAATTTGGTCATGTGTGCTGTACATAAATAATTAGGCCATGTGCACTGCACATGAATAATTAGGTCATGTGTGCTGTACATGAATTGAAAAAGGGGGTGCTGGTTTCAGTTTGTTGTGCTTGCTGTAATTAGCTTATTAATAGTAACACATTTTGACAACTACTCGTAATTTTTTTTTTTTCCATCACTAATATCGCATAATGTTTTTTTTTTTCTTACCCATGTTTTCTTTGTGGATTTGAAACTCTTAAACTTGGTTGAAATATTGTGTTTTCTTCTAAAATTGGGTGAATTATAATATCATGTATATTCTACAACTTAATGCATTATCATATAGTATGTTCTCAACCTGGATGGGTATTTGTGAATATTCTAATACAAATGTACTAGGTGAATTATGTACAGTGAATATTTTTTTTTTTTTCATACCTAGGAAATTCATAAAGTATCCAGATATAAGTATGCTTTTGAATATACACCAACAGTTAGTATCGACAGTAGAATTTGTACAGTTCTTATATTACTTTAGAATTTGTCATTTTATATTCTCATAATTTGCAATCCATGGGTACTTTCGAATTACTGTATTTTGTTTTTGAGTTGCATTATTATTGATTTTACAGTTATTATTAAATATGTGTATTTCCAAAGACTTGCATCTTAAATATTACATACCTTGTAACTTGCAGAAGTTTAATGACAATAAAATGAAAAATAAATTGAACACACTTCTTTATTCATATTTATGAATAATCATTGTGGTAGTGGCTATATAATGTGTATTCCTCAATTCAATTCAATTCTTCAATTCTTTTATTCACTCAAGCCAGTTCACTGGTATATGAGATTCATGTTCAGCATATGTATATATACAAACAAATGAACACAAAAGCAGACAAGGATCACATAAAAACTTCATATTTATAGTAATCACAATTATACATTTAAACAGAAGTTATCTTTCTTAGTGTATGATTTTAGCTGCGAAACCAGGAAGAAAAGTTATTTACAATATAAAAATTTTCATTGAAAAATAAAGACAAGCATGTTAAATTTAATTGCATTTGAGAATTAAAAAAATGTTAAAAAATAATCAACATGAACACAGATCAGAAAGTTCCATGCAAAAGTTACGGTACACTGTCTCTAAATGACCTGTTTAAGGACGGCGGACCCAATTCACTTCTACAATAGTGATTTTTATGAAATTTTTATGTGAGTTAGAGTTACTAAAGATATATCAAAATCAATCAAAAAATAACATGAAAATCGAATTAGATTTTTAGTAGGGACCATTACAAAAATTGTGTGCATTACTTTTCTTTTTCAATTGAACATAAAGGGGAAAAGCGTTCTTCCAAGAGAAAAAAATAATTTTAAAAAAATTTTGCAATAGCTTTTCTATCCAAATTGAAATATGATATTTATATGGTAATTTTGAATTAATATCATGTAAAAAATGGCCATGTCATCGAATTTGTTTTTACGGGGGCACATGTCAAAGTGCGATGTGACGTTATTTTTCTTTAATTGTTCATGAAAAGTACGGCGCAAACTCTAAGAAAAAGGCTTTGTACATCATTTGAAGTTGATTTATGAAAGCAGAGAACCATTAGAGTTTGCTATACATTTTTTTTAAAATAAAATACTTCAAAACTTAAGCAAAGAAACGGTTTTACTATATTTTATCAACATGAATATTGATGCGGATCGGAATGTAAATGATTTGTTCACTGGCTCAAACTCTGTTAAATAATCTATGTAGATGCCTAAAATATCGTGAGCTAATATAAAACTCACTACAGAACTTTGACATCCCCTAACAAAATTTGTGCATGTTAAATAATGTTGAAAAGTGTATTTCAGCATGTTAAATAATAGCAATGTCGCCCACTACATGCAATATTAAAGTGTGTATTGATGACGTTGAACATCTTATATATTGCGTCATAAGCGATTTTTCATTGAGTTTTAGTGATTGTGACGTAATATTGAGATAACGATGTTCGTAACAATCACTCCTTTTAGATGCGCGATATATCTGCGCAAATCGAATTAGGTCCGTCGTCCTTAAGGTGAGAGTTCATGGAATATATTAGAAATATAATTATTGGCACAAACACAATTACATTAATTGGCAAAGGCCCAACATATGAAGATATACATAACCTACTATATACAGTGTCCAATTTTTGCAATTAATCAGTCCTTGCTCTTAAAGGCACCAAATTCGAAAAATGATGAATTCACTTCCAAGATGCTTTAATGCCTTTCATGGACTATACCAGCAGGGAAAAAAAGCAGTGTGCACCGAAAATTGTTTATTGGACAATGGTTAAAGTTGCAGATAAATTAGCATCAGACATTGCGGCTTGTAAAGCTCTGGTTTTACACTTGGAAAGTTCTGCATATTTGCCATGCCCACATGTGAGAAGTTCTGGTTATTTAATTACGATAGCTGTAAACTCAAGTGAACTTGAGCTCTTTTAGAGTTTAATTCAGTCTTCAATTGATCATGTTACTTAAATGTAGTTGGTGTACATGTTGCCATCAAATTCAGAAGCATCTTGCAAAGTTCTGCTTACATGTATCTGTAAGACTGTCTTTGGAAAAAATTGTTAGTTTCCCAAATCAATCTCAAATTTTAGGTTGGTATGTAAAATAATTTTTTTTTTTGCTTGAAAAATATATCTTAACATATGATATTGGTTAATAAAAAGAAGTTAACTGATCTGCAGACAAGTTGGTAAAAAAAAAAAATATGCTCAAAATGTTGATGGAATTTTATCATATTTGAGGTTCATTGTCAATTCAGACTCTTTCAAAATGGGAACAGACATCAAAATAAAGTTGGTTTTATAAAAATTTGACTTTAGCAAACCCAAACTTGCAAAATAAAAAAAACAACTGTTGCTATTGAATCCTTTTTGAATATTCATGATTTTGTAATGCCTCAGAAAAAAGAAATGCATACTTCAAAAGCAATACATGTATTAAAAAAAATGGAAAATGGAAGGACTGTCTGAACTTTTTTAATATGTGGTTTGAAATAAAGGAGAGGTTCATATGATAATAAGAAATTTGAATTCTGCTCTTTCAGAACCGAAGGTATTGAGCATCTTAATTCAAAAAATTTCAAGCTGTTTCACTGTGAAGTAACCATGTGGTACATGTAGTTCTGTCTCTTGCAGATTGCTGTCTGTGGTGTAACCTGAACTTCAAAACCAAGATAGAGCTCCTCGGACACTTTATATCCCTCCACGAGGACATGTTAGTTCCAGAGTCGGACTCCTCAGTCAAGGATGAGGACCCCTCAGGCACGGTCGATGAAGAGGGCTTCCTGATCAGCGAAGAAGGGGCATCCACAAACACAGCAGGGGCCCTGGACCTGACAAAACCCAGGGTGACAGTGGAGAGGAATCCAGATATAATGTACACTAATGTGGTGGATTTATCATTTAATAAGTTGGAGGATGGAGACGAGGCGTTGGATTTGTCCAACTCTAAGAAGAACCTGGTGGTCAATGAGATCAATGTTCCCCCTGCAGATAACAGGCCTCAATACAGCCTCAACAGCCTGATCGAGGCGCTCAGGAACACCATTGAGCAGGATCGCAAGGACAAGAGGGGCCCTGTAGGGGGTAGTTATGTGGAAGAGGTGGAGGATGAGGAAGAAGGGGCCCAGGAAGGGGAGCCGGTGATGAAGTTTGTGGACCTGAGTTCAGACTCTGATGAAAGCGAGTCCGAGGCCGCACAAAGGGAAGCCTCTTCCGATGTGAAAATTTCGGTCAAGACGTTCCAGGTGAATGGGAAGACGATGTACCGGTGCACCAAGTGTAACCGCGTGTTCAGCAAGTCCTGTACGCTGTCTCGTCACGCTCTGGTTCACACGCAGCTGTTTCCGTACCTGTGTGGGATCTGTGATTCGGAGTTCAGGGACATGAGGGTCCTACTGAAACACCTCGACCTCCACGGGGAGGATGTGGACTGTCCATGTCAAAAATGTGAAAAAATCAACCAGGAAAAGACTGTGGCCAACCCAGCAAAAAAACAAAAATCTGGGAAAGGTTCAAAGTTCAAATGTGACATCTGTGGTAAACAGTGTAACACAGAGGAGAGCTGGAAGAGCCATGTGAACTCCCACACCTCAGGAACAGTCTCTGTCAGCTGCAACATCTGTAAAATGAAGTTTTCCTGTCACAGAGCTCTCAACAGGCACCGCATGTCTTCTCACTCCCTGCAGAACTGCCCCGTCTGTCTCGAGTCCTCCTCAGACCTCGCTGCTCATATGGTCAATCATCCGGGGGTGTTCATATACAAGTGTGGACTGTGCTCGGATGGGTTCAATCGCCGGCCTGAACTCCACGACCACCTCAAGGTTCACACCTCGCTGGGAAACACTAAACCTCAGAACCAGTTGAGGCGAAGGGTGAAACCCTTGTCCAAAAAGACCCTCGAGGCACGACTCCTGAAAAAGACAAAGTCAGCCGAGATAAAAGCTGCTAAAAAGAGGGGGGCTTCTAAAGGGTCTGGGGAAGAGAAGCAGCAGCAACAAAAGGCCAAAAATATCATAGTGGAGACTCTTGAAGACAAAGGGGTGGTCACAAAAGCAGTTATTATCCCAGAGAAAGAGGAGGAGAGCAAAGAGGCAGAGAGTGAGGCCAAAAATAAAACTGTAGCAGCCAAAGTGGAAAGCATGGGAAACATCCCTCATTTTATGATGATAGATGCCTCAGTGAACTTTGAGGTTGAACCAAAACAGTGCATTGAAAAAACCCAGAACAGTAACTCTAGCAGTAATGAAATGATGCCAGAGGTCAAAGTTGAAAAAATGGAAGTTGAGAACTCTAACACCCAAGAGATGGCAACCAATAAAAAAGGAGAGGACCTCGTCACTTCACTTGTCAAAAGCGAGGCCCCCCTCCAGGTGGCTTCAACAGGCTCAATGAGCCTCAGACGGCGGAGGTCTCGAAGGTGTCGCTGGCATGACAACGACTCAGTGTGTGAACAGTGTGACGGATCCTTCGTCAAGACCATTGCCTTTGAAAGGAAGCAGAAGAAGGTCTCCCCCACCTCCTCCGGGGACCTCAGCCAACTTGTAGAGTCAGGGGAAGATCTCGATTCCCTGACCAGTGGCCCTGAGGCCATGGCTCAGACTGCCAGCCCTGTGTCTACAGCTAACTAACCAATCATCGCTTGCATGTTTTGGCAGCCATGTTTGTTCAGTATTTCATAAACCTCGATTTAAAACCAGTTACTGTTCAACCTACTAAATTGTTATTGATATCTATCAATTCTATGATATTTTTTTTGTGGTGAATCATTCTGTTCTTGTATTTACAATTGTTATAAACATCAAACCTTTTCTTTGGTCACCATACTCGTGTCCTGTCTTCTCATAGAATATCTGGCTTTGTCTTTAATCTTTATTGTAAAATGTAAAATCAATGGTCTTGAGGGATTTTTTTGTGAATTTCTCAGTCATAGAAGTTTGTGAAAGTTGTTTAAAGGAAGATCTTCCAAAATAGAACTGGGCATTTCGAACTCCTCTTTCCACCCTTTGTTATACATGATACCTTATTTTTCCATGTCATTAACTGTTGAGAGTTTCATACTTATCCCTATTATTGATATTTAGTACTTTGATTTGGACTTATACCCAAATACCATTAGTCTCTACGGAAACAGTTACAAAATGTTGCCTATGTCATGTTTTCAGTTTTTATTCACATATCTATATGTCTCAGCTGATTTGCATTATTGCTTGGAGCGTCTGTGATGTTGTTCATTTTGTTTTGCCTAGATTTATTTTGCTATGTTTCTATTTTCAGGTAGAATTATGAAGTTAAATGATCGGTAGAATAGATGTGATATTGATGATATTTTAGAAAAAGCATTACTTAATTTACATGGTTACTTTCACCCTTTTGTTTATTTTTTAGATCAATTCAACACTGAAAGTTATTGAAGTTATGCATTTATTACGAAATAAACATGGTCCAATTTGAAATAGTAAAACCCCACAATATTTTTAAAGCTGACAATGGATCTGCCATAATGAAATCATTTTACAGTACCAATGTGGGTGTTCTTAGCATTAGATAATTTTCAAACTTGGGTATGTTATATACATATATACATGTAATTATTTTAATTTTGTGTGTAAAATTTTTATTGTTAATAGTCAGAGGTATATACAGATTTATATACATGTACTTGAATACCAAAACTGCCAGTTTTTCCTCACAGAAATGCACATTTTTTTTCCAAATCATGATTTTATCCTTGGTCTGTGTCCTCTCTTGAGAGTTGTCTAGTAACCATGGTAACCCAGGAAGAGGCATGATTATTACATGAACTTGCTTGTGCATGTAATTATCTGTGCCGTCATTGGCTGAATTAATTTTTTTCACAAAATTTTAAAACAATTTAAACTAATCTGCAAGAACTGTTTAAGGTGAATATAACTTTTTTTTTTTTTTTTTTGCAAAAGCATTTGGACACAGTTCATATGATAAAACTATTTTTATATTTTTTCGAGTTAAATTTGACGGCTAAGCTACCTAAAAGAGCGAACTCTGGTATTCACCTTGCCCAGGGGGTCTTGGTGAGTATATATTTTTCTTCACAGGTAGCTAAACCATCAAATTCCCCTCAAGAAAAGTTACTCTATACTAGTCAGGGTTAGGTATTCTACATTTTGTTCTGTGCTGTTAAAAAGACTGTAAAGTTATAGATCATAGCAGCATTTTCTTCAGTACTCAACCTGTCTGTCTCTTGGTCCATGATGGGAAATAAACATCAACCAATGTCTCAAACAGCCCTTTGATATCTTATGTATGCATTATGTAATGATAACATTGAAAAAATATCACAGGATTAAGTTAAATATTAATGAAATTATATTGTCTTTTTTGCTGTAGTTTTTTTGGACAACATTTTATTTCAAATCTCTCTGTCATGTAAGTTGTACCCTGTTTTCTGCTTTGATTTGTAACCAAATTTTAAATATTAGTATATGCATGTACTGTTAACATAGAACTGAAAATTTTAATGTTTGTAGAGAAAAATATTCAATGATATTTTATGGCCAGTGTTCGAAGCCGTTAAAGATCAGGTAAACTTAAGGCTCCATGCGTCAGATTACTCAGGATTCGGATTAAACAGGTCTTGGATTATGGTAGACGAATTTCACTGAAATAACAATGCATTTTGTTACATGTGGATAAATAACACTGTATTTGTTACATTTGGATAAATAACAGTGTATTTGGTACATAAATGTATATGAATAACAATGTACTTGTTACATGTGAATAAATAAGTGCATTTGTTACATGTGCATGGATAACAATAAATTTGTTATTAAAACATGTACATATGAATGTACCTGCTTAGCTTAGCTGGAGTGGTATTAGATATCTATATTAATGTAAGTTAAGTAATCAGTAGCTATTTTTTTTCCGTTTTGTTTCAGTTTGTTACTTGTGTATGGCAGCCGTGTTTGATTTATGTGGCATTATGGATGAGGTGTACAAGTATGGCACTGTGAATTTATTATGTTCAAGAATTTTTACATTTATTTATGTACATTATTTTAATCTGCATTAGTTTATTGTCTTTAACATACTTGTATATATAAGAAATGCATTTTTTTTTACCATTTTCAAATAATTATTGCGTGAAGTATATATAAAAAAGAAATGTATAATGTTTTCCTCCTATTCAAATAGCTATGTAACCTCATATGTTTTCAGTTTTAGTACTTCAATTTTAATAGTGTATGTGTATACAATTTAATCTGGTTTTTTTTTTTGCTGTGTGAACTATACAAGTCAAGAGTATGTTGTACAGTGTACGGGTATCCCAAACTCCAAATTTCTTGAATTTCCAAAAAAAGTGGCATCATGAATGAACTTTCTCCGTCAAAAGTTTAGCACATATTATGCTTCTCTCTCTCCCCCTCTCTCCACGATGTTTTTGATGCATGTTTCTGTATGACCCTTTCATTCATGTGACCCAATATATTTACGTGACCTTCACTTCTGTCATTGACCTTTGCTGGTTGTGTTAACTATATAAGATATACATTTGCAAATTTATTACTGGGCATTATTGTACACGTGTAGATTAAATTGTTAATTATATAGTTATCTTGATTTTGGACTTGTGTTTTATTTAAGTTCAGAACAAATGAATGCACATTTATACTATATACTGAAGG
>WFKH01011926.1:28866705-28889974 GCA_016163765.1 Magallana hongkongensis
AAAAAAAAAAAATGTTTCATTTGATATTTACAGTGAAGTCCTCATGCAAATCCAGGTCATCTCCAATTCTGTATCACTTGTATATGTTTCATGCCATATTGTTAAAATTAGATATAAATTAGATATAAATTAGACAACTTTGCAAAATATCAATGGAGCACTCTGACCCTAGCTGGAACTGGGGACTCAAATCCACTTTACTGTACCAGAAACTTAACCCAAAAAATAAATATTACAAAAGAGAGTTTCATTTTGAATGTACTTAATTTTTTTCACATGTACCCTCATGTTCTTAAGGGAAAACACAGGACATGTCAGGGCATGATGGAGTTAAGGCTAATCTTCAGGAGAATGATGTTTGTGTGGACCAGGCCAGTGATGAAGAAGGCGAGAAAGGATCAGGCAAGTTTTGGTTTACCTTAATCATCTGAAAGATGCCAACAAAGAGGAATTGAAAAGAGGAGAATGAATGAAAAAAAATTTCATATATTAATTATCAGTATTATCAACAACCTCACCCTAACATCCACCTCACTCCACCCCACCCACCCACCCTAACCCCTAAAAGAAATTTAAAAAAAAAAGAAGAAATAAGATAATTGTGATTTAATATATTATATTTTTTAGTTATGTTTTGTCTGCATTGTTGAATTTGTGATAGATATACAAATACCGTACAAATATTTTATAGGCACAAATAAGTCTGGAATAAATTAGTGCATGTCTACCAAGATTGTGTGAACTTAATTTTAAACTACTAAAAACCACTCTCTCTACTTCCCTTTTATTTAAATACATCAAAATAAGAACACCAATCAAAATTATCAAAAACAACGGCATTGGATAAAATCTAAGCTTTGATGAGTTAAGAAATTTGAATGTTCTTCCTGTAAACACTTGTCTGTTAATTCTTAATAAGTTTGTTTTTAACTTGATAAAAAAAAGGTTTTATTGAACTTCCTTTGTTAATAAGCCTAAATTGTTAATATTTGAAAACATGTCTTTTTAAAATATGACAGAGAAAGAGTCTAGTTCTCATTATTATTACTTTAATATTGATTGAATGTTTATTTCAACAGATTTTGTAGAGGAATCATCACAAAATGAATGTGAAAAAAAGGAAGAAAAGAGACAGGCACAAACACCTGTAAAGAAAACAGGTATGTACATGAATATTACAATTATTGCTGTTTTTGAGGTCAATACAATGATTTAGCTACCTGAGAAGTACAATATTCACTGAGCCAATTATATACAATTATAGCCTTTTGATGAGGTCAATACATGGTTTTATAGACCTGCATGATGAGAGTATATCGACTGAGGACGAAGTCCGAGGTTGATATATTTTCATCAGGTCTATAAAATCATGTATTGACCGATATCAAAAGGCTATAACTGTTTTATTATAATAAATCAAAAACTAATTCTCTTTAATTTTTCAAGCGTGTAGTTATGAAATATTTTGTTCATGATGTAAAGGTGTTGATTTGGCTATTATAATGTCACAATGTTGCACATGCCAAAACAGTATTTTGTCATGAAAATCTATTTTTAGTATAGTGATGTCAATAAATTTTCTATTTTTAGTATAGTAATGTCTATAACAGAATATATTTACATTCCACATATTTTTTGCTTGTTAAGTATGTTGATGTTTATAACACTGTAATGCACACAGGGTACTCAAGGGTTAAAATGACGAGTTTTATTGTGACGTCACAAACGTTGAACGCTGTAAACTGCAACGTCACAAGCGAAAATCAAAGTTCACGCTTGTGGCTGTTATTGTGGCTCTTCAATTAATATGAACTTACCCTTAGGATAAGATAAGAATTTTATAACATTTGCAGACAAGGCATGAAGTTAAAAAAAAATATTTGAAGTATACTTCAAAAAATCATGATTCAATGCTATATTATAGCACGGTCATGTGACAGCAATCGACCAATCATATGCTTGGGAAAAATACAATATTATAATAAAGACGAATATTTTACTTCAAATCATCGTATTGATTGAAAAAACAGCAATAATTGTTTTATTATATGATTGATTCAGCGATGAATTGATACAGACAATATCAAATTGAGTGTTATCAAGTAAAGATTTTAGTTTGAAGACCTACATTGTAGCCGAACAAATTGAGAAACGTGATTTTTCATTGGATGATCTATTTTTAGTCCGATGTAGAGAAAGTCAAATGTTATATTGACCTCCTAGGTCATGTGCAGATGAATATAACGTTTGATTTTTTTAGATTGTTGGATATCAGCCAATCAGAGAGCTAGGAATCAATAAATCATATAATAATAAACAGTATATGTCGTATTTTTGCCTTTCTATACAGTATTGTTTTGTTTTTGTATTTTTCTATTTACAACCCACACTTGGCCAAATTTGTCATTGAACAGAAATAAAAGTTCCTCCAATTGCTTTTTAAGCATTCTGTGATGTACCAATGCAGTTGAACTGCAGTTTCTCAAACAATAGTTTCGCAATTACCAATGCATGCGTATGTAGAAGGAGGAGTGACTACAACTAGACTCGGACTCGAGACCCTTCAGTTTAAAAACCAACGCTCTACCGACTTAGCTAAAAGGTTAACCCACTAGCTAGTTTACTTTAGTTAAGCTGGGTTTACTTTCTGGGTTTACTCTGGGTTTTCTTTGGGTTTACTAGAGTGGACCCAGAGTAAACCCAGAGTAAACCCAAAGTAAACCCAGAGTGGACACAGAGAGTAAACCCAGTCAGAAGCATACACCTGAAAGCAGACATTAACTGTGTATTCAGAATATACGAGGGGCAGGAATTACAGTCAGTAGGATAGTAAGATAAAAGACGGGTTGCTTCACTTCAGTGCGTACAGTTGACCTCAAAAGCAATTTCCAAGTAAACCCAAAGTAAACCCCGAGTAAACCCAAAGTAAACCCCGAGTGGACCCAAATTTTCAAAAAGTAAACCCCAAGTAAACCCCAAAAGTAAACCCGGGGTTTAGTTGGGGTTTACTCTGGTGTTAGGTTGGGTCTGATCGGTACTGTAGGAGCGTGGCAGTTCTAAACCTTTAATATATACACACTATTACATTCCTCCTCCTTTTCTTTTGAGATTTCTATCCCTTATAAATCTCACATGAAACTCTCTAAACCACTCCACATGGGTTTTTTTGTTGGCTGCCAATGTAAAAGAAGATGAAGAATGACCACAACTAGGCGCGGACTCGAGACCCTTCAGTTTAAAAACCAACACTCTACGGACTGATCTAAAGGGTTAACTCACTAGCTAGTACTAGTAGGAGCGCGGCAGTACTGAGCCTTTATATACACACTTAGTCTATTACACTTATCTGTAAGAGAGTCTGAGGTATCAAACACTCTTTTTAGCTCACTTGAAAGCTCAAGTTAGTAATTTTGATCTCCTCCTTAGCTTACCTGAGCAGTAAGCTCAAGTGAGCTATTTTGATCACTTTTGTCAGGCATTTGTACGTTGGTCTGTATGTAAACTTTTTGCATTTTCGACTTCTCAAGAACCACTGGGCCATTTTATTTCAATTTAACTTGGCACATAGTATCCTTTGTGAAGGGCTTTCAAGTTTGCATGCATGGATACACGTGTGTTAAAATGAAGGGCCATACATGTATCTTTACTTTAGTGTGGGTGCTGGTATTCGATTTGGAGGAAAATAAACACAGTCCCCCAATCCTCTTGGAAGAAGTACAGGACAAGTCAGGGCGTAATGGAGAGGAAGCTGGTCTAAAGAAACACGATAAGGCTCTATATGAGGAGGGAGGCAAGCTGCAGGAGGCCTTTATAGTCAGTCTATCAGGTAAGTTTGGGAGTCACTTGGTTGCCTCAATGGTACACTGATCATACAAGAATCAAATTGATGGTTGTTCTGTTACTTGATAACTTCATCGTTTGTGTTTGTAATATAATGAGACTGATTTTTAAGGAGACTTAGTGGCCAACATCTACTTCCCATCAGAACCACTTTAAAAGTTTAGATATGATACTTCTTGTCATCATATTATATATTTTGAAGAAGATTTGAATGTTTTGGCTAGAAAGAGAATAAACCTTCAGTTCTAACTTCATAGGAATATTTATATGTTAAAGTAAAACAAAAGTCCCTTTCCTTCAAAAAGAGGAAAAAAGGAAATTTAGGCCTTAAAAAATAATTGTATTGGTTTTTAGGCGTTGTCGCATTACGTCGAATGCTGTAACAGTTGCATTTAATATTAATTTTATTGGAAAGAGAAAAGACTCATTTTTAATTCTAAGTTAAAAATGGAAAATTGAGCTTTTCACCTATGCAAATTTTGCAATAAAAACAAAATACTAGCCTTATTATTATTATTCAATCTTTTTGACCCGAGACCAACACATTTAATTTTTTGGCCCAATTTGTATAAAATTCATGTTTGAATTGTGGTCTTTGTGAAAGAAATACTTAAACAAAAATATTAAGACTCCATTATTATATTACAACAGAGAATAAAGAGGACCTTGATGAGAAGTATAAAAAGATGGTGGAGTTGATGAAACAAGCTCAGGAAGAGAGTAACGGTAGGTGCTTAAAAATTGTTGGGTTTTTTTTAATTTTAGATCACTGCTGGACACAGAATTGGGAGTTATTTTTGCGGAGAAAAATGCAGTTCTTGGTGTATTTATTAGTCCCCTACCTGTTTCACCGGAGGGGGCTATAGCTTTCCTCTGCGTCCATCAGTCTGTCTGTCCGTCCGTCCGTCTGTCTGTCCTACTTCAGTTTTCCACACTTTTTTTCTGTATGCGTTTGAGGAATAATATGAAACTTGCTGAACAGCTTCGAAATGTCAAACTACAGATCAAGTTTACACTTTTGTAGCGTCTGGTTGACATATTTTTGAGAAAATTAATTTTTTATATTCCAATTTTTTAATGTTCGGGTTCGTTATCGGGTTCGGTGTGTATTAAATAAACGAGGCCAGTATGTAGTCAGTAATAATATTGTGTGTTTCTTATCATTTCTAACAAACAAATAAGATCTGTAAAATAGTGTCAAGCATTGTGTTGTAAATTTAATCAGCAGGTTTTTTTTTGTATTATTACAATCGGGTTCGTTATCGGGTTGGTCTGTTGATTCGGGGTACTAAAGACGTTGAGAAATGATATTGTGCATAACAGTGCATTGTTTTCACAAATTTCTACCAGCAAATACTTAATGGACGTGGCGAAATTACAGGAGATAAAATAAAGAGTATTATTTTACCCATTTTTCATTTAATTTCTATATCAACTATATAGTTTGAATTTCCTCTGTTTTTTTTATCTCTAATTAAAGCATACCATCTCGTTTATAATTATAGTACTGTTTTGAAATAGATGTATGCTTCGAAGCTTTCATAGAATAATACAAACTGGTAGGGAACGTGTATTGCTTATGCAATACTCTCAGTATGCTTGTTTGATATGAAATTTTCCAATTTTTAAAAAAATTTTGTTGTAGGCAATTTATGGCATTACACCAAGGTGATTGGTGGGAGCATTGTGGCTGGTAGCCTTGCGGTAGCAGCGGCACCTCTTGTCTTGTCCGCGGTAGGTTTCGGCGGTAGTGGTATTGCGGCGGGATCAGTTGCTGCACAGTGGATGTCTTGGTCAGTCGGTGGTGTGGTTGCTGGGAGTTTTTTCAGTACTTTACAATCAGCAGGGATGGCTGGGATATCGACTGCCTCAAACCTTCTGATTGGTACTGCAGCAGGAACAGCAGGTGGTGCCTTAACCAAGAAACTCAGTGACAGGGAGAAACCAGGATCATCAGAAGGTTTGTGAAGTTCAGTTTTGTATATCTGTCTACACTAGGGATTGCGTAGTCAAGAAGTTAACTAATCACTTGATTAGAAAAATATCAATCAGTGATGAAAATATTTGGTTGGTTACTGACAGAGGTAGATTTTTAAATTCAAAATTTTTGAATATGCTAATTAAAAAGTTTGTAATAATAAAAAGTCTAGAAGCCATTTATTTCATTCAATTTTATTTAATGGCTGATTGGACATGCTGAACCTTTTAAGTACAGTCAAACATCGTTATCTTGAACTAGATTGGACTTGTTAAAAACTTTGAGATACTGTAAACGTACTATATTTAGCATGTACGATATTGCGGAATATGATTTTTCAACAAGTTAGCGTTGATTTGATTTAGTGTATATTCTGATTGTCCCTATTTATCTACTTATATATTTTACATTTGGCGGTGTACTTGATTTAGCGAATGCCTTTTTCCGCCAAGAACGCTAAATGGAATACACAGCCAAATGTAATACGTTTACAGTATCCAAGCTGAATATCAAGGGTAAAATACTTGAAGTATAAGAGGTTGGGACTTACAAATCACTTCAACATATCCATTGTATTCGAGATATCGATGTTTTGAAATATCAAAGTTCAACTGTAACTTCTTATTATGTAATACTTTTATATATACAGAAGATGACAATGGCAATTGCATGACCCCTGTAGATTTCAAGATTGAAAGGTCATCCTATCAAATATCATTTGTACTAATTTGACCCCATAGCTTGATAATTAATGATGACACCATTTCTATTAATGTTCTGGCTAAATGTTTGTAGTGTACCTCATTTTCCCCCATTTATGCATGTATTTCAAAGTATGTATTATATATTTACATGTTTCATTTCAAGTGTGTAAAGTATATTTTTACCAAACAACTAATCAATCAATCAAACTGAACTGTCTTTTAAATCTAAATGGGGGTTTTTTTTCCATCCATACCTTGAAAAAATTCATTTAGATTTACTCCTGTATTTAACCTTTTTAATCCATCTTCTTACTGTATATCCAACCATATGCATTACCTTCTCGTCAGTAATCAAATACATCTATATCAAGAATTTACAAATATTATTGATTTTTAGCTCACCAAGACGAAGTCAGGGGTGGCTTATGCCATACCCCCGGCGACGGCGTGAGCGTCCGGACCTGGTTAAAGTTTTTGTTACAGGTCCTGTATCTAAGTTATTACTTGTCCTATCTTCACCAACTTGCATGGATGATGCATCTTGACCTACTTATTGACTTGAAAGACTTGGATGCTGAATCTGGGCCATGAATTTCAGATGCTGGAGGAGGATAAAGTGTTAGGAGGAGGTTAAAGTTTGTATAGCAGGTGCCCTTTGATAGCTATTTCTAAGTTACTACTGATCCTATCTTCACCAAACTTGCATGGATGGTGCATCTTGTGATACTGATGCACTTCACAGCCTTGAATGCTGAATTTGAACCATAAGTTTTGGATGGTGGACGAGGTTAAGGTTTTTTGAGCTGGTTAATGTTTTTGGAACAGGTTGCCTTTGATAGCAATTTCTAAGTTACTACTGGTCCTATCTTCACAATCATCTACTATCTAACGTCGATGTTGGCGTCTGCATCCGGACCTGGTGAAAGTTTTTGTTGCAGGTTCAGTATCTTAGTTATTACTTGTCCTATCTTCACTAAACTTGCATGGATGGTGCATCTTGTGTTACTGATGGACTTGGTGGACTTGAATGCTTAATCTGAGCCATAGGTTTCGGATGCTGGGGGAGTATAAGGTGTTTGGAGCTGGTTAAAGTTAGTGCCCTCCGATGATTATATGAATATCTTAGGTATTACTGGTCCAAATTTCACCAAACTTGCATGGCTGGTGCATCTTGTAATACTGATGCACTCCACAGCTTTGGATGATGAATCTGAGCCATAAGCTGCAGATGCTCTGTGAATTTACGGTTTTTGAAGCTAGTTTAGGCAGTTTGGAGCAGGTTGCCTGTAATAGACAAAACTTTGTTATTATTGGTTCAATCTTTACTACATTTGCATATATAGATGATGCATATAGTGATACTGATGCACCTCACAGCCTTGGATGGTGAATCTGAGCCATAGGTTTCGGATGCTGGACGAGGTTAAGGTTTTTTGGAGCTGGTCACATGTTTATGTAAATAATGGTACAGTAAAACTTGTCTAATCCGGCGGAGGATGGTTCTGAAAAATTTGGCCGGATTAGCCAACATCCGGTTTGCATTACATTATTGCAAATTAATTTGGGTATTTAATGCAGTAGGTCTTGATCGTCTATTCTTAAAATACTTTCAATTCTTCTGAAATATATTAGACCTCCTCGATCATGATTAGGTGCCGATTTTCATTTTCATTTTTTATTTGGAAAATAAGAATTGCTTAACAGAATAAGTACACTGGAAATACTTTAATTTTCAATAAAATCTTCGTAATTCATAAATTTTCAAACACCCGAATAACCTGAAAAGTCCGACACAAGACATGATTCACCAGAAATTGTTAAAGAAACATTGAACACACGACAAGTCAACATGGGGCTGATTACGTAATGGCAAGAACTGTTTTGATGCAGGGAACAATTGATAAATTTTCAAATACATGGGAATTTAATAAAGAATGGAGCATTAAGTGTAACCGTACAACGTGCATTACAAACGTTATCAGCAGTCTTACTCCCATGGTATTAAGAATCACGGCCTGAAAAAAAAATCGGGGTGAAGTATAATACGCAACACCCTTTTGATCTTATTTTTAAAAAATGCGTATTTATTTATAATAAGACTTAACGGTATAAACTGAAATGAGTTGTTAGTTTGGATTTATATTCACAGTTGTTTAAATCAAACGCAACAACAGGAAGATTGATCGATAATTGAGCAGTAATTAATTATCCTGCATAAGACCGATCGATAAGTGGCCAGATTACGGGAGATAACTCTCACTAATTATAAGCAGTCCGTTTTTTACATCGCAGCTGATTTACAGAATATAAGACAAGATCCAGATTGCACAACATTTTTTAAACATAAAATAATGGACTGAATAATGTCGCCGGATTGTACAACATGCCGGAATGCACAACATCCGGATTCAACAAGTTTTACTGTACTTAATCAAACTTGCATGGTTGATTTAACTAAGTAAATGAATCACAGAGGTAGCTTCAGATACTGAGAGTGATCCTAATTATTTAGATGCTTTGGCAGGTTAAAAATTTTAGAACAACTTAAATTGTGTTAGGGTCCTGGAGCTGGTTACAAAATGAAGAAAAATTTGTTCATATCAATCAGACTTAAACAGTTATTATAACTATGGGTGTGTTAAAAGATCTAGCTTCGGATACAGGGCTTGATCTCGATTATCTTGATGCTGGAGCAGGTGTTTTTTGATTAATTAATTACAGGTTTGCTTGTTGGAAAAAATCCTGACTTTCATTGTACATTTAACTTCGGTTTTGAAAAATAAGACTAGCCCCAGATACAGAGCCTGATCTCCATCATCAAGGATGCTAAGAAAACCTTGACCTACGTCACTCAAACCTGCTTGATAGATGTGTTTGTTGATTTATGATATATATTATCATGATTCCTATTTTTCATTGTATTTAATCATATGATATCTTATTTTATTGTATAATTTGATATTGTATCAATTTAATGATATGATATTGTAAAATATAAAATGAAAAATTATTATACTGAATCATTTTTTTTGTATTAAATCATTTAATTATTTATTATATGTATGATATTGTAATACATGAAATGATAATGTACCGGTATCATGATATGATAAATAATGTTTTTTTTAATATGATATTTTATCATATATGTGGTATCATATGATATTGTATAATTAAATTTTGTATTTTATCATTTTATATTATACCGTGTCGAACAACGCTACAATATCTTATATTTTGATATAAGACCATAAGCTATGCTTTTCATATTCATGTATTTATGATCAAGTTGGTCTTGTAATGGTGATACCTCATCTCGGTGAGCTTTGAAATCTGTGATTACCTATGTTTAATTCAATCTTCTCTCTATTCCATACATCCATCCATCCAACAGTTATCATTTATGTCTTTTTATCAAATCCTTTATGAGAATATAAAATCGTGAGATCAGTTTTTTGAGCGCTTACTTGCTCAAGTACCATTTTTATAGTATGATCATATAATTAAAACAAAAACATATGTAAACATTGTACTCTATACAAAATATGATGAAAAATATGAAACATAGATACACAGCTAATGGACAATGATGACTTATATCAAAATTGATATAACAGACATCCTCTGTATAATGATTTATGAACATTTGATTTTTATACGATAACATTTTTTAAAATATTGGTTAAAATTGGGGGCAGACATTTAACCATATCAAATATAGTCCTTCATCCATCCTACCACTATAAACATGATATACAGGGAAATATTGCCCCCCCCTTTTTAGCTCACCTGAGCTGAAAGCTCAAGTGAGCTTTTCTGATCAAAATTTGTCCGTTGTCTGTTGTTGTTGGCATTGGCGTCGTCGTTGTAAACTTTTCACATTTTCATCTTCTTCTCCAGAACCACTGGGCAGATTTCAACCAAACTTGGCACAAAGCATCACTGGGTGAAAGGGATTTAAGTTTGTTCAAATGAAGGGCCACACCCTCTTTAAAGGGGAGATAATTTAGAATTATTGAAATTTGTAGGTATTTTTCAAAAATCTTCTTCTCAAAAACTATTAGGCCAGAAAAACTGTAACTTGTATGGAAGCATCCTCAGGTAGTGTAGATTCAAGTTTGTTCAAATCATGGTCCCCGGGGGTAGGGTGGGGCCACAATGGGGATGAATTTTTACATAGGAATATATAGAGAAAATCTTTAAAAATCTTCTTCACAAAAACTATTAGGCCAGGAAAGCTCAAATTGGAGTGGAAGCATCCTCAGATAGTGTAGATTCAAGTTTCTTTAAATCATGGTCCCCGGGGGTAGGGTGGGGCCACAAAGGGGGATGAATTTTTACATAGGAATATATAGAGAAAATCTTTAGAAATTTCTTCTCAAAAACTATTAGACCAGAAATGCTCAAATTTAAGCGGAAGCATCTTCAGATAGTGTAGATTCAAGTTTGTCTAAATCATGGTCCCCAGGGGTAGGGTGGGGCCACAGTGGGGGATGAATTTTTACATAGGAATATATAGGGAAAATCTAAAATCTTCTTCTTAAAAACTATTAGGCCAGGAAAGCTCAAATTGGAGTGGAAGCATCCTCAGATAGTGTAGATTCAAGTTTGGTTTAATCATGGTCCCCGGGGGTAGGGTGGGGCCACAATGTGGGAATGAATTTTTACATAGGAATATATAGGAAAAATCTTTAAAAATCTTCTTCTCAAAAACTATTTGGCCAGGAAAGCTCAAATTGGAGTGGAAGCATCCTCAGATAGTGTAGATTCAAGTTTGTTTAAATCATGGTCCCTGAGGGTAGGGTGGGGCCACAATGGGGGATGAATTTTTACATAGGAATAATAGAGAAAATCTTTAAAAATCTTCTTCTCAAAAACCATTAGGCCAAAAAGGCTGAAATTGGAGTGGAAGCATCCACAGATAGTGGAGATTCAAGTTTATTCAAATCATGGTCCCCAGAGGTAGGGCGGGGCCACAATGTGGGGATGAATTTTTACATAGGAATATATAGAGAAAATCTTTTAAAATCTTCTTCTCAAAAACTATTAGGCCAGAAAAGCTCAAACTCATGTGGAGGCATCCTCAGATAGTGTAGATTCAAGTTTGTTCAAATCATGGTCCCTGGGGGTAGGGCGGGGCCACAATGGTGGGATGAATTTTTACATAGGAATATATAGAGAAAATCTTTAAAAATATTCTCGGAAAGTTTTCAGTCCAAAAAGCAGTAACTTGTGTGAAAGCACGGGTTGTGCAGATTAAATTTTGATCAAACCATGATTCCCTAGAGAAAAGTGGGGCCACAAAGTGGGGGGGGGGGGGGGGTATATAGGAATAGAGAAAAATCTTCTTACAGGGACAACAACAAAAGGGGCTTGGTATTTACCATAAAAATATGTGGATAAAAATCGGCAGATATTTCAAATTTTTTGAGCAATATCTACTGTACTTAGTTGTCAAAATATTTTGATTTTGATACTGTAATGCTAATTTGATCAGAGTTAAGGCTTTTGTTCCTCAGGTGAGCGATGTGGCCCCTGGGCCTCTTGGTTTTTTTTTGCCTCTTTAATTGTCAGCGTGCGACTTTAAGACTGGGTAAATTCAAACTATTTTTTAAATTACTGTGTTACTGAGTAGCTATCATTCTAATGTCTCTGGATGAATTCATGACTAGGCGAAACCATTGGCACTTGAAAAAGGGCGACAAAACGTACCTGCATGCAGTAATTATGATATATCGATCATTCTTTCAGAAGCTGAAAACCAGTGTAAGATCTGCTTGGACGGTAAAATGGACATTAGGCTTGATCCCTGTGGTCACCTGTTTACCTGTGGATCTTGTGCAGGCATGCTAAAAGTGTGTCCCATCTGTAGAAAACCTATCCAGAAGTGACACATATCTAACAAGTCCTAGGAAAGAAGATATACATGAACTGCCAACTGTTTGACTGTTTTGTTTGTTGTTGTATTCATGTACAATTAGTATCAGTTTATTTGTTTACATGTTTTATCAGTATTTGAATCCCCTGAAAGCTGCTTAGCCCGATCTATATCAAATTTTGTTTACGCTTTTAATTAAACGATGGTTATGCTTAGTATGTGTATCATGATAGACATTGCATAAGTTTTGCAGGTCAATTATACCAATGTTTCAAATAAAAAAATGATGTACAATTTTTTTTTTACATTAGACATAAAACGTATATCGCCTCATGTTAAATTCACCCCTGGCGTCGAGGCGGGGATGATTGTATTACGACTATGACGTCGCTTTTAATAGAGTCTAAATATGGGTATTTTTCTGGCAAATCAAAAATAAACCTGTGTACATTTTGTTCACTATTATTTCTGAATTTTTTTTTTTTTTATAATCGATGTATAACATGTGGTTTGAATAAATCTGATAGATCGATCTAAACATCTGAGGAACGAAACTAAACGGTTCCAGTTTCTTAAACATTTCCAAGATGCATTTTGGTTTGTTTTTTGTTTGCCCATTAAAAATTAGTTTTATTTACTTGACTATTTCTAAATGAGACTGATTATGCTTGTGTAAATAGGCAAAAGTTTATAACTTTCTAAGATAATTGGTTTGTATGGAAAATTATTTGATGCTGAAATAGCCAAAAAATTGGATCATGCAGCATTAAGCTTATCAGTGAAACTGTAGAAAGCTATATGTTTATATATGTCTGACCTGATCACTTCAATTGTTAGCAAATTATTTGTTGCTTTTATTTGATTTACTAATATATATATTATTATCTCACCTGAGCCAGAGGCTCAAGTGAGCTTTTCAGATCAGGATTTGGCTGTTGTCTATCGTCGTCGTTGTCATAAACTTTTCACATTTTCACCTTCTTCTCCAAAGCCACAGGGCCGATTTTAACCAAACTTGACTCAAAGCATCACTGGGTGAACGCGATTCAAGTTTGTCAAATGAAGGGCCACACCCTCTTTAAAGGGGAGATACTGGTAAATTAAGAGTTATTAAAAATTAATTTGTTGGTATTCTTCAAAAATCTTCTCAAAATTATTAGGCCAGAAAAACTCAGATTTGTATGGAAACATCCTCAGTTAGTGTAGATTCAAGTTTGTTCAAATCATGATCCCCAGGGTAGGGTGGGGCCACAATAGGTGGAATGAATTTTTACATAGGAATATTATAGAGAAAATCTTTAACATTGTTCTTCTCAAAAACCATTTGGCCAGAAAAGCTTAAACTTGTGTGGAAGCATCCTCAGAAAGTGAATATTCAAGTTTGTTCAAATCATGGTCCCTAGGATTGGGAGGGGCCACAATGGGGTGGGGAATCAATATTACATAGGAATATATAGAGTAAATCTTTAAAAATCTTTTTCACAAAAACCATTTGGCCAGAAAAGCTTAAACTTGTTTGGAAGCATCCTCAGATAGTGAATATTCAAGTTTGTTCAAATCATGGTTCCCGGGGTAGTGTGGGGCCACAATGGAGGGGGGGGGGGGGGGGGGCTCAAATTTTTACATATTAAGATATAAAGAAAATCTTTAATAAAAAATCCTCTCAAAACCCATTTGGCTAGAAAAGCTTAAACTTGTGTGGAAGCATCCTCAGTTAGTGTTGATTCAAGTTTGTTCAAATCATGATCTCCGGGCTATGATGGGGCCAAATTGGAGGAAGGGGGAGGGGGTGGTGTCAAATATTTTTTCAGACATAGGAGGATAAAGAGAAAAATCAGGCTGGGCCATTATTGGGGGTTACATTTTTACATAAGAATAATAGAGAAAAATCTTTTTCTTAAAAAAAAAACCAATTGGCCAGAAATAGCTGAAAGTTGTGTGGAAGCATCCTTAGGTAGTGTAGATTAAAGTTCATTGAAATCATGACCCCCAGGGGTAGAATGGGGCCAAAAGGGGGGGGGGGGGGGGGGGGGCAGATAGTGTAGAATCAAGATATTTTGATTTTGATACTGTAATGCTGATTTTATCAGAGTTATGGCTGTTAAAAATGTTGCTAAGGTGAGCAATGTGGCCCCTGGGCCTCTTGTTATGATTATTGTTCCAATTTTAATCAATTTGTAGCTTCTGATAATATACATGTAGGGTCTCATGTTGATATGGGAAATGTATATTTTTTCATCCTTGGTGCATTTTCAAGGAATCTCAAAGTGTTCATTTCACACAAAACCAAAATTTCCATGGAACCAGTTCACAGTAAATTAACCAAATATGAATGTATATGCATTTCTCAAACATATTAAAAACTGGCCTATTACTGTTTGCTGCATTTCAAGACAATCTTTACTTCAATATATGTACATACATATTTTCATTGTTAAATGATGTTTATCACTGATTATTATAATCATTATGTTTCTGTTTACAGCTGATTTTTAAATTAAAAAAAAATAAAATATTTTAGTGTATTGCGCTCAACTTTCTCATGTCAAATAACATGCGCGGATCTAGAGGAGGGTTGGGGAGGGGGGGGGGGGTAGTGGGTTTGGAACCAACCCACCTTCCTCCTCCAGATTTTTCATCAAATTTATTTGATTTACTTAGAAAAATTACCAAAAATAGGCCTTGGACACACACCGGCCTCATGAATCTCATGGATCTGCGCTTGAATAAGGTCTGGAGTCTGTATATTTTCAAGCTTTCTCCTATCTATGACAGTTTGGTTTTAATTACACAAGCAAAGTTATAATGAATATCATGTTGATTGCCTATATGACATAAGATTTATTCTACAGTGGTGTCGGAAGCAAATTGAAAGGGGGGGGGGGGGGTGGAATTTTATAAAAAATTTTCAAGAAAAAAAAAGTTCTTTGTTGTGTTTTTATTTGCATATAAGGGGGGGGGCTTCCCCCCCCCCCCCCCCCGGTTCCGACGCCTATGTTCTGACGCCTATGTTCTAACTGATCCTGACTGTACGAGAAAATATTAACATTTTCCATTGTGTCTGTGATAACACTAATGTATAGTCCAATACATTCCATCAAATGATGTAGTGTTGAGGCTCCTAATAGGAGGGGCTGGCTTTAGTCAGACTGTGGTGGGGCGCAAGCTGGGGGGGGGGGGGGGGGGGGAAAAAAAAAAAAAAAAAATAAAAATGTCAATATTTAAATATTTAATAGTACAATTCCAGAAAATTATATAAATAATATAAGCAATAACATCTACAACAACCTAATGAGGACAAAGTTTTACGATATTCTATGCAGCAGTTTAGGAGCTAGGGTTGCGTTTACAAACTGTACATTACTACATTTGTATATTCAACATTAGTTGAACATAGTCAACATCCAAAATTCTAGATTCAAAAGGGCCAAAATTCGCAACAACAACAAAATAAAATGGGAATTTCTTGCTAACATGCACATTATAGTGGCGGATCTAGGATTTGATGAAAGGGGGGCCCGGGGCGGCTGGGGGTCTGGGGCCTCCTTGAGGCCCCTAGTGGGTCCAGGGCAAAGCCCTGGTGGGGCCCAGGGTGCGAAGCCCCCAGAAGCTCCCGGATTTGAGGTGTTTTAAGACACTTCTATGAGCTATTCTAGTTAGACTTGACATACCATAAGAACGATAAATAACAACAAAAATTGATTTGACATTCTTTTTCTACAGGTCTTGCAGGTCTACAGGTCCCGCCCCCCCCCCCTTAATCCGCCAGTGCATTACACATTGTTTCATTAAAGTCCATGCAGCTGTTTAAGTGAAGTTGCGCTCATCAACATATTCATTATATGGTCAAAATTCTAAGTTAAACGTGACCAAAATTTCGAGAAAAATAATGGAATCGGAATTTCCTGGAATTACGCACATTTACACATTGTGTCCTAAGCCTACTATGATTTCCATGTAGCGGTTTAAGAAGAGTTACACTTACAAACTGTTCATTATTTTATTCAATATATGGCCAAAATTCTAAGTTCAAAACAACCAAATTTCTTAGAAAAAATAATGGATTTTGAGTTATATCATCATAATTATTTTGTGCGGTCAGTGATTTTTCTTAGGTCGCAATAGGTTTCGATCAATCTATAAACGCGGCGTGTAGATTTCAGTCCTGTCAATTTCTACAGAGCTATATATATCTGATTACAATCAATTTCCGTAAGAAGTAGAAGAAATCATACTTGATGGATGTAAATGGAATGAAATACATACATGTATGTAAATAACGCAAAAATACAGCATCTTTATATTATGGCCTATGCCTAGATGCAGCAAGACTTAATGAGGATGAAACTACATTGCAAGTATATGGGACGAATTCTTACTGTGACCTGAGCGTAGCCTGGTCACGGTAAGATTATTCTTTCTAATACAAACCAAGAAAGTTATAGACTTTCGCCTATTTACACCAGCAGAATCGGTCTCCTTTCAAAGTTAGAAATATTCAAAGTAAATAAAATAATTTCTTTAAGGGCATACAAAAAAACCCCACAAAAAACTGCATCATTGGAATGTTTAGAAAAGGGAACCGTTTGGTTTCGTCCCTCGCATAACTAGGCTTAATCAACCCTCATGTTGTGCATTGATTGTAAACAAAGCAAACTTCAGAAATATTAGCGAACAAAATGTACACAGATTTATTTTTGATTTGCCAAACCATTATGACCTTTATTTACAGCGATCGCATCATGTCAAAGTCGTAAACAACCACAGCCTTGTCGACGTCAGGGGCGAATTCTAATATGATTGAGGCGAAATAACGCGGTACCCTCTTTGTGTCGTTTGTACATCATTTTTTCATTAAAATATGGCTTGAATGACCGGGAAAACTACTGCAATGTCTTTTATTATACACATACTTAGCATAGCCATCGTTTAAAAGCGGTCACAAAATTTGATATAAAATCGGACCAAATAAGCAGCTTTAAAAAATTTAGTTCTCGAAGATTTTTTTAAATGTGTATCTTTGGTTCAGGTAAGCTAAAAGTATGATAAAATATTTGAACAAGTTTTAAAATCTTCCTATATCTTTACACAGAACTGTAGATCTTCATTTTAAGGAGATTAATACAGTCTAACAATGACCACGACCATCCAGCTCTTAAATATAAACAATCAGTAATAATCAATGCCTGAGGGGACTACTATTTCTTATTAGGTTTGTTACTGACTGACTACAGAAATTTATCGGGTTGATCAATCTCATAGATGGCGAGGAAAAGCCTCATCGCTTTTAGTGAATAAATGTTAATAGTCCTCTGTAAAAAAAAAAACACTACAAAATTATGAATTCAGTTTTCCTTACAGGTAAGTGGGAGTAAAGAAGATAATTTCTAAACATTATTAACATGCATTAACACTATATGCATCCATTTTGGCCCTGCCCTGGAGTCAAAACCCATACTCCAGGGGAAATGAAATTTACAATTTTAGTAGAGGACTTCCTGTTTACCATAGTTATGAAGTCAGTTTTTCTTAAAGATGTGTGAGAGTAGAGATGAAGATATTTAAACATTATATGCATTAACAGTATATGGCTTTATTGTCCCCTCCCCCATGCCCTGAACCCCCGACCCTCAACTTAAATTTCACATTAAGTAGAGAAGTTTCCTGGACATCATAACCATGCATTAAGTCATTTTTTTATTCAAAGGTATGAGGGTAAAGAAGATTTTCTAAGATTTAATACATTAATTTTCACTATATGGCTATATTGGCCCCGCCCTAGGGCCTAAACCCCTGACCCAGGGGTCATGAATATCACAATTTAGGTAGAAGATTTCATGGACATCATAACCATGCATTTAGTTTTTAACAAATATATATGGGAGTAGAGAAGAAGATTTTCTAAAGATTTCATACATTTTTACTATATGGCCACATTGGCCCCTCCCTAGAACCTGAACCCCTGAACCAGGGGCCATGAATTTCACAATTTTGGTAAAGGGCCTTATGGACATTATAACCATGCATTCAGTTTTTTCCTCACATGTGTGGAAGTAGAGGAGAAGATTTTTGAAAAAAAAAATTTTCATATTTGGCCTCGCCTATCACACCTTGGGGTGGTAGAGCCATGAATTTCATAATTTTGATTCCTCTTACCATAGAGATGCCTCACACCAAAAATGGTAACAATTGGCCTTGTAGTTTTCAAGAAGAAGTTAATGTAAAATGTTAACGTACGATGGATGACGCACGAAGACCAATTGCAATAGGTCACCTGTGTGACTCAGGTGACCAAAAAAAAAAACTTCAAAAAATAGCTTCATTTTTGTAGGTACTCATTTTATTCAAGGTAACAGAATAAATATGAATATGAAGCCCGTTTGCATAATTATGTTTATGATAATAGCAACATTAAAATCCCTTTTATCCTCTTGCAATCACATTACAAAATAATACAATAATAATAAATAAATCTTTGATGGCAATTCTACAAATGAATATGAAATATGAAATATGCAAATAACATGTACACATAAATAAGCCATTAAACAACAAATTTGCAAATAAAACATCAGAAACAAATAAGCAAATTAGAAATTCAAATGTAATATAGTTCCCTGGCATTAAAAGAAACTTCCATCTACAATATGTCATGAATAAAAGGCAAGTTACACAAGGCCAAGTGCAGGTGATGATACATTTTGAGGATTTCAACATGATAAAATATGTTGGAATCACAGGAACCTGACCTTATTATTTATTTTTCTCTTCATGAGAAATATACCCTGTATACTACTAGTATACTGTTTATGTAGTTATTTTAACTATGAGAAAAAACAAATACTGTAATGTCATGTCCCTGTGGTTTGAATGGTACAGTGGGTAAAATTTAAGAGGCCCATGGGCCATAACTGTCACCTGAGTTTAACACAACTATATAAAAGACCAACATAATAATGGCGATTATATAATGAAACAAAGTGTATATGCACCTCAAAAATAAGGTTCCCTTCATGACCATCAAGCATTTTTTAACATAAGCTACATTTATATCTAGTTACACTGTATCTCTGGTAATAAAAAAATTCACAAACAGAGTCTATCCTAACACCAGAACATTGGGTTTTGAATTTGAAAATTTTGGAATCGACACCCTTGCTTATAATAACCATGTACTTAGTTTGCTGTTATATGACCGAGACTAAAGAAGAATTTTTTTTACAAAACATTGAGCCTCCTTGGGATTAAAGATATTGATTTTTACAATTTTATTCATATTTCCAATTCCTTATAAATGTTACCAAATTTGGTCAAGATTGGCTCAATAGTTTCAGATTAAAAGTTAAAACTTTTCACAAGTTCACTAACAATGGACAACAAACAACGACATATTGAAAAAGGTTACACAAGTGACTCTGATGACCTTAAAAAAATATTTTAAATAAACAAATACTTTGAGAGCATTGCATACAAAATACAGTACATATCCTCAACTGCCGTGATTACCTACTGTACAGTTGTCATTTAGGTTTTTGACATACTACAAATTAAAAAAAAAATTTATTTTAAAAGTATTCACTTTAGCACCTATACATAACATAAATTTTCATAAAAGTTGAAATGATAATTTATCACTTCTAACACAAGATACTTGTAGTGAGTATCAAACAATTTGCAAATTATCAAGTGGTCAACATACACTTAGTATAACAAACTAAGACCATGGCCATAAAAACGAAAAAATAAAATAAAATAAACAACGGTTTTGGTAAAAATAATTTATAAAATCCAGGTATGTTAAGGTAGAACTTACCTGATAACCCATATATACAGTTTACCTGTGTAATTGTGTAAACAAATAAAATCGGTGGCATCTGATATTACCGGTACATAAACGAACGCTTCTATGAAGCATTAAAAAAGGACTGAAGTTATTGTTTTGCAACTTGAACAAATTTAATACATGTGGAAAATCGCTGGCGCACCATTAATTTTAGCGCTCAGAGGCAGTTGCGCCACAGGCGCTAAAATTTGTAGTGCGCCATATTTTCTCGTTTTACAGTATACATTTAAAATCATTTCTGTTTTAATTAATACAGGCATTCATTTTCTCATTTTTTCTTTCATTGTTTATAATTTTTTTTTAATTTTTTTTTTGGAATTACTTTTGGGGTAACACCAATCAGGAAAATTTAAACCTTAGTTTATGTTTCTCAAAAAAAGGTGCCCATTTTGTAATAGATATTGGGCCTTTCAAAGGCTTAATCTTAGACACAGGAATGCATTGTATGCAGATAGTACACATAAAACATCCTTCAGTTTTACTGATAGTAGAATTCAACATATAAACAAATTAACAATCTCATATATATATTACATCAATCAAACAGGACATCCATCAGAATGCCAGATGACCAAGACTGAGTACCTATGACTTGTAAACTCTGAGAAACTTTTTGATGGGTTTTCTACAGATGGGGCACACTCTTAACTTATTTGCACATGATCTACAGGTACACAGGTGACCACAGGGATCAAACAAAATGTCCATCTCACTGTCCAAGCAAATCTTACACTGTTTCTCTTCTTGGAGTTGCTGGTTCTGACGATGTAATTGCTCAGCTTCATCTGAAAGATTGATTGATTAACTGATTGATTAAAGTGATAGACGACTAATTGACTGATTGACATATTCAATGTTAAAATAGCAGAAAGGGAAAGTTATTTTAAAGTTGATTTTGAATAATCCAAGTTTTTGATTAGTTATTTAAGATTTAAATCATCCAATTAATCAATAGCAATTACGAACTGAAAATCTCATTGGTTGAGTAGAATTACCTATATTCAAGCTGATGTTCTGAATATCAACACTTAAATCCTCTGAAGTTACTTAAAACAGGCAAGTAACTCAGAAGTCAGAACAAAATAAAATTACCTGCATTCAAGCTAATGTTCCGGATATCAGCACTCAAATCCTCTTCATCTTGATTTTGATCTGTACAGTCCAGGGAAGAGCAACTTTCTGTCTGAGATGTTGGAACATTGTTGGATTGGTAAATGTCTGCTAATAAATCAGCAGTTTTCCTAGACTCTGCGAAAGAAACATTGCTTGATGTCTGGTTGTTTTGTGGATCATTTCTATTTCCAGTCGGTAGTCCCTGTGATTTATCTGGTAACTGTCCTGTATACAAGAAAAGATAATTCACAATTTCAGTCTGATAACTGTATCTTCATATACATATGCATAATTAATTTTGGGAGGGGTAAAATTAAAAATATATAACTTTATATTTCAAGCACAAATTTCTTTCAAGGGTTAAAATCTTCATCCAACAATTACAGCAACATTATTTTATATATCTGCATGTAAACATTAGAAAGCGCTCAGCCCAAATGGAAAAGACATATCACCTATATGATGCCAAAATCATCATATTTTATAAAATACATACCGGTACTTTAAATGTTATAATAAAATATAAAATAATATGATATATGAAAATTTGATCATTAGTCACTCCAACTCGTAATAAATGTTCATTAAAATCTCTCCTGGAAATGGACTTAAGCTGGGTCAGTTATCCTTAACATATATTTACCCTCAGTTAAAATAAAGAACCTGAACATTTTTACACTATGCCCAGAAATATCCTATCGGCATTTAGCCAGATTTCTTTGTACATTGTACCCATCCTTAAAAATTATACATACCTTGTTCAGATGTATTCTTTTTACCAAACCGAGAGGCCAAAAAACCACCCAGTGTTCCGGCCGTGGAGCCAATCAGAAGATTTGTGGTAGCTGATAGACCAGCAGCCCCTGCTGATTGTGCAGCTGCAAACCATCCCCCTGTGCTTGCTGCCGCCGCACCACTGCCACTGGCCATGGCTGCCATAGACATCAACCGCGCAGCCAGAGTTCCTGCCAATGTGCCACTAGTGGTTGCAGCGGTGCCACTAGCAGTGAAGCCTGCTGCAGACAGAGCAACAGGAGCTGCTGCTACGGCAAGACCTCCGACCAACATGCCCCCACCTATCACCTTAGAGTAACGCCAAAATTTACCTAAAACATATTACAAAACTGATGTAAAAAATCAAACAACCATATCTAAGTTAAACACATAATTACTCAAATGCCAATAACCTTAATATACACAAGATATGTAATATATTATACATGTATATAATAAGGGCCTAAAATGGCCCCCTAAAATGAACATCATATTTTTACTGTACTATTAAAAATGTTTTCTTTATACATATACATACATGTATGTATATATGTGAAATTTTTTGTTATTTTCATTTTGATCCAAGTGCCCTCAATTCCATAACATGACATCATAAAGTCATTTTATGCAATTTTTTTGGCCTTTTTTGCAATTTTAAATTGTCATAAAACAGCTTATTTTAAAACAGTTTTTCTTTTAGAAAACATTGAGTGACTCAGGTGACCTAGAAAAAAGCTTAAATAGGTCGCTTCAGGAAATAGGGCAAGATTCACGTGCCAAGGAAAAAAAGTATTGGCCTATATTCCATAAAATACGGTTTGGACCTTTGTCTTAAAATATTGACATTGACTAATTCTAAATGAATATAACATACTGATCAGTGCTCATGCACTTACTTTCTTCCTTAGGTCTCTGTTTCATCATCTCCAATATTCTTTCATATTCCTTTTTCAGTTCTTCTGGATTCTCTATCAAAATAAAAATAAATCACTATGCATTCATTTAGAAACTTGTTTTGATTCACACTGAAGCTGTAATATATTGGTTAACTGAACAAATCCTGATTACAAAATAATTGAAACAAAGCATAGGCATTACAGATGTTACATGTACCTTAAATTTAAAATCACACTCATTTT
>WFKH01011926.1:28899931-28916460 GCA_016163765.1 Magallana hongkongensis
GTCTTGGAAATTCATTCATGAAGTCCTATCCTACTTCAATTTTGGTCCGTCAATTTCAAACTGGGTTAAAACTTTTCAAAATAAGTCTGTGTCATGTGTAACTCAAGCAGGCATTTTATCTAATTTTTTTAATTTAGAAAGAGGCTGTAGACAAGGAGACCCTATTTCTCCATACATTTTTTTGCTATGTGCTGAAATACTGTCAATAAATATAAAACATAACAAAGATATTAAAGGTATAAAAATAAATGACAATGAATATATAATATCACAGTATGCTGATGATACAGTTATAATCCTTGATGGATCAGAAAAGTCACTTAAGGCAACAATGGAAGAGTTAGAAAAGTTTTATATTATGTCAGGGCTTAAAATGAATAATTCAAAAACCCAGATTGTATGGATAGGGAGTAAAAAATACTCAGAAGATAAAATCTGTTCAGAAGTTAATTTCGAATGGAGAACAAACTTCAAACTCTTGGGCATTCACTATGATGTGGACTTAACAAAAATAAATAAACTCAATTATGACAAAAAACTGGTTAAAATAAAAAGTATTATAGAACAATGGAAAAAGCGTAACTTAACACCAATTGGAAGAATAACTCTTATAAAATCTTTAATCATATCTCAACTTAACCACTTATTTATAACGTTACCAAATCCCCAACCTGTAATAATGAAAGAATTAAATAGTATTATTTTCAGATTTTTATGAAACTCTGATGTTGATAAAGTAAAAAGAAAAATTGTTACACAAAAATATTCTCAGGGAAGGCTAAAAATGCTTGATCTAGAAAATTATATAAAAGGATTAAAATCTACATGGATAAGAAGAATTCTTTTTAATAACAATTCTAAGTGGAAAATCTTGTTACAAAATGTAGTAGATATCGAACTTTTATTAAGCACAGGAACTGAATACTTAGTTTACCTAAAAGAGAATATGAAGAATGATTTTTGGAAAGATGTTTTTATAGCGTTCAAAGAAATTCAAGATAAAAACCAAATTAGTAATTGGAAAGAATATATAAGCCAGCCTTTGTGGCATAATAAAAGATTTAAGATAGGGAAAGAAACAGTTTTTTACAGATCTTGGTATAAAAATAATATCATATATGTCAATGACCTATTGAATGAACAGGGAAATTTCATATCTTTAGATACACTTCAAATTAAGTATAATATAAAAACAAACCATGTAACTTTTTTAGGACTCAAGCATGCTATAATATCTGATATGAGAAAGTGTAATATATGTAGAGATGTATGTCTAGATAAACCTTTTATTCCGATAAATATCCAGATTTTTGTCACAACAAGAAAAGGATCAAAAGCCATGTATGATGTATTAAATAGAACAGAAATCAAGCCAGGTGCCCAGGAAAAGTGGGGGAAAATCTTTGAAATTACTGACTTACAATGGAAAAAGATATATTCTATCCCATTTCTTACTACCAATAGTGCCAAGTTACAATGGCTACAATATCGAATCAATCATAACATTTTAACAACAAATAGTATTATGTTTAAAATTGGGAAAGTTGAGTCAAAATTATGTAATCTATGTCATAATGAAGAGGAAACAATATGCCACCTAATGTGGAATTGCCCAACTGTACAGCAGCTTCTTATTAACTTCATTAATTTATGTCAAACAAAAAATATAGATATTGAACTGAATCAAGATACTTTCATGTTTGGGGAATATTAATCTGGAGAAAATATTAGACATAGCAATGTAATATTTATGTTAGGGACGCAATACATATACAGAAGCAGATGCTTTAAAAGTAACTAATCAGTCCTTGGAGTATTATACGAGATAGAATCTTATATTAAGGCAATAAAATACACTGCAAATGTGGAAAACAAAATGAATGAATTTATTAACACATGGGAAAGATAGCAAAATTTGTTTACATAATTTCTTCTCTCTCTCTCTCTCTCTCTCTCTCTCTCTCTCTCTCTCTCTCTCTTCTTCAGATAAGTTTCAATTTAAGTCATTTATCTAAAACTTTCATGTTTTTGTCATAAAAAAAAAGAAGATATATGCTTGTATAAAAAAATTTTGTCATTGGTGTAACAAGGCAAATTATCTAAAAATATCTTAAAATACATCAAGTAAATGATATTGTACTAAAGTTGGAATTCCCCAGATCATAGTGGCATCATTCACTGCTGCTAAAAAGATAAATGTATCAGTGATGACATCATTGTGAGAGAAAATATGACAGAAAATGTTAGTATGCTCAGAAAAATACAATGTAAACTGTGTCAGTGGGATAACGTGCTATTTAAGGTTTTCTTAATGAAAGAAGAAAAAAGTTTTTCACATAAGTGATGAATGTTTATCACATTATAACATAGGCTATGTAGCTTTGTGTAGTTTCTGTTCTCTTGGGTCATACTGCTACATTTACTATGGATACATCAGTGGTATAACGGTCAGTGGTGTAACCAAAAATTGTTGTTACACCACTGAGAAAATTGTTACACCACATGACGTTATTTAATTATTTTACTTTTTCTTCCATTTCATTTATATTTTGAGCATTTTGAAAAATTGTTATTTATTAATTTTACAAGTTAGACACTGTCATAATAAAGAAAGCTTGGCTATTTAATTGCAATTGTGTTTTCTTAAATCTGGAAAATAAGACGTGTTACACCATTGACATTATTTGTTACACCATTGACATTTTGTATGCTTTAGTTATTTTTTACCCATTTAAATACTTAAAGATCAAAGTAAAAACAAATTTATTTGAATAAAGAAATGAAATTATCTACATTTTATTTTAATAAAAAAATCAATTTTTTAATGACTTATAGTGTCTTATAAGATATGTTATTCCACTGACATTTCACATTCCCTTTTATTTTATACTAAAATCTTTCAAATGTTTAAAGGTAACAAATGCTAGCTGAGCTTCAACAAACATATAGACATAGAGGGGGTGTATGTGCGTTGTATGCATAGATTTGGGAGAAAATTGGAGAAATTTCAATTTTATTGTCCAAAATGTATTATTGATATGAGCTGGTATAGTATTGACGGTGTTGTTTGTGAGATTGATGAGCCAAAGAAAGTTGGAACTCGGTACAAGGTGGATAAATATGTGTGGATGCCAATAGTAAAAAAATATAACATCAAAGAATGAGTGAATTCATGTAAAAAAAATCTACATGCCATTTTTTCTGTCAGTGGTGTAACATTGATTATAAGTGGTGTAACAGTGTGTCTATCTTCAGATTATGAAAGAATGAGGCACGAAAACCTTTTTTTAAGATCAAATTTATCATGTTTTAAATGCAATCCAAAATAGAAATTACTTTATTTTACAAAATTTAACACACTTATCTCTTATTTATTATCGCTGGGTCAGTGGTGTAATTTTTATGTCAGTGGTAAAACATAATAATCAGTGGTGTAACATGTAGATTTTTCTCCAAATAAAATTAACTGACAATAATACATGTATATTTGAAAACACCAGTGCATTTATAGTAATGTCTTTTTTATGTTCCGATAAAAGAAAAATCCAGTTGTTTGCTTTTTAATGCTCAAATTAAAAATTTGTTGAGTAACATCAAGACTTTGTCTCAAATATTATGTTGGTCACTATGTAAATGTGTCAAATATTTTCTGTTATCTAATTCTGATAACTTTAAATGAAGATAGTTGATATAAACTTTATGTCCATCATTTTAAAAGAATTACTTTATTTTATTTAAGAATTTTTTTCTATACTATATGATTGTTACACCACTGACAAAATTTTCACAGTTCATTAAAGTTTAGTCTAATTATCTACCAAATGGTAGATTCCAATGTTTGCAAATTTTTAGATGTTATACTTCAATGTTTATTAAATGTGTTTTTTGCAATCAAAGTAATTTTTTCAGCAATAATTTTCTCATGTTTTACATTTTTCAAAAGTCTGTATATTTTGATAATGACCCATACAAAGATATACATGTTAATTCTTGAAACATTGTAAACAAAAATAGCAATATCAAGTTAGTCAAATATTCATTAAGTAAAACAGTTCGCATAAATGAACATCGATAAGCCAGGTATTAAAATGTTTGAGGAATGCATAAATGAATTGGTTATTTTGCTGTAAACTGGTTCCATCGAGATTTTTGGTTTTGTATGCACTGGTATAAACACAGTGATGTTTCTTGAGAAAAAGAGGATAAAATGCTCCATGAATGAAAATATTACATTGCCCGTATCTACATGAGGACCTATATAAGCATAAGCTATTATTAAAGTATAAAATGCACATCAAATTACTGCAAGGAGAATTTATCTGCTCACAATTGAGGGGTTAGGTCAAACAAACATCAACTTAATTATGAGGGCTCGATGGTCGTGGTCATTTTTAGACTGTATAGATCGCCTTTAGAAGAAGAGCTCTCAATAAATATATGGGAAAATACCCAAAATTAAAAGGTAAAATATATGGATTTTTTCTTTACTAAATAACAGATTATAGCAAAACAATTCATATCTTAAAAATTTCGGTAGATCTGATGGTTAATTTGTTGACCACCCAGCCTCCTAAACGTTCTACAAAGTTACTGATAGGGAATTCAACTACGCGGGTATGATAAGGCAACTCTAAGCGATCAATTGGAAGAAAAATCCGCTCATCAATATGACGTCACAATAAGCAGCATGATGTCTTATTTAATCAACTATGAAATTTGTCATTTTTAACAACATCTCTAGTCCTAATTATAAAACATTCAGCCATACAATGCTTTTGGAAACTCTTCTGAATGAATATATTTTTTTTTTCAATTTTACTGTATTGCGTATAAAGGTGCGATCACACGATGCAATGTTCATCCGATTTTCAATCGATTTGCTCAGGTTAGATCGATTGGATTCGATTTTTGAGGTGGTTACACGATATGAATTTACAATCGATTTTCAATTAAAGTTTTTCCCAATTTATTGCTTCCATAACATTTTGATGATTTTCAATAAAAAAACATACATGTACCTGTCAATAAACTACAATTCAAATCGATAAACGGGAAAAGATCCGAAGATTCAAGATTTCTTAATTGATGCATCATCTTTTATTACCCGGAGAATTTCACAGGAACGAAAACAAACATCGTACATATACAGAGATTCAAAATCGGAAATGTTTACATCTTTTCTCCTTTAAAAAATACTTGGGATACCTGGACCAATTTTTAACGTTATCATCCGGGGTACGTCTGGTCTTTTGCAAAGCAAAATCCACGTAGACTTTTTTATTTTGAACTGTGTTATTAAACCTGAAGCGGTAGAGGGGGTGTTTCAAAACACTCCAATAATCTGATTTTTTTTTTATTCTTATGAATGAATGTAGTATGGACTCAAAAGTTTCATGATTCTCGAGATATTACGCAGTGACGTAGTGAAAACAGAAACTTGGCACAGAGTAGAGTAAAACCAATTCAATATCACTGTACGGGACAAAGTCATTGTGACGTCCAGACTCTCACCAGAGAGTCGATTGAAAATCAGACGCACTTCAGGTCCCAGGGCTATAAAAGTTAGACAAGCTCACTTTTGGTCTCAGTCTCACTTTTACAAAAGGAATATATAGTGGAAAAGTGAGACTGAGATCAAAAGTGAGCACATCTAACTACTAGTATTACGGCTCTGAACCAAATTTTTAATCGACTTTCAGACTTTGCTATCGATGTAGTTATATTCATTGATGACGTCAATCTCACGTTTAATTGATAAAATCAATGTCTGGAAACAAATCATCGGAATGCAGTGTAATCAATACCAAAATAAGACGTTTATAATTCAAATACGCAAGCTTTAACTGGTTGTTTGAGTTAAGATTCGGTCACATGATGCGATTTTTCATCATATTTTTCATCCGATCTTATCACCTGATTCGCTTTCGAAAAATGAAATTGCCAAAAATCAAGGACATTTAAGCTTAAATACTTCAAAAGTGCTGCTAGATTCATTTGCATCCTTGTTGCAAATGATATAAACAGATTGCGAATCAAATTATTCTATTATACGTACTCATGAACTTCGAGTAGTGGGACACCTTTTAATTTTTTGCTAAGCTAAAAAGTGATATATCTATAACTTTCACGTGATACCATGGCACGGAAGTTTCAAATAATTTTCAGAATTGTTTTCAATGAAATAAACAATTATTAAATGACCATAATAACTTGGAATTGCCTTAACCTACCCGCGTAAATTACAGGTATATGGACAAATAAAATAATACATGTATATGTAAACAGAAACAACAAAACAAGCATAACAGTTAACTTCTTTCCTAGGACTTGTTAGGTTTTCTAGATAATGTTCTACAAATGTGACACTTTTGTATCATGGTTTCACAAGATCTTCAAGTACACTGGTACAAACAGGACACAGAGTGTCATTGTCCATTTCACCGTCCAAGCAGATCTTACACTGGTTCTCAGCTTCTAAAAGATTGATTGATATATAATTTAAAGATGGATACCTGGTATTTGGATAGATGAATTTGATGAATGGACGGATTTAATAAATGGGTGGATGAGCTGATGGATAAATAAATATATGGATTTTTAAATAAATTTGAAGAATAGTGACTAATGATTTGGTGGATACATGGATGGATGAACGAATGGAGAGGTGGATGGAGAGATGGATGGGGACTTAATTATTTATGGAATTGATGTAAACCAAGGTCGGGTGGATGAACACGAAGTACATGTAAATGATTTGATTTGAAAAAAAAACAAGATCTATTTAGTTGTTTGGTTTGATTGATTTATTGCTTTATGAAAAAAAATTGAATACAATGATAAATCATAATTACACTTTGAAATACATGTTTAAAAGATGGTGAGCAAAACAGTACATTTAACTAGTCCGAATTTACAGTTTTTATAAGGGCGCCGGTTAAGACGTTTTCCTGGCAAGTAAAAATAAAAAAACGTCAAAAAAGCCAGGAAAACGTCAGATATTTTGAACTCACATTAAACAAGAACATGAATTGGAAACGACGTCCTTATTATTTATCAAGCAAAATGGTTGAAATTACATGTATAGTACAAATGACAAGCAAGTAGCATCAGGGCCAACTTTTTCTCGCAGCAAACATTTTTCTTAAATGTACATACTAGAGAAAATAGAATTAACATGGAGTTGGCCCGCTCCTTTTTTGGGAGGATGTAAAAAATTGAAATGAAAATAACGAAATTAAGAGTGAGACTAAAGTTACAATGTATAGGTATACTACGCACTACCCCCTTCCAACGGATTACTATTTTCATTTTGGGAATTTGGCTGGTTTTTTTTTGCTTGCCAAGATTTTTTAATGAGTCTGCCCCCTCCCCTTTCAAAAACGATGCTACGTGTCCGAATGATATTTGACAGAATGACCTTTTGATCTAAAACTCTACCAGGGTCATCAACTTGTAAAGAGGCAATCTTCTATCTATATAAAAGTATTACAATAAAAGCAAGAGGCCCGTGGGCCACATCGCTCACCTGAGGAACAATAGGCATGATAAAATAAGCTTAATGGGGTCAAAATACAAACTATCTAGACAATGTAGTATAATACATGTAGATCCTGTATAGATAAAATCTATTTCCCCCCTGGATATTCTTATGTTGATAATCAAGCCCCTTTTGTAACAGGGTGATCTTATAGTCATATCACACGTTGAGCATTGCAGTTCTTAAAAAGATCCTAAATAATTGTTTATATATGGGATACAATCCTACATAAAACTCTGAACCCCTTGTGAGGCTCAAGAATCGTCCAGGGGCCAAAGTCTAAACAATTTTAAAGAATCAGCAAAATGTCAAAATGCTTGCATATAAGTAAAACCATATATTATAACATTTCAGTTTTTGTGAATATTTAAAATGTTTTCCTTTGTAAAACTGGATCCCCAATGTGGCCCCACCCTACTCTTCAAGATTTTGATTTGAACAAATTTGAATATACATTATCTGAGGTTGCTTTTACTAAATTTACAGCTTTTCTAGCCAAATGGTTTTTTAAAGATTTTTCTCTATATATTCCTATGTAAATGTTTGTCCCCCATGCTCCCCCCCCCACGTTGTGACCCCATCCTACCCTTGGGGATCATGATTTGAACAAACTTTGAATCTACCCTACCTGAGGATGCTTCCACACAAGTTTCAGCTTTTCTGGCCAAAGAGGTTCTGAGAAAAAGATTTTTAAAGATTTTTCTCTGTATATTCCTATGTAAAAATTCAACCCAACATTGTTGCCCCTCCCTAATCCCGGGGGTCATGAATTTCACAACTTTGAATCTACACTACCTGACGATACTTTTACACAAGTTTCAGCTTTTCTGGCTGATTATTTTCTAAAAAGAAGATTTTTAAAGATTTATTTTATATTATCCTATGTAAAAGTTTTACCCCCATTGTGGCCCCACCCTACCCCCGAGCGTCATGATTTTCACAAACTTGAATCTACCCTTTCTGATGCTTCCACACATGTTTCAGCTTTCCTGGCTGATTAGCCTTTGAGAAGAAGATTTTTAAAGATTTACCCTATATATTCCTATGTAAAAGTTCGGCCCCCCATTGTGGCCTAATCCTACCCCCGTGGGTCATGATTTTCACAACTTTAAATTTACACTACCTGAAGATGCTTTCACAGAAGTTTCAGCTTTCCTGGCCAAATGGTTCTTGAGAAGAAGATTTTTGAAAAATTTTCAAATTTTTTTAATAATTCCTAATTATCTCCCTTTAAAAAAGGGCGTGATCCTTAATTTTCACAACTTTGAATTCCCTTTGCCTAAGGGTGTTTTGGGTCAAGTTTGGTTGAAATTGGCTCAGTGGTTCTGGAGAAGATGTTGAAAATATGAAAAGTTTATGGAGAGACGGACAGACAGACAGACGAACAGACGGACTGGCAGGCGGACGACAGACAGAATGTGTTCAGAAAAGCTCACTTGAGTTTTCAGCTCAGGTGAGCTAAAAAATCAAAAGTTCAGATGTCAAATTAGCCATGATTTAAATTGAATGAAAACAATGTTTTCTGGACTTTTTATTTTTACAGACCTTTTTAGCTCACCGAGACGAAGTCGGGGGGGGGGGGGGGGGGGAGCTTATGCTATACCCCCGGCGTCGGCGTCGGCGTCCGGACCTGGTTAAGGTTTTTGTTGCAGGTCCTGTTTCTAAGTTATTACTTGTCCTATCTTCACCAAACTTGCTTGGATGATGCATCTGGACCTACTTATGGACTTGAAAGTCTTGGATGCTGAATCTGGGCCATGAATTTCAGATGCTGGAGGAGGTTAAGGTTTTTGGAGCAGGTTAAAGTTTTTGTTGCAGGTGCCCTTTGATAGCCATTTTGAATTCACTTATGGTCCTAACTTCACCAAACTTGCATGGATGGTGCGTCTTACTAATGCACCTGACAGGCTTGAATGCTAAATCTGAGCCATAGGTTTCAGATGCTGGATGAGGTTAATGTTTTTAGAGCTGGTTAAAATTTATAGAGCAGGTGCCCTTTGATGATTATATCTTAGTTATTACTGGTCCTAACTTCACCAGACTTGCATGGATGATGCGTGTTATGATACTGATGTACCTGACAGGCTTGAATGCTGAATCTAAGCCATAGGTTTTAGATGCTGAATGAGGTTAAGTTTTTTGGAACAGGTCACATGTTTTATAGATAATAGCTTGCATAGTTGATTTAACTATAATATAAATGAATCGCAGAGGTAGCTTCAGATGCAGAGCCTGATCTCCATTATCAAGGATGCTAAAGAAATCTCCTACCTCACTCAGACCTGTTTGATAGTTGTGTTTGTTGTAAAATGATATAACATGATTCCTATGATACAGTATTGTATGATATGATACCCTATTGTTTTATATGATACAATATTATATCATATATTATATTGTAAAAACTTATATGATACAATATGATATTGTATCAATTTTTTTTTTGATATTTTATGATATGATATTGTATCATGATATTGTTATGTATAGTATTGTATATTATGAGACAATATTGTATAATATGATATTGTATTATATACTTTTTTATCACATGATACTGTTACATATGATATTGCAATATATAATATTGTATCATATGATACGATATTGTATAATATATAATATCGTATCATACATCTTGTATAATATGATATTGGTTTTAATAATATATTATTATATGACATGGAAGTGTATTATATGATATTGTAACATATAATATTGTATCATATGATACAATTTTTTATAATATGATATTGTATAATATAATATTTTACTAAATCACATGATATTGTATCATATGATATGATAAAATGTTGTATCAAATTATATTGTATCATATTATACAATATCATATTATGTATCAAATACGATACAGTTTCATACAATACAATATCATACTATATTATACAATATGACATCATATTTTACAATATTCTGATGTATTATGTGATATGATATTGTATCATATAATAGTATATTGTATCATATATTATATATTATGATATTGTATTATGTAATCAAATACAATAATGTATTAAACAATAAAATGTCATATCATATGTTACAATATGATATTGCATCATTATTTATTACAGTAGTATATTGTATTATATGATTATATATTGCAAGTATGATAGGATGCAATATTGTAATATATTATTGTATTGATAAACATTGTATCTTATAATACCGTATGAAATGAACATATGATTATCATACAATTTTTTAACATATGATATACGATATTGTGTCAAAATAGTATCCATGAATATCCAAGATTATAAAGTATGATTTTTTGATATATTATATGATAAAGGTGATGCCTCATAAAGGTGATGCCTCGTCTCGGTGAGCTTTGTAATCTGTGATTACCTATGTTTATCTACATTCTTGCATTCATTTTATATGTTTATTTGGGGGTGGAGGCTAAAATCTACTTTAGCTGATTAGATATTTTCTAACTGATTAATAACTTTCAAATCCATCATTTGTTAAACTATTAATTTTGAAATCTCATCAAATTAACACAAACCTTCTTCTGAATCCTGATTTCTGTCTGAGTTTAGAGGTGAGAAATGGACTCTGCTGCAAAACGTATCACGTTGTTGGCAAGCCCTATCCCAGCAGCACCTGCTAATTTTGCAGTCTCGGTAAACTCCCCAGAAATCAAACCCCCAACAATGAACTCCCCAGCACTTAGTACCGCTTTACGACCGCCGTTCTCAAAAGCTTCCGGTGGCATTATTTTCGAAGGTAGCGGTGCCCTCACAATATCATTAGCAGAAAATCTTGCTGCAGACAAGGCAAGTGGTGCTACCACTACCAAAATGCCCCCTCCAATCGCCAACGGGTTGTTATACCAAGAGCCTACAACATAAATACAAAATGATTTTCGTATGAAACAAACACATCTAGATTATCTTTTCCTCTATTATGCCCTGGACTGCTCTAGGAAGCATTTCATTGAATAACACTCAAATTAAATATTTTGGATATCAAATCAATCTTATTGAATGTAAATCATTTAAACTTTTAACGTTGGGGGAGGATTTTTTTAAAGCCTAACAGTTGCGTACATACAACAAAAACTTGCATCTTAAGGCAAACAATCTTGCTCTTGTTTGGACTTACTAGTATTTTATTGAACTACTTTTATCCAAAATATCCACAGATATTTTATTACTGTACAAATGTCATTACTTTGCTTGCCTCAGTCTTTCTCTAATACACCATTACCAACCTCGAAAGTAAAGTGTGTTTTTACACTCTGGTCAATAGTCCCCCTTTTTATATTCATCCAATTTCCAATTATTTCAATTGTATTGTTGAACGTGTTTAAAAGAATATTAAAGGAAAGTAAAGTGATGATAGTAATGACATTTTCAACACTGAATATAGGATCAAAGGTGTTGAATAAGATCGAAGGTGTTGAATAAAGAGCAAAGTCCGTTGAAAATTGCCGCGAATCGTGGAATTCTGAATATGAAACCGGTTCTAAATTCAACAGCAAATTAAAACATATTAATGAATGATATTTACATCTTTGATTTATTCAATTAAAAAATTGCAGTTTATTCATATTAGTTATTTAGATTTATGTTTAACATTAGCAGCTTTTATTCTAAATAATCAGTCTCTCGAAAAGATGAAAAAGTTTCAATGATTACATCACGAATTATCAGATTAACTCTTAATGTATGAAATTATAAATATAATGAACTTTAAGAGTATAATCATGCTTTGTGATATTCATATTTCAAAAACAATGTCTTTAAGGCTCACAGATCATAAATTCTGTTACAGGGCCATCACCTGGTGTTAATTATCTTTAAATCATCGTCCAATGATTCGTAATAATCTGCTGCCTGGTCACGAAGGAACGCCTGTATTGTGACACACTTCCGCCGTCTCTCCAGAATAATATGTACGTGTATTTGCATATACACACCATTTTCTACAGTTTTAACATATCAGATTCACGTGAAGAAGCGAAAGTTTCCACTACGGAGATACTACGCAAGTATGGTAATCAAGGCTCGCTGATATTAAAAATGGGCGGTGAAAAAAAAGTATTAAGGCACACATTTTACTAAACGTATAAACATGTAATGGGTGATACAAAATTGTGCAAATAAAATAAATAATCGTTATTGGTAAATCAAATACCATATTAGAAATCTCTAAAAATGTAATTGCTTAAAATTTAAGTATGTTTATGATAAACATTCACAATACTTTTTCTCATTATAATTTGTTGATATTTTATTTTTTAAAGGGAAAAGTCAATCTAAGATATATCAACTTAGGACACGTCTAAGATAACTTCGGTTTACATCTCAGATATGTGAGAGAGTGGTCATAAGATATGTCTTAAGACATATCTTAGGACATGGCTTAAGATAGATCTTAAGATACTTTCATGAACATGGCCACAGGGCTACAACGCCTGCGTCGCGCACCTGCAACCTTATCAAACCTTTTATATCACATCTTTCACTTAACATTTATTAAAGCTAATTAACCCCAGGGGATGGCCCTGTAACAATTCGAATCCGCCTGGGGCTTTTGTTCATACATACTAAATTAATGTTTTTAAATATAATTTTTTTCCAAAATTGTACATTTTTCGCCTACTAGTGTTTGACTTATCCATCATGCTATGTAACAAAATCAAGTAATTTTTTGCTAATTTGAGAAATTATTTCAAGAAATAATGAGCAACCTTAATTACAATGGTTACACGAAATACACATACTATTTCGTCCAGAAATACCCCTTTTCATATATTTTCTCAAGGGATGGAAATACAAAAGAAGATTGATGAATAAGATAGCGCGAATGCCCATTAAGTTTGGTCGTAAATTACAATTTCAAATTTATTTATTTCCATTAAATCTATCCGAAAATGTCATAATACAAGTTTGCAAAAGGACATTTTTAAAAAAAAATCTTCGTTTTTGAACATTTTAACAAACAATTAGAAAAATATATTGCCTTAAGTTAGGTGGTATCGAACCAACAAACTAAAAAGCCTAGTTCTGTAAGGTTACTTAATGTCAAGTGTTCTAGCCACTGAGCCATTTCGGTCACAACAAAGTGCGTTGTTTAAATGCTACATGGGACTTTAGTCACGAATTTATGCACTTGTATTACTTTTCTAAAACATTCAATTGTTGGAATACAATGGATATTTTTAATACATAGTGGGTCATCTCTTCACGTTTGTTGATTGGAATCGGTTTGTTTTCCATTAGACCTTAATTAGACTATGAAATAAAAATGAAGAACAGGCCCAGACATTGAAGTTCTAAAAAAATACTATTTGGATGTTTGATACGCATACGCCAGTTTGAATCAACATTTTCAAAATATTGAACATATTAGAGAGTTAGTAATCGATGTTATGTTGAATATACAATGTTTTTAATTATTTTTTTATAAAATCATCAGATTTGTTGATATTCTAATTTTAAAGTTTGTATCTTATCCCTCATTTTATATAGGTATATTACACGCCTTTTAAATTGAAATTGATATCTTGTAAATTGTTGTGGGTGTAAATACTAAATTTACAATAAAATTAACTTGTTGTGAATTTTGTCTTTATACCCACCAAGTATATCTACACTGTAATTTTTGAAATATATTTTATTTTCAACCCCACAAAAAATTTACAACAAAAATTACTGACAGTGTTGAATTTTTTAAAGAGAAAAGTTAAACAGCAATCAGTTTTGAAGTTAATTTTCCAAAAGCTCGCAATGTTTTTTCATGTGTATTTCGGAAGTATTTTTGGTGGTTAGAGGTAGTGCATGTACATGTTCACGTATACTCATTATTGTAATATTCTATAGCATATTAAACTTATCCCTCTTTAACACCGGTATTTTTCCGTAGTTTGTTGTGAAAACGTGCTATTATTTTTTAATGTTACATTCTTGTTGTAAATTTTGAACTTACTGCCACCCGGTAAATTCAAACTTAAAACATAACATTACTTTAATCATGTATGATGAAAAGGGTTGCAAAAAAAAAACCCCTCAATTATTTTTCTAAAAAAAAATCTGCTTAATGGCATATAAACCCAACTGTTATACATCATAACAATTGTGTAAGCTTCAATTCAAATCTATAAACAAAATATCTCACACAAACTTGACATAAAATTTATCACAATTCTTTTTGGAGAAAATTACATTTTTATATAAAAGTTTGCATATAAAGTTAAAGCTGTTATTGCTTTAAGTAAATGATCATGCAAGGGGTATGTATAGGAGTAGTTTTTCCCAGTAGATTTTTTAGAGTTTAAAATTTGGTTAATCAAGTTGCTTTATCTTGTGCTTCGAAAATGTCCAATACCCCTTTAACACTTCAACCAAAAAGCGTCCGAAAAAAAATTATAAAGAAATAATTTGCATAGAGCAAGTTTCTGTTCAAATATACATCATCACTTGTAGTTGGGGTGAGTTTTCAACAAGGTCATTTTTCAAAGGGTAGGGGTCATCAGAAATAAGAATTTTTGTTCAAGCTGAAAATGATCCCGGTTATAAATTTCACGGCATTTGTTCCCAATTTTCAACTTTGAAAAAACATCCCTTCATCAGTCTTCAACGTTAAAAGATGACCCCGAGTCAATTTTTAACTCGGGTTAATATTCTTCGTTACAATGACGTCTTCAGCAAAATATATTGGTCAAGTGTGACTGAATTATTGGACTTGAATGCCCAAGTGGAAAATATCACTTCTAGCCTTGATGTAGGAAAATATATAAAGAGAAATGTATATTTGTAGGTAAGTTTAAAACTGTTTCTCAGTTGTGTGAAGTGACCCATGGGCCTTTTGATTTTATACGGCTTTGTCTATGGTAACTAATATAAACTTTCGAAACTTACATTGTAGCTTACTTTTGTATGACTTTGGCAGCGTTTGACATCTAATGTGAACTCTCATCATCTCAAACCCAATGAGACCAAGTTAAAACTTCAAGATAGCCAAAAATGTTTGATAATGTTTGATATCAGATATTGATACTGAGGTTAAAATACATTTAAAAACACTGTTCAAGACTTCCAACTAACTTTTAGATATACATGTGCATGGTATGTACATGGTATTTCAGACACCAGTGTTTCAGAGAGTGAAGTTGAAATGTATATGGCACAGGAATTTTAATTGTTCCTTTATATGGACCTTTTATTTTTATTTCAAGACCAAAGCTGAACTATGTATTAAAAACCTCAATATACTGTATGACGTTTTTGCACATACCTGGTCTGTTTACAGCTTCCTGTGCTTGTCTCAAAGCCTTCTTTTCCATCACTGTATCATATTTTCCTTGTAGCTCCTTTAGGTTATCTGTTGAAAAAAAAAACCCCATTTAATCTGAATCACCATTTAGTAAAGGGGAAAGGGGTGTTGTTGAATTTTACTTTTAAGGATATTGATTAAATAAATTAATTAAAGTTAAAAGTATACAACTATTATATATTTTAATTTATGTCCATGTTTTCTGGCTTTACTCTCATTGGAATGAAATTATATACAGTGAGGCTTCAGATATCCAGACGCCAGATATCCTGACGATTTTATTTGGTAATAGATTTTTTAATACGTTGTTTTGTCTCAATTATATAGAGCTCTACGTTCGGAATCCGAGCGGTCTCTTTTTACCCAAAAACACTGTTTTACTATAATGTTTGCTTCATTTCTCTAGACGGTAAAATTTACAAGTCATCAAACAGTTGATTGTTTTTTTTTTTTTAAATATTCCTGGCATAGATCTTAAGCTTTCAGAATAAAATTTAAGGGAGACCAAAACTTACCCGATAGTTCAACTATTAAGGCTCGATGCATCTTGCCTTCCACACCATATGGGACCATACATATGTCCCACTTCTGAAGACCAGCTATCATTCCATTACGCTTAAACATGTCCTGTATCTTTTCTAAAGGGATTGGTGGACAAGGCTCAGTTTCCTTCCAAATGTACACC
>WFKH01011926.1:28916860-28931575 GCA_016163765.1 Magallana hongkongensis
CTCACCCTCCCCTTTTCTTTTTACCTTTTCTGATGTTCTAAACATGACGCCAATATATGGGTTTTTTTTTTTATTTTTGTTGAGAAGACATATCAATACGAAATGTTGAAATTTTCATTCATCAAGATGAACACTTAGAAGCTTTTTAGTGTATAGTTCTTGTTAATAAAAAAGTTTGAGTCAGCTTCCTATGTTTAAGGTCATATCTAGGGTCACAATGTCCAAACATTTTGGCACCCAACTGAATCTAGTGATCTATTACTATCTGTTTTTGGTAGTTTTTGTCGGTAGTACGATGTTATGGTTTTTACCTTTTCAGGTTTTTCATTAAAACTACATGGCTATAAACTATAGCACACTTGGAGTGTGGCATCTGCAAGGAAAAGAAACATAAATTGTGAAATTCCTGACCCCGCCAGATCTAGCAGTGCACTATATTTTGGGTAAAACCTTGGTGCAATTTAAATTTTCTTTTTTAGCAGACACATATCATAACATGATTATAACGAACAAGGATGCTGGTGTATTAGCGGTGGTATACTGGTCATAAAACGAATTTTTTGATAATTTTCTCGTTTACTGCTGGTATCTAGCATATAAATTAATTAAGAGGATGGTTATGACGAGGTGTGGTTCTTTTACCCACAATGTAAAATTCACGCGTAAAGGGTCCGGAATTAAGGAGTTGGGGTAGGGCTTTATTTATCAAATAGTTAACTTTAAAGAATTGTTTTAAAATCTTTTCTACTCTTTTCTAGACTTCTAGAAAGCAGAGTAAGTGCATGTGTAGGATTAACAAGGAAGGTCCAACATAAATTGTAAAATTCGTTACCCCTTTGTTCATAGGACTTTCACGTTTGGGATATTGGGATTCGAGAGACGCTATTTATTACTAAGCGTTAATTTCAGTAATGCCTTTCAAATACTATCCTTCTCTGTATTTCGTGACAAAAGTTCAATACAATTTTTTAACGTGCAGCATATCATTTACCATATTTTCAACATCTTTTTTTCCATTGCATTTCACATCTTGAATCCTGCACATGACTCATTTTAATTCATGCATTAGCTAGGGCTAGGGATGGTAATATTGAACCGGTTAACCGATTACACGGTCGGAACGATGCTAATCGGTTGCAAAATCAGTAATCGATTAGTCGTTTTTAAATGTAAGAAGTTGTATGTTTTACCATTACATATCTAATTTTAATTTGTATCTTTCGAAACATTGAACCGGATACAGCCTCAAAGCTAAGATTTTGATGGGAAATTGGTTAGTGAATATAAATTATAATGCCTGTAAAAACAACACGTCATTACGCTGTCTACTTAGCTTTTATAAATCATTAAAAATATATTTTAGAAAGCTCTATTAAAATCAATGTAGAGTACCATTACAGGTATTATTACACTCTATAGTACCTACTTAATCTCAATATGTTTATTTTACAGTTTTTCTTTTTACATGACATTAATCTATCACATAGATAAATGGTTTTGTCTAAATCAAATACATGAAGCTACGATCACAAACTTAAGGTTGAATATTTCAAACGGCGGAAGATAAAGAACTTAAAATATACAAACATCAATCGACCCTTGCTGATCACCGTGTCCTTGGCAATTTGAGCTGAATACGAATATGCAGACAAGGTAATTGTTTTCGAACTCTTTACTCGTTTTCATTTCTTCTTAAAAAATATTATGAGAAATAATTTTCATATAATATATTGACTTACATATCTAAAGAATATTTAATCGCTCGGAACGAATTGCAATTAACCGATTTGCAATTCCGCAAACAATTGCCATCCATTATTATAAGCAATCTGATAATGTGTCTTACAGTGCATCTTAAGGTTTTCGTAATGACCATTACATTCCGAATACTATTCAGATATGCCAATCTCACATTATATCGTCCAAATCCATGCATAATGACTAATATTACTAGCAATGCACAGAATAATATAATTCATTTAAAGTCATAGCAAGTATTATTCTTTGTTGACGGTTAAGACACATGGGCCTCTTGTTAAATAATAAATACTTGAATTTTGGTTGTAACACACGTTCTGATTGGCCTAAGAAATTGTAGAAGTTTATATTATATAAAATATTGCCTATGTCACAATAAGACTAACTTAAAAAACGCATCAATCCGCCTGAGGTTATATTTTGAATTTTGCACAAATAAATGTCAATTTACCGGTCAAATCGACGTTTCTCAACAATTAAGAACCGAGAATTAAATTATAAGGAATGAATTTCAATAGCTACCCAATTTATACGCAAATAAATTGGTTTGGGCAGTTTACGCCTTTTTATAAAACGTAAACTGTCCAACCCGGTTTATACTTACATATATTGGATAGCTATTGATAGTGGCAACAGATCATTAGAGCATAAATTTCCCAGGCTTTGAACATTAATGATTGAAGTTTTCATGTATATTTTGTAATATAGTTTCGATGAATAAAGTCTGGTTTAAGAAGTACCCCAGAGAGGTTAACTGTACACATTATTTCCCCCTTCATATTTTGATATTCTAACATGTAATGATATCTGTTGTCTTGTTTTTAGATGAGGAAACATCTTCCTTTATGATTACCAACTAAAAAGTGAAAACGTTTATTTTGGTGTTAACTTTTTTGAGGGATAGAGAAGTCGCATTTACGAAGTCACTGTAATATATCGTCACGAGCTTAAGATTTAACTGATATATGGTTATATTTACATCCATCAAGTATGATTTCCTCTATTTTTTACGGAAATTGATTGTAATTCATAACTCTGTAGAAACTATATCTACACACCCAATTTATCAATTGGTCTAAATCTTCATCAACCTAAGAAAATTCACGAACTGCATGAAATAATCATGATGATGTCAGACTCAAATTCCATAAGAAGAAGACGGTTTGGCTGTTTCTTTTATCTGACGTACTGATGAACATTAACAATAATTTAGTTAATTTTGCTGACTTTTTATGATCAGTTTTTTAATTACTTAAAAGAAAGATATAAATATAAACAATAAAAGGCATTCTTTGCTAGTTATGAATGTTAGCGATCATTGCAGAAAAAAATGACAAAACCCGCTAACGCACGTTACATGTATGCATTTTTCTGCAATGTCGCCTTCTTCATATCCTGCATGAATGAACAAAGTAAAATCATTTTGTTGTTTAAATAAATACTCAGTTCATAATACTTCCCATAGTCTTTCTTAATCGTAAATATTAAAATTAAACACTGTTAAAAAGTTCACAGTGATAAAAAAATTATGTGCGTGAACATGAGTATGCTAAGAAGCCCTTCACGCTTTACAGGATTAGGAAAAGCGAACAACCAAATTCATATTCATTTCATAATCCCTATTTTTATTTGCATTCAATGCACACTACTTCTTTCAATGGGGTTGGTGAGTGTGTTGAAAAGAATTTCAAAATATTATAAAGTGATGACGTCTTTAGTTAAATACATTGGTCAAGTGTGGCCAAGGGCGGATCCAGGATTTAAAGTTAGAGGTAGCGCCTGTTTTAGGCAGGGGGTCTGGGGGCCGCCTTGAGGCCCCAGTGGGTCCAGGGCAAAGCCTTGGTGGGGGCCCAGGGGGCGAAGCACTCAGAAGCTCCTGGATTCTAGCGATTTAGTAGTTAAAAAATGAAGTCTTCATATTTAGACTTTTGTGATATTTTTTCTCGTGATTATACTCAAAAGCAATAAAATTACTTACAATTTTTAAAGATTTGTAGATTTAAGACCTGCAGTAATCCATCAAAATTGTTCGCCTTGCAGAAATATACAAAACATTTCATTTTATTTGAAAGGGGGTCCAGGGGGCGAAGCCCCCGGAAGCTCCTGTATTCTATAGATTTGTAGGGTAAAAATGAAGTCTAGGTAGACTTTTGTGATATTTCTTCTCGTGATTATATTAAAAGTAATAAAATTATTGTCTCTTTTTCAAGGTTTGTAGTTTTAAGACCTCCAGTTAACCCATCAAAACAATCTGCCTTGCAGAAAAATTCCTTTTATATTTTTCCTACGAATGGCGGTAAGTAAATCAGTTTAAAAATATCAAGTTCATTGGGACGATGTAATGAAGTTTTAAAAAAGATAACCAACCCAGCTTGTATTATGATAAACTTGGAAGCTTAAATCACAAACTACCGGTAGTATATAAGCATTATCAATTACTTAAAGGTGGGTGACTGGTCACATTTGAACCCAAGGAGAGCGTAACTAAAATGGGCTTTCTATGTACGTTACACCATTGAACCCACGGGTTTTCTTCATACTACACCATTTAAACCAGTGTAATGTAGAGAAATCCAATGAGTTTCCAAAAAGTTCATAATTAAGACTCGCAAGTTGTACATATTCTTTGCCAGAAGGAGTATGATTTGACTTTACTTTGACAAGTGCGGTCCCCCCTTGAATCCGCCACTGGTGCCTGTGAAATATTGGATTTGAATGCCCAAGTGACCTCTGAAAAAAATCATTTCTAGTCTTGATATAGGAAAATATATAAAGAGAAAGGTATATGTGCATAAGGTAAGTTAAAAACTGTTATTCAGGTGTATGAAAAGACTCATGGGCCTTTTGATTTTATATGTCTATGCTAACCAAGATAAAGTTTTGAAACTTAAGTGTAGCTTATAGGTTGAAATACACTTAAAGAACAATGTTTGAGACTTCCAACCAACTTTTAGATAAATATGTTCATGGTATGTACATGGTTTTTAGGACGCTAATGTTTCAGATTATGAAATTAAACTATGTGAAACATGATTTTAAATTGTTCTTCTGTAAGAACCTTTTACTAGTATTTATATTCCATGACCAAAGCCGAGTTATGAATTGAAAAAACCCCACCATACTGTACAAAATTTTTGAACATACTCGTTCTGTTTTCAGCTTGCTGTGCTTGCCTCAAAGCCTTCTTTTCCATCACTGTATGATATTCACTTTGTAATTCATCTAGGTTATCTGTTGAAAATAAACATTCAATTTGATTAAGGGGGAAGGGGTGTTGTTGATCTTTGAATTTTACTTTTAAGGATATTGACTAAATAAATTAATTAAAGTTAAAAGTACACAACTATTATATATTTTAATTTATTTTCATGTTTTCTGGCATTACTCTCATTGGAATGAAATTATATACAGTGAGGCTTCAGATATCCAGACGCCAGATATCCTGACGATTTTATTTGGTAATGGATTTTTTAATACGTCTCTTTTTACCCAAACACACTGTTTTACTATAAAGTTTGCTTCATTTCTCTAGACAGTAAAATTTACAAGTCATCAAACAGTCGATTGTTTTTTAAATATTACTGGTATAGATCTTAAGCTTTCAGAATAAAGTTTAAGGGAGACCAAAACTTACCCGATAGTTCAACTATTAAGGCTCGATGCATCTTGCCTTCCACACCATATGGGACCATACATGTATCCCACTTCTGGAGACCAGCTATCACTCCATTACGCTTGAACATGTCCTGTATCTCTTCTAAAGGGATTGGTGAACTAAGCGCAGTTTCCTTCCAAATGTACACCAGCACGTGCACTAAATATATATTTATATATATCAATAGTTTTCTCATTTAGTCTGAATCTCTCACCCTTCCCCTTTTCTTTTTCCCTTCTCTTATGTTCTGAACATGAAATTTTAACGCCAATATATGGTTTTGAGGTTTCGTCAAGGGTAACTAATTTCAATCAGTGTTGTTTTATTTTATCTGGCCTATTGTTGTGAAGACATATCATTACGAAATGTTTAAAATTTCACATTATTTTGTAATAATTATGGCATTCATCAAGATGAACACTTAGAAGTTTTGTTAGTGTATAGTTCATGTTAATATATTTACATTTGCAAATATGTTTCCTTAAATGAACCTATAGAATAGCGAAAACGTTCAATTCTGTGTGAAATTTTTCATGACGTCACAATGATAATAGCACACGTTTATCGCTTGTCGGTTGGATTATTGTAAACATAAAATCTCGGTAATTTTAACAATTCTGAACGATTTGTCCTTTTCAAACGTAAATATAAGTAACAAACACCTATTTAAAAAGTTCACCGGGATATGAACTTGGTTGGTACGTGATCAAATCTTCTGAGAAGCCCTTCGGGCTTCACAGGATTTGATCACGTGACCAACCAAGTTCATATCCCGGTGAACTTTTTAAAATGCTGTTTATTTCTTTAAAAAAGTTTGAGTCAGCTTCTTTTGTTTAAGGTCATATCTAGGGTCACAATGTCCAAACATTTGGGCACCCAACTGACTCTAGTGATCTATTACTATCTGTTTTCGTCCGTTGCTCTCTGTCGATAGTACAATGTTAGGGTTTTAACTTTTTCAGCTTTTTATTAAAACTATGTGGCTATAACCTATAGCACACTTGGTTTGTAGCAATCTGCAAGGGAAAGAAACATAAATTGTAAAAATTCCTGACCCCGCCCAGATCTAGCAGTGTACTATATTGTGGGTAAAAGCTTGGTGCAATTTAAATTTTCTTTTTTAGCAGACACATATCATAACATGATTATAACGAACAAGGATTATATATTTTAATTTATTTTCATGTTTTCTGGCATTACGTTCATCGGAATGAAATAATATACCGTGAGGCTTCAGATATCCGGACGTCAGATATCCTGACGATTTTATTTGGTAATGGATTTTTAATACGTTGTTTTGTCTCAATTATATAGAGTTCTACGTTACGGATCTGGATAGTCTCTTTTTATCCAAACACACTGTTTTACTGTAAAGTTTGCTTCATTTCTCTAGACGATAATATTTAACAGTACAGAGAATGGGCGGGATATTTTTACGGATGCTGTTAATTACGGTTCTTAAGGGCGGTGTAGTAGGTAGTGACAAGTAGAACTCTGCTTTTGTCCGTTTTCTCTTTGTATTGCTAAAGGGTTTTCCTTGTCTTTTGTAACAATCAATAGCAGAATGCATCAGGATAATCAAATGCACATTCAATATCTGAAGTCAGCCCTGTACTTCATCTACACAGTTAAATCAATCAAGGCAGTTTGAATAAGTTAGGACCGTTGTTTATTGATATATGCGACATGCTCCAACAAGGGGCGACATTAATTGCTCATCTGAAGAGCAATGGTGATAACTTTCATGAAACTTTTGAAGTCTGATAAAAATTCTTCACAAACTTGGTTAACATTGAGACCTTTTAGGCCCAAGTGTTGTTTAACCAATTTAATATCAAAACTATATCAAGATGCTTTCATGCATCATGATATTACAAATTGTAGTATTGCAGTTCTTTGAAAGAATATTTCTTAATATTTTGGCCAATATATTCAAAACTAATCTTTCAACCTCTCCAGAGACCTTGGTATTTTTTTGGAGGGTCGTTTTGTGAACGATTTAAAAAACAGACTGTGAAACTTTGAACCCCTTCTTGGGGGCCCAGTATTGGTCCAAAGGTCACAGTCTGAACAATTTAGCAGGATGCTTGCAGTTATACCACATATCGTAACATTGATGTTCTTGAGAAGTTTTTCTGTATATATAGGATTCAAAATGCATCGGAACTCAAAAGTCAAAATGGTCACGCCAAAGTCCGATAATCTGCGGCAAACCTTGACGGTTTTACACGCCAAAGTCCAATGGTCGGCGTGTAGTCTCCAAACCCCGATGGTGTGATACACCAAAGCCAACTGGTTTTAATAGACTCGTAGCACAAATATTGTTCTCTTTATTCCCCATCCGTCACAATAAAATTGCAATAGCGCACGCAAACGAAAATTAAACGGAGAATGAAGAAATAAAAATGATGTTAACTATTTCATTCTAATGAAACACCCTACCTGCTTGGATTTCTTAGATATTATCATCATTGACTAAACAACTCATTGTTTACACTTTATTTGCATCATATTTGACGTGACAAACGTATTCTGACAACATCGGACTTTCCCCTGACAGGCCATCGGACTTAGCAGTTTAGTGCACATCATCCGACTTTTTGAGTCTTACATATAAGTATCCCTTTGTCAAACTTTCAAACCTCCCAAAGCCCCAAAATTGTAAAAGGGGTTTGTGGGGGATGGTGGTAGTCTGTTCGATTAATTGAATATAGACAATTTATCACGATGCTTGCATAGTAGAATAACATACAATATCAATGAAATTAATAGGGAGAAGTTATGTGTGTATGTGTTCTTCAATGTAAAGATTTGATTAATCATTGTGGCCCCCACCGTACCCCCCGTATCACATATTAAACAAATGTGACTCTACACTCCCTGAGAATACTTCCACACACGATTCGTTTATTATCCTAATCGTTTTTAGAAGTCTTCTACAAAGATTATTATCCAATTATTGCCGCGTAAAAAGTTGACCCCCAAGTGTAGTCTCATCCTTCCCAAGACGATCTTAATATATAAACAAGAATAGATATGGGTTATCCCATATCCAAGATGTTCGACTTTTATATTACTTGAATTTTTACTGTGCTTAGCCGATAACTGTTAAAATCACAGTTAAAATCACTGAACTTGTTAAGAAAACTGGTGAATATAATTATCCATGTCCGTAGCAAATACTGCCACCACTCTTGCGTCACTAGCAAACAGTACACACATCCTTCAATAGAGTTTACACGAGTGCGATCAGAAATATGGTGCAGGTGTTGCATAACCATACCGTCATTAGAAAAAAGAAAAGAAAAAACACACTCATACACAATAAATAATTAAAGAGATTATGTGATAACTAACGAACAATAATCATGAAAGTAATATAATTATTGTAAAAATATAAGCAACTTTAACAATTTAGAATCTACACAGGCTTTTGTTAAATATCGGCATTTCCGGTGCAGTGGTTCTTTAGAAGATTTCAAAGACACACACCCTATTTTTACTGTTCCGTAGCAGCAGATAATTTTACCACAAAATTTCTTTCGTTCGTTCGGGAGTGTATACCGGAACAAACAATAACTATTCGGCCTCGTGACAAGCCATGGTTTGACTCTGTATTACGGAGAACGATCAGAGTTAGAGACCGACTGCGTAATAAAGCAATTGAAACTAATAAAGATTCTGACTGGTCTGCATATAGAAAGGTCCGAAATTCAGTTAACAATATGAAAAAACACGCTATCTCAAATTATTATGACAATATAGAAACGTATTTAGATGATTCAAGCAAAAATAATACTAAGTTATACTGGAAGCTGATGAAAGATTCATTTCATATAAAACTTTCAACGGAATTACCGCCAATTCAAATTTCCAATGTAAACGGTACAACCAAGTTTGTTTATTCAGATATTGGGAAAATCGAATCTCTTAATACATATTTTTCTTCTATTTCTTCTGTGGATAATAAGAATGCGGCTTTACCTAATATGTATAGTTTATGTAGAGAAACACTTTGTAAAATTTGTATAGATGAACAAGAAGTGTTAGACATTATTTCAATATTACCTGTAAACAAAGCAATTGGTCCTGATTTGGTTAGCCACAAAATGTTGAAGGCAACTCTTTTTACTGTTGTAAAACCACTTACATTGTTATTTAATAGATCACTTGCTGATAATACTTTTCCATGTTATTGGAAAATTGCTCACGTTATTCCTCTATTCAAAAAAGACAATCCGTCATTGGTTTCTAATTATAGACCGGTATCTTTGTTATCTTGTGTTAGTAAAATTATGGAAAGAATCGTTTTTAAACATGTGTACAACTATTTTCATACGAACAATTTATTTTATCGATATCAAGCCGGTTTTTTACCAGGTCATTCCACTGTTTATCAACTACTAGAAACGTATCACAGCATTGTTCAAAATATTGATGAAGGTAAATTTTCATGTATGATTTTTTGCGACCTGTCAAAAGCATTTGATAGAGTATGGCATAGCGGCCTTTTATTCAAGTTACAAACCTATGGAGTATCTGGTGATCTTCTTAATTGGTTTTCTAGTTACTTAAGTCAAAGGTCCCAAAAAGTTATGTATAAAGATCTTTTGTCAAGCAAATCAGAAATTTCTGCTGGTGTACCCCAGGGATCTGTATAAGGACCTCTTTTATTTTTGATATATGTCAATGATGTGGCGGTTAATATGTTATCAATGTGTAGATTATTTGCTGATGACAATTCGCTTCAATATTCTTCAAACAACATACTTAACATTGAACATATTTTAAATCATGATTTAAAAATTTTAGAATTGTGGTCCAAAAAGTGGCTTCTCAAATTTAATTCATCAAAAACAAAGGTTGTTTTTTTTACTAAGAAGCATAACTCTGTTTTACCTAAACTATTTTTTGAAGGCGATAGACTAGAGTTTGTCCCCACTCATCGCCATTTAGGACTTTTATTATCACAAAATCTCAGCTGGTCTGAATACATTGATGGTATTGTAAACTCTGCATACAAAAAATTAGGACTTTTAAAAAAACTTAAGTATAAAATGGGTAGAGAACATCTCTCTAAATTATATATTTCATTTATTAGACCTACTCTTGAATATGCTTCAATTGTGTGGGATGGCTGTTCTGTGCATGATGCAGACAAACTTGAAAAGGTTCAATTGTGTGCTGCTCGAATTGTTACTGGGTTGCCAATTTTTGTATCAAGGGAAGCGCTTTACTTAGAAACAGGGTGGGAGACTTTACAAACCAGACGCTACATTGCTAAGATGAAAACTATGTTCAAATTTAGCATGGGGACTTTGCCTGACTATTTATTCGATATCATTCCTAACAAGCGGGAAAACATATCACGATACAACACACGAAACAAGGATCAGTTTAATGTTCCTAAGTGTAGGTTAGATTTACTAAAAAAATCATTTGTACCCAATGCTGTCAATCAGTGGAATTCACTAAATATAGAAGCCAGAACAGCCACCTCAATCAATTTGTTTAGCAAACATATGCCTGCTGTTAAGAAACCCCCTATTTATTTTTCTTTTGGTAAACGGAGTACCAACATTATTCATACAAAGCTGAGACATAACTGTGTATTAAATTATGATCTTTGTAAACGTAATATTATAAATAATCCGCTGTGTTTATGTGGTCAAACAGAAGATGTGTATCATTTCTTTTTCTCTTGTAAAAACTACTCTAGAGCGAGAAACAACATGTTTCATCAATTATTTATGTTAGATTTAGTCAATATTGATATTAATTTACTTTTATATGGCAACAATAACCTACCTTTACATATCAACAAAAGCATTTTTGCTTCTGTACAAAAGTTTATAGACGAATCCTTGAGATTCAAATAATTTTTGTTTGTGTATATCAATATTATAATATATTTTCTTTTGTTCTAAATTTATATGCATGACAAATATTGTTATATTTAAGGAGAGGAACTTGTAAGTTGTCAGAACTTGTTTCTAATCCTTTTGTTTAATCAATAAAATATGTTCAAAACAAAACAACAAGATTAACGTTTAAAAAAAAGAAAAGTTCTAAATTAATTACAGAAGCTAGAGTATTTACAGGTTAGCCTTACCATTTTCAAAGTCTTTTTAATTAAATGAATACACGTGCTACCAGTGCTTTGTATTAGAGTTTATTTTTCAACAAATTAAACTCAAAGATTATGACAACTCATTTTCACTATAATTATATGATAATTAGTATTGATATTGCATTTTATTTATGAATGTATGTTAAACATATGACAGGAGAAGATGTGACCAGATTGATGGAAGAAAAGGAAGTCAAGCCCTAACTTGACAGAATAAAAAAAGGAACAAGTGGCAAAAGAAAAGAAGAAAATACGATAAAAAGAGACCGAGAAAAGACAAAAGCAAGCAACTAAAGGCCAAATAAAGAAAGCAACATGTCCACCAAACCTGCGCCTTGGTGTTGAAGACTTTCTTTGTTAAGAATGTTTTGTTTTTATTTAGGAGTGACTGAGATATGTTGAGTTCTCAATAATGATATAACCTAAGAGATGGGTAACTAAGGAGTTTGCCATTAAAGTAAGTCAAGTTTTATCCAAAAATATCAGAAAAGGGAAATACGGAAAGAAAACACTATTATAATATTTTAGTCGATAATTGGTAGAGTACCAGTTCTACATGTGATATCAAAAATACAGTTTAACATCCGTCCCTGTCCTTAAGATTTGAAATATTTTATCATAAAAAATATGCATAGCACACTCTAATAGTTGTTTGGTTTCTTGAATCAACCTCGAAATAATGTATACATCAACCTTTCACTAACTTAAAGTTACAACAGTACTTCATGAAAAATTGAAGTAAAATTAAGACACACATCACTTTGACAGGTTCTTTCGTAAAAACGAAGTCGATGATATGGTTATTATTTTTTAACGATATCAATTCAGAATAATTATATAAGTATCGCATTTCAAATCTACTGCACAATATGTTGACATTATTTTTTCTTCCACAGGGACGTTTCCGTAAAATTAAATTAAGTTCTTTAAATGTATTCAATAAGCATCGGATGGAAAGTGAATTAGGTAAATTCACTTACCTTCCGGCTTAATTCGGAATTGATCTCATTGACTAATCAGGATGCTTGATTTTAATGTTCGCGGGTTAATTTCACCTATTTTCTTCCACGAGTTGACACTGATTACTAAAGGCCCAAAAAAGTGATAAAATAGAAAGTCTGGAATTATCTGAATTCTCGAAAAAAGTGATAAAATAGACAGTTAAAAATTCTCTGAATTTTAATTTTTTTTTATTGATTTTTTTTTAAATTTTAATGTTTCATATACATAACACGTACATACACGTGCACTTAAATGGATATTTTCAACGGACTCAAATACCCGTATACGAGGGTTGTCAAAAAAAGTTCGCGGACAATCAAGTTGTTGTCATTTTAAATGGATTTTTATAAACATAACTAGATGATAACACGCGCAAGCGCGGGAATTAACACTTTACATATTATTTTAAGAATAAGGAATCATTCTTTGAGTATTATGAGGTGATAATTTTGGTCGGGGCGTGATCAAATCCAATAAAGCACGAAGGGCGTTATGATAGATTTGATAACGCCCCGACCAAAATTATCACCTCATAATATTCAAAGAATGATGCCTTATTACTTATATTTATATAATTTCAAGCCATCATTCGATTAAATATTTAAATATAAATAAGCAAATCCCGCTGATGCCTCAATTTGGCGTCATTTGAAATTATGGGTTATGTAGTACGAAATCAATACGTAGTATTTTCACAGGCAATGACACTGGAAAATGTAAATATTATGATATAATGCTTAATATGTTAAACCATATTTTTGTTCATTTTTGTATATACTTTGTCCGATGTTTTTCTTATCTTATTATTTAAAATTGAAATAAAAAACAAACTGCTTTATTTTTGTATTTATTTCACACCAGTGAATGGGTATTTAGTGTATCTTTCTCTAAATTTGGCTCTTTAAGTCAATTTTCAATATAGTTTCTATTACTGTCCCAAATAAGAATTTCAGACAAAAACAATCTGGAAGGGGGGATCCCCATTGAACTTCCCCGTTTAATGCATACATCATTTATCCATATAGACGAAGAATACAACAATCTGTTCATTAATGTTTACAAATTCTAAGTCTAATGTCTAAGGTTTAGAACCAATCTGCCATGGTATGAAAATGTATGAAATTAAAACACGCTAGGTTATGCATTATTATCCATTTGCATGCATATTTTAAACCAAAGTTGTCCCATTCAAAGTATCTGCCCGATGGTTAACTCGCCCTACCCCGCTCTATATAGAAAGTTCTTTCCATTAATACTAAAGTCGCAATAATTGTTCCATTTTATTTATTATTATTTTTTTTGTATTAATCGAAGTCCGATTCAAAAATCTGCCCGGTATGCATGATGAACTCGTCCTATACCTTTCGTTAATTTGTCAATCCGCGTTCTTAGTAACCCCGTTCTGGAAAGCTCTCACCAGAGGTCGTGCTTCGCAAGCGAATGAGTATCAAAACTAAAATCGCCCACTAAAGAAACGAATTGACTCATTTTATTTATTCAACGTTTGTCAAATCTTAACTTCTATGTATTCTCTAAATAGGCTCACAGTAAATATATACACTTTATGCGTAATTAATCAATATTATTTCATTGCAAGAATATATTTTGATCGAGACTATCCCTGACTTGGATCCGCCAAAGCGTGTCCACCACCTTAATCTCATTTTTGCTATTTCGGGCTTTTTTTTTATTGAAAATGAAAGTAGGTTTTAGATTAATTTCACAATAATAACTTATCAGTTAAAATTAAGTTATACCTTACGGACATCATCACACATGTGTTGAAATACCAAAGGTGTAACCAAGTACTCTGGTGCAGGCATTTTGTAGTTTATTTGCAAAATGCCTTAATTTATAAGTATAGATGTATAGCAGGTCAGTGCCGTATAGGTTTGTATCAGTACTTCGCGTTGTGTTTATTTTTGTTTTGAGACTGAATTTGACCTCTACATTAAGAATTAAACTTTACTAATTTCTAAATACGGTATGAAAACGACTTTATTATCAATATGGATAAATCAGATATTAAAAACCAAACTAAAAGTAAAACCAAGATTTACAACCCTTTCTAAATTTATTATAACAAAATACGAACACACAAGTCAATAGCAATACTTAAAATCCCCCAACCCTAAAACCTAACTTTAACAGGGACCTCCAATAGACAGAC
>WFKH01011926.1:28939329-28954137 GCA_016163765.1 Magallana hongkongensis
CACATTTCGGTATAGAACTTCATGGACATGATAACAATGCACATGCCAACGGATGAAGACCTGTTGCAATAGGTCACCTGAATGACATAGAAAGCGCTCATAAAGTCAAATAAAGAGAATAACTAGAGCGAAGCCGGTTGCAGAGCAACGAGTATGATTTCGTCGCAGCAGTACAATACATAGACGACCTAAAAACAAGAGAAAAAAATATTGCAATTTTGTGCATAATCGTAAACCACTACAGCCAATTTGTATGATCCATAATTTAATCAAGCGATGGTTGAATGAGAACCAAATATCTTTTAGATCATTAAATGTTGACCAGTAAAGTATAACTGGAAATTATCATTTGATGAGACTACCAGAAAACATTAGATGATGAAACATGTTAAACTTTATATCTGATAAACTCAGATTCAGATTGCCTACATCAATGATCTCCCGGAGGTGGTAACATCCAATGTTAAATTATTTGCAGACGACTGTCTCATTTATAAGACAATCCGATCAATCAACGACACAGTCCAACTCCAGCAGGACTTAAGTGCTCTTGAGAAGTGGGAAAATGACTGGCAGATGACATTTCACCCTTAGAAATGTACCACCATCCATATTTTTAAGAAGCGCCATCCAATCAAAGCATCGTACAAATCAGCACCAGAGTGGACGCCTACAAATACTATAGTACTCATTTATTCCGGCAACTATCATAGCATGGAATAACATACCAGCAACAATTAGGAACTTACCATCAGTGGACAACTTTAGACACGCTATACATACCGTCAGCGTGTCTGAGATCCTCCACCACTAAACTGTCCACTTTTATCTTTTACCCATTTTAAATGTACATAGGTTTACCAAGGAATCACTGGAGTATTAACACTTAAGTTGAGTACAATCTATTAATGGAAGAAGAAGAAGAAGAAGAAGAAGAAGAAGAAGATAGATTTGATCTCATATTGTATCTATAACGACTGTAAATATCAATTATAAGGAATCGTTATGTGATCAAACAGGCATGGGTAGGAGAGAGCTATATAAACTTAGATGATGAAATTTAAGGAAAACAGTAATTTAAAAATATTTAATTTCATTAAAGAACAGTTGTGAACAGCAACATCTGATTCAACTTATTCCAACATATTATATCAGAATTCAATTTAAAATCTTGTACACTAAAGATAGCCATGTAAATTCTCCAAACATTGTAAACAAAAGTATCAATATCAAGTCTATAAGATATTCATTAAATAAAACAGTTTTCATTAAATGACCTGAACACTGATTAGTCAAGTGTCAAAATGTTTGAGGAATATGCATATATTCATACTTAGTTAATTTGCTGTAAACTGGTTTCATCGAGATTTTGGTTTTGTATGCACTGGTATGAACACTGTGGTATCTCTTGAGAAATAGAGGAGAAAATGCTCCATGGATGAAAATATATACATTGCCCATATCAATATACGGACGTATGTATATTTTCATGAGTATGATGAAGTTGGGGCAATAATTATATTTATTTTCAAATCAAAATAAAGCAAGAAGAAAAGTAACTTGCTAACAATTGAGAGGACCAGACAGACAAAAATCATACGGTACAGTATAATCCCACAGTTTCACTGTAGGGATCAAGCCTAGTGTTGTCCATTTTACCATCTAAGCAGATCATACACTTGTTCTCAGCTTCTGAAAGAATGATTGCATGATTTTTAATAACTGCATGCAGGGGTATTATCGTCCCATGTCTATTTCGTCTGTTTACACTTGCAAATGGTTTTGCCTGGTCTTGAAATCGTCCTGAGACATTAGAATTTATGATACTCTTTCTAATTAACACAGTAATTTTAAAAAATGGTTTGAATTCACCCAGTCTTAAATTCACATGCTGACAATTAAAGGGGGCGAAAATAAAATGGGGGCGAATATTTCCCTGTATAAGGTGGTAGATGGATTTGGATGGATGACAGATTATATTTAATATGGTCAAATATCTGCCCCCAATTTTAACCAATATTTAAATGTTATCGTATAAAAATTATATCTTCATAAATCATTGTACAGAGGATATATCAATTTTGATATTAGTCATCATTGTCCATTAGCTGTTTATCTATGACATCACCTAAATGTGCCTATTCCTGCAATTTTGCAAACAAATGAATATATTGCCATTTTCCATCATATTTTGCCTTTGGAAGTATATAGCGCAGGTCTGCTCAAGTGCGATGTTTACATATGTTTTTGTTTATATAATCATACACATCATACTATAAAAATGGTACTTGAGCAAGCATGCGCTCAATGTTTCCAAGTCGAAAAATCATCGAAAAACACCCATATTTTGTTCCAAAACATTAATTTATCAATATAAGACAATTATTATGGCGTCAATTCTACATTATGACGTCACTGTGTTGATAACCTTTTCCATACTGCCTTTCAATATGATTTCAACCATCCTCGACCTCATTCTTAAATCTGGTTATAGAATTGTAATTTTGGGTGCAAGAAATGCATAATACTGCATATGTAGTCCTTTAATGGATGGACTGGACTGATATTTATAATGAATGGTTAAATGAGTTGATGGATGTACGAGTGCCACTAGATGAATTTGATAGATGAATCCTGATGGATCAATGAATGGATGAATTTGATGGATTGATGGATACAAATTTAATGGATGGATTTGATGGATGGGGACTGATAATGGATTGACTTGAATTTAATGGATGAATTTATTCTTACTGAAGGGATAAAGGGTTTGATAAAAAGACATAAATGATAATTGTTGGATGGATGGATGGATATAATAGATAGAAGATTGAATTAAAAATCAATAATAGCTGTAAATTCTTGATATGGATGAACTTGATTACTGAAGAGAATGTTGGTTGGATGAATGAATTCTTACAGTAAGTTGAGGGATTAATAAGGTTAGATACAGGAGTAAATCTAAATGATTTATTTCAAGGTAGGGATGGGATAAGAACGTTTAGATTTAAAAGACATAATGAAAACTGCTCGGTTTGATTGATTGATTAGTTGTTTGGTAAAAATGTACTTTGCACACATGGAATGATGAAACATTTGAATAATATATACATACTTTAAAATACATGTATAAAAGATTATGGGGAAAAATGAACACTACAAACATTTAACCAGAAAATGAATGGAAATTGTGTCATCATTATTTATCAAGCTATGGGGTCAAATTAGTACCAATGATATTTGATAGGATGACCGATCTCGAAATCTACAGGGGTCATCCAATTGCCATTGTCATCTTCTGTATATAAAAGTATTACATAATAAGAAATTACTTAAAAAGTTCAGCATGTCCAATCAGCAGTTAAATGAAATTGAATGAAACAAATGGCTTGAAGACTTTTTAATTACTTTTATTACTACAGACCTTTTAATTTGCATATTCAAAACTTTTGGAGTCAAAAATCTACCTCTGTCAGTAACCATTCAAATAATTTCAAACTGATTGATATTTTTCTAATCAAGTGATTAGATAACTTATTGACTACGCAATCCCTATTATGGACAGATATACAAAACTGAACTTCACACAAACCTTCTGATGATCTTGCTTTCTCACTGACACTGAGTTTCTTGGTTAGGGCACCACCTGCTGTTCCTGCTGCAGAACCAATCAAAAGATTTGTAGCATTCGATAGCCAAGCCATCCCTGTTGATTTTAAAGCACTGAATAACCCCCAAGCAGCCACACCACCGCCATTCGCAATGGCTGCCCAAGACATCCACTGTGAAGCAACTGATCCCGCCGCAATACCACCAGCGGTGAAACTTGCCGCAGATAAGACAAGAGGTGCTGCTGCTACCGTAAGGCCACCAGCCACCAAGCCCACACCTATCACCATGGTATTCCCGTACAGAAGCTATGCACTGAACTACGAAAGCCAATGTTTAACCTCTTAAAAAAGTGTCAAATTTCCATTGTGGTGTATAATAAGCACCCCTTTAATTCTCTCAAAGAAATTTTCTATGAAAAAGATGCGTATTATCGGCAAATTGCTGTACGTGTTAAGCTGTTAAGCGCAAGACTGGCCATTTAATAACTTTGTAATGAAATATATTAGTACATGTAAATATATAAACAACACAAAACAGGTGTTATAATCAATTATCTCATTAAATCTCAGCAGACTTCAAATTACACACTCAATTATTTGTTATTAACTCATTATCAGCTGTCGAAGTTTGGCTTCTTTCGATACGGGGTCACATGTCAGAGTCAGAAGTCATGTGACAAAACAGACAAAATGGCCGTTGAAAACAGGCATGTTGAAACCACGGGACCTAAAAACACTGGCCGCTGGCCGCGTTAGACAGGTGGCCGCTTAAATCAGTTAAAATATAGTGAAAAACTAAACGGGCGGGATTGAAACTGGCCGCTCATGGCGAGTGGCCGCTGATTAAAGGTGGCCGTAACAGCAGGTGCGACTATATAACCCTTCATTTTAACAAACTTGTATCCATGCAAACTTGAAAACCTTTCACAAAGTTTAATTAAAATTGAACCAGTGGTTCTTGAGAAGTCGAAAATGCAAAAAGTTTACAGACAGACCAACGGATAAATGCCTGACAAAAGTGATCAGAATAGCTCACTTGAGCTTACGGCTCAGGTAAGCTAAAGAGGAGATCACAAATGCTCACTTGAGCTTTCAGTTGAGCTAAAAACAGTATTTGAGACCTCAGACTCTCTTACAGAGCTCGTTTCAAAATACGGTAGATTTTCCCTCTTGGTGGCGTTTTGTGATATATCCGGTGTGTCTATTTACCGCAGACCGCAATGCACCCGCTAAGATACCCAGATGCTTGTCCCACGATTTGACTTGATTGTCTACGTAACAACGGACTGCGTCCATCAGGGTGCGGTTATACCGCTCAACCTGACCGTTGCCGGAGGGTCTATACGGGGTCGTACGCGACTTATGAACCTGCAGAAGACTACAAATCTTTCGGAAGAACTCTCTTTCAAAATTTCGCCCCTGATCCGTAAAAATTTCGAAAGGGTACCCAAATCGAAAAAAAATTCCATGATTGCAGCCCATTCTGTTACTTCAGCCGTTTGTGAGGGGAGTGGCACACACTCAACCCATTTCGTGAAACTGTTCACCATCATCAAGATGTACTCATTCCCCGCCTCAGTGCGGGGAAGGGGTCCCAGAAAATCCAAGTGAACCTTTTCCATGGGACTGCCTGCCTGGTAACTCTTAAGGCCAGCACGTGACGGCAGGGGACCGCACTTATTCCGACAGCACGCGTCACAAGTAAGCACATAAGTTTTAGTGTCCGTCCCCATTTTCCACCAATGAAACATTTCTCTGGCCTTTGCCTTTGTGCGCTGCACCCCTTGGTGACCGGAACTAGGGATATCATGAATCCAAGACATCACCTCTTGTCGTAAACTGCTCGGAACCAACATATCAGGGTCAGGAGAACTAACTCTCCAGATAACTCCCTCCTTATCCATTCTAAACTGCACACGCTCCAGATTGTAGCACTTTTCCTCAGGCCCTGACAGGATAAGCTCACTGTCCTGAGACACAATTCCTGATTCCAGGAACCCTACCAGCCCGCGGAAAGCAGGTTTATCTCTCTGTTTCCTAGCTAGCTCCTCTGGACTATATGAGGACAAAGAAATACCTTCTTGGTCTGATACCTCATCCGATGATTCAGGGCCACCTCCCGACATTTGCCGTACTGCCCGTCCTGATGGACAACAAGCCCCATCAAGTACAACCTCGGGCTTGGTACACACCTCAGAAAACACTACCATGCACACCCTAGGGACTCGAGTTTCCCCCAAGCCCACACCCTTATATGACTGCTCTAATGGCCCCTCACTAAGGAACTCACGGCAAGCTGAAGGCAATCCATCTGGTGAGGGTTTAGTTTTAGGACACCCCGTTGACGTTTTTTCCTCTGAGAACAGGGATGCAAGATCAAGTATCACATCATCTACCTCACTCGAAAAATCCTGCCATCGCTCATGTGTGCGCCGGCAGTAGTGACAACCACCGCACGGCAAATCCTTAAGTGCAACTGTCAGGCCCAATTGCCCACATGGCTGAATCACATCCCGAGAGAGAGCGTCTGCATTAAGATGCTTTTTGCCCGGCCGGTGAATGATGGTCATGTCATACTGACTGAGTTCCTCCAGCCACCGCGCTATTTGCCCCTCTGAGTGACGAAAGTTAATTAACCATGTCAAACTGTGATGGTCTGTGCGCACGGTAAACTTCTGGCCAAGGAGGTAATGTCGGAACTGACGGGTAAACCTAACGACCGCGAGCAACTCTTTACAAGTAGTGCAGTACCGACGCTGTTTGCAGATAACACGGAACTTGCATACCCGATGGTTCGCTCGCACCCATCCTCCTGAACTTGACACAATTCCCCGCCAATGGCGAGGTCCGAGGCGTCAGTGTCCAGAATGAAGTGCCCCTCCTGGGTCGGAATGGCCAATACTGGTGGGGGGGGGGGGGGGGGGGTAAGAGGCAATATCAGGTCTCGAAAGGCTTGTTCCTGTTCACTGTCCAACCGGAAGGAAGCCTTGCCCATTATGGCATACAGCGGGGCTGCAACTTCTGAAAAGTGAGGGATAAAGTTCCGGTGATAGTTGGCGAAGCCTAAGACTCTTTCGACCGCCTTCGTATTCACGGGCCTCGGCCAGTCTCGAACTGCTTCAATATATTGATCACCCATTTCAACCCCCTCTGAGCTCACCGAGCGGCCCAGAAACTCAACTTTTTGCCTTCCTAGGCTTGAACTTAAAGCCATACTGACGGAATCTCTCGAATACTTGCCGCAAGTTGTCCAGACGAGCTTGCGTTGACTCCCCAAGAATGAGAACGTCGTCTAGGAAGGCCAGAGCTATCTTCCAATTTAACCGGTGAAGAATAAGATTGATAGCCCGGGCAAACGTAGCCGGTGCATTGCAGAGACCAAACCCCATTCTTGTGAACTTGAAAAGCCCATACTTAGTTATGAAAGCCGTCTTTTTCCGATCCTCGGGGTTGACCTTAATCTGCCAATACGAAGCGTTGGCATCTAGTTTTGAAAACCAGAGGTTACCCGCTAGCGTGTCGAGGCACTCCTCGATGAGTGGAAGCGGGTAGGTGTCCTAAACCGTCACCTTGTAAAGCGCCCGATAGTCGACGCACCACCGCACAGAACCATCTTTTTTCCTTATCAACACGGGGCAGCGTCCCAGTCTGACGTGGACGGTTGTATTACTCCCGCAGCCAGCATACGGTCTAAATGGCCCTCTTCCTCTCCTTGGAAGACCGCTGGAGTCCTGCGCATGCGTTGCTTAATAGGCCGTGCTTCTCCAGTTTCGATGTGATGCTGCTCGATAGCTGTGAACTCGCCCAGGTCTAAGTCACTAACGGCGAATACATCTGAATATTGTGTTATAAGCCGCACCGCCTCATCGCGCACGTCAGGCGGAGCATTGACCCGGATGTCCTCGAGTAACCCTTAATGTATGCGGGTACTGTGGAAGAACCCTCCGTTCCGACCTGTCTTACAGACGCTTTCAGAGTTCCTGCTTCGGTCGCAGGCGTCGCAGTTGCCAAAGGCTGACCCTCCCGAAAAATGTGCGCCCTCTGCGTGAGGTTCATGAGGCACAACTTATCCCTCGTTCCGGACTTGTTAAATGACCTTGAAGGAATTACCCCTACCGGAAATTCATCTATGGGCTCAAAAATAAAGTCAGGTATCGCCTCATTTATTTCGCAGTCGATCACCCCCACTGACAATGGAGGTAAACGCACGCGACGTACCGAGACAGCTTGCACGGATAGAGAGTTTGTCTTGAACATGGGCTGTATTGTCAGACTAGCCCCGACGCAGAACTCCCCTGTGCTGCAGTGCAATTGTACTCCATGCTCCTGCATAAAATCAATGCCTAGGAGCATTTGATCTTGAAGTGGGGCAACATACACTGAATGTCTCAACTGGGTCCCCCCTATTTCTATAAAAGCATTCCCAAGAGAACCCACCGCCATGGTGGCCCCGCCTCCAGGGAGGTTTACATCGATACTTGAAGGGATTTCAGGACGCGGAGACATCTTATCATAAACCCGCTGTGCTACAATTGTGATCTCAGCTGCAGTATCGACCACCGCGCTCACCAGGACACCATTTACCTTGATCGGAATGCGCCATGCACTTTCCCCATAACCAAGGCGCCCCCCCCCCCGACCTAACCGATGGCACGACTCGAGTGGCCGCCCCTACTGTGGGAGTATCTGAGAAATGCACCTGTCTGTCATCAGCCTGTTTACTAGTATGCAGGCCCTGACGATGTGATGATTCAGATCGTGGTCGATTTGGGCACTCCCTCCGAAAATGCCCCTGCTGATTGCATGCATAGCACAACCCCGACCCCCGCTGACCGCTGTGAGGACTAGATGGAAAAACCCCCTGAGCCCCCACGGGTACCATGTTCCCTCTGTTAATGGCAAAGCTAGAGTGTGCGACGGACTCTTGTCCTTGCGGAACGTCACGCCTTACTGAGCCATAGGAATCACTACTCGGTGCAGGTGAGGGAGATCTCGACTGCGCCCCACCTGACAACTGACCGTCTCGCGACACGGAATGTACTCCCCTGCGCCGTGGCACAAGAACTTGTCGGCTTAGTTGGTACGTCTTGACCCTCCGCACAGCTTCGTCTACAGTGATCGGAGGATTATCGATGAGTTTCCGTCCGGCTCGCGGATCCTGGGAGCCCATCGCGAACCGTAGGACTGCCTGCTCTTGGAGCAATTGTCCTGGAACTCTTGCCCCTAGAGCACGCTGCGCGACTTCCATAACCCAGTCCCCCCATTGCTCTAAACTGTCCTCGGACCCCTGGGTCATGGCGTTGAACTCTACTTGAGATGCAGCTTGGAGTGTGCCCTTCCCAAACCGATGTTCAAAGCGCGAAGCTAGTTCCCCAAAGCTCATTTCTTCCCCCCGCGAGGAGAGGATATGAAAATACTTTAATGCAGGGCCTTCAACCGATACACTTAGGGCCAACAAGCTGTTGTAGTCTGTCCAACCATAGTACCTTGCCAAAGTTCTGAATTTGGCGTAAAACAACCCCCACTCTAGACTACTATTGTATCTAAGACTTTTGGCCTCAGCTGGGATGTTCCGCCCTGACCGCCCCCAACTACTGCTGGAGGCTGAGGCATTTCCCACCGGCCTCCCCGGGGTCCCCAGTGACACGTTCTCCATAACTGATGGGTAATCTAGCCTAGCATGACTATCAACTGTGGCAGTCATAGGTGCCGGAGTACTGAAGGTGACATTGTACCCCACCTGCCTTTCGGGTTGACCTCTACTGTACCCCTGCCCCAGGGATGAGTGCGAGTGACTATGAGTTCCAGAGGGCTCCGGACTGGAATGCATCACCCCCCTGTGAGATGGCAGACTTTCAAGTACAGGCGTATCTGGGACTGCCCCACCATACAATGGTTCCCCCCAGGGCACGGCCCCTTACTCTGAAGGACATGGGCCCCGACGTGGCTGTCTGAGGCATGATTTTCCCTCTCGCCTCTAGCAACCCCCGGGTCCGACACTACAATCCTTTGGTGTTCACCATACCCGCTTGTCTTGACACCTGACCACTGCCCCTCAATCTGTCTCTGCCCAGGAGAAACACCCCCATGAGGACAACCTTCCCCCATGCTACTTGGTGTCACCCGAGCAGTGCTCGCAGTGTTTGCGACCCTGGGAACATTGGCATCCGCTAGAGGATGCCCAGTGTCTACACTCCCTTGACCCCCAGACTGCGAACTCACCCCTGCCTCAGGAGACAGATTGTCATCTGCATTATCCCTGGAGCTTGATCCCTGAGAGCCAGTTCCCCCCAAGGACCCTGATATCCCCACCAACAGTTGTGTAATCTGGGCTAGCTGGGACTCCATAGTTTCAACCCGTGCCTGCAGCTCAGACACACCTTGGTCCCCCCTGGCAGATCCCATGGCCCGAGATTGGCCAGGCCCTACTGTTCCTAACACACCCCTTTTTTCCGTGACCCCATCCCCACTCGCCCCCTGGGAAAGGGACATGTCCACCTCCCTCACCACAGTACTAGTCTCATCCACTACCCGGGCGTGGGATGTGCTGTACACTAGGGGCCTAAAAGGCGTGACAAACCCAAAGAGCTGGTCGAATCTGTCGGGCACAGGGCCCTCCATAGCACCCATGTCCCTCCCTTGGGCCCCAGGTAAGCCAGCTGGCTTAGCTCCCTGGCCACCGGGACACCCATGCCACTCATTACTCGAGGTCCACCCCTGCCCAGACCAAATGACCCATGCCCTTCCGCCATTTTGTCTCCAGTCAAAAATCACGTGTGTTCACAACAGTATTCCCACTACACAATAGCTGAATACACACAAAATCACTAATTTACATGAGTAAAAGAACACAATAAAACTTTACATGAAAAATTTAACCTTTAAAAAATAAATTTAACAAAATGTCGACACGGCCGAACCGCGCGGTGTCCCCTAGGCACCGCCCTGGTCCAAACTGACCGCCAGAAATCCTACCGGCGACGCCAATGAAGTGATTTCCGCGGTCAATAAATAAGCAAACAATAACTTGAGCATAAAACAATGTACATGTATATTCTATAATAAGAGACAAGGACTTACAATATATTGCTGTCTGGTGGCTGCACACGTGTGTACCTAAAGACGTTTCCAGAGAAAGAGAGCGACAAAAGCCCGCGAAATCGGGACGCCGAGCCCGATATATAAACAAAAGGAAATACACCCCCCCCCTTCCCCCAAACACACTACACTGTTATGTTTATAAATATTGTCAGATGGTAAATATTGCATGTATCGATCGTCTTTAACATCAATGTCATCGACAAAAGGAAGAAGTAAGCTCTTGTACATTTTTTATATTATGTAGTTTATAAATTATTTGCCTTATGGGTTCCCATATACATGTTGATTTCGATCTTTCACCCCCCCCCCCTCCTTTCCAGGGTAACTGACAAGAAAATAGCAAATTATCAGTGGGCTTTTGACTCCAGAGGATTGATTTCCTTCAAAATGTGACTCGCAGGACAGTTAAGGCAACATTTTGCTTTCAAACAGCAGTAAAAGGTGGTCGTTTGTTATAGCTTTATTTTTTCTGCATGATATATTTTTCTAAACTATTTTTTGATTGATTTTGCAAAGACATGGGTCACCTTAACTTGACCAAGCCTTAATTTGACTGTCACGTGACTTTTCAGTGTCACGTGGGCGTCTTTTAGACAAGAAACGTCATTGCTAATTTGAGACAAAAAAGACAAGGGCAACACAAACAAAGTTTTAAGTAAGTAATATGCCTACTTATTCAAAATTATATATACATCATAGAAATCAATGCTCATTCAGTTGTAAAGTTCGTTTATTATGCAAATTTCTAGGAAAGCTGGCTACTTGTTGCAAAAATAGCGCATTTTTGTACATTTCGATTAAAATTACAAATTAAACCTTCATTTCTCAACAAATGAGCATCAGTTTTCATTAAGTACACGTAAAAAGGAAGAAAATCAAACCAAATTCAATAATATCTATAGCTGCCTTTCTCTTGTCTCTTTGCATTTAATTTGTCAGCCCGGAAGGTCTCTCAAATCAATACACATTTCAAGCGCACAAGTGATCCCAAAAGGGGTGATAACTCTATAAGCGGTAACTGTTCTGAAATAGGTGCGGTGTCATTGTATCACCTAATCCGAATTTATTTTGAGATATATTTCATCAGTGCATTATGCAAATGATTATTATGAATCGCCCGTATTTCCTCGTTTGTAATTGTAATAGTGTGTATAGAAAGGCTCAGTACTACCGCACTCCTACCAGCACTAGCTAGTGGGTTAACCCTTTAGCTCAGTCGGTAAAGCGTTGGTTTTTAAACTAAAGGGTACCGAATTCGAGCCTAGTTGTGGTCCTTCCTCCTTTTCTATTACATAATTGTAGATGTGAACAAAAAACAGTTATGCATCATTTTTTAGGTTACTGCATGCGCGGAGTTCGTAATTTCTTAATTTTTTGGGGAAGGAAAGAAAAATATATGAGACCTCATTGTGCAAAATTATTTGAGGGATGGGTTGGGTTGGGTGAAGCCCCGGCCTCTATAATAAGACAGACATATACATGTAACATGATTTAAATATTTTTCTCATAATATAAAAAATAACCCCTACCTCACTGTACACTGTATTATAAGGTCGGGGGTATGTTTTGATTATAAGAATATTTAATGTCGGGTGCATGCCTGTGCCTAGTATGACTCCATATTTGTTGTCTTGAAACATTTTCCAGCGGGAGCCGGAGGGGTGGTCCAAGAAATTAATTTGCAGGTGGCCAGGGACCAAGCCATTTTACTATGTGAAGTGTGAATTAAATTTATTTAGAATTTTCCAGGGGAGAGGGGCTATAGTATAGACCTACACATGAATAATGATTTTAAGGTTACTCATTTTCCTTTTTTTTTCTTTTTTTTTGGGGGGGGGGGGGGTTGGGGGGAATTCATTCACAAAATAAATTCCAATAGCATATTTTTCATTACTGAGAATATAAGAGGGTGTGTAAATCCTGAATTCCCCCCAACCCTCCCCCTGGTATATGCATGCACACTCAACAATTTCAATTTCTTTTATGTATGATACCGGTATGATGTCAATGTGTTTATTGTATGACTCCTTAGTTTGACTCCTCTTCTTTCTCCAAAAGCACAGTCTTCCTGTTCTTTAAGTCCAGGTTTTTATTTTCATCATTTTCATATTTTATAATCCCAGGATAAGAGTGTGTGTAACTTGTCACCAATAAGAACATCATATATGCAAATCCCAAAACAAGGCAGGTACCAGCTGAAATGAAAATGATTTTTCAGTGAGTTTAACATGTAATCAAAATCACTGAAAGATTGAAATGGAAGAATTATTTTCTACAATTTGACAAGCAATGGAATTTATTAATCTTAATAAACATTTCATTCTGTTAAGATTTGCATTCAGGTTTTGCACATGTTCAAATACAGCTTTAAAACAGTTTTTTTTATTCGATTTGAAATGATCGACACCTTCACCCCTGTTATGTGAACGATTACTGTGAACCCTTATTTTACTCGACTTAACCTTAACAGTGCACTTCTCTCTCTCTCTCTCTCTCTCTCTCTCTCTCTCTCTCTCTCATTTTAATGATTTAGGTATACAAGATTTCTATCAAGCTAGTGCAGTTACAGTGATATACCATGGAATATTGATATGTTCCATGTTGATGAGCAATGTTATTTATGTCTCGGGTTTAAGATAACATAAGTTTTCAATTAAATCATTTTAAAACACGACACCATTCATACATGATGATGCTTTTTTCTACTTGATCTGTCTCATACAAAACAAACATATTAAGTATTATCAGATTTATCATTATTTCAGTGATGAACTATTGTACTTATAATATGTTATTAACAGTACATGTACTTACATTTTCTTCAAGCCTTTTTTTCAAAAATCATTCTGACAATTTTTAAATTTATCTGCAAATAACAAAAATAATGGGAAGTTATACAAATTTACATGCACACATACATAGGCCTACGTGTCAACAGCAATTTGAGCATTCTGTTAAAGGTCTAATTTGCATGAATGGGTAAAATGACCAACACTTTAACTATTATTTGAAAGTTACACATGCACATTCTAAACAAACATACCATGTCCATACAGATTCCTCATTTAAAGAAATCAGATGAAGTATGTGACATGCAATTTAGTTCTTTGTATATTATACGATTTCAAACAGTGTTATGTTCTGAGTGATATAAAAAGCTAGTAATGATAATTAATGTGTATGAACATCTTACATCAATTGGATGAATATAATGTGTAAAAAAGGGGAAAAAAATATTAAATTATATTAAATAAACTGTCGTAGAAGAATTTTCAACACAGCAGAAACAGTTTATCAACGGGTCAACTAATTTTCAGGAAATCAAATCAGCTGTATATAATCATTTAGCCTGTACTGTACTGATTTTCAGAAAACCAGATCAGCTGTTTTCACACAGTCTCACTTCGTTTACATACAAACAACTGTAGTCAGAGTGTCAGACTGAGTGTAGTGTAAAGCTAAGTATTGTCTGTACAAATGCTATGAACTGATTTGATCGTGTCGATTGAACTTTCTGAAGAAAATGCATGAGTAACAATTTAACGGACCGACAATAAACCTATACATGTACATTGTACAGTATAAATGTAAACAATGCAGTCTCTTCTCATGTTTTGAACGAAACAACACAATTTATTATATTTCAATATGATTATTCTATATAACGCGTCATTTGATTGGTCTAGAGAGTCATGTTACAGGGCGAACAAAACGTCGTGAATATCGTGTTTCATCTCTTCGCAAATCTCGTGATTTTTTTTTTCAAAGGTATGAAAAAGCCAATATGAGCAAACGATGTTAAAAAAATAATTAAAACAAAAATATTTAATGGTTTCATATCTCTTATTATCACAAAAACCAATTTTACTATATTTGATTAGAATTAATGAAAGAAAAAAGAGACAATAACAAAAAACCCCAACCAATCACGACGTTATTGCTTTCGACAAGTCAATAAATTATTGGAAAATTAGAATTCGGCGTATTTCTATAATCATTTGTTGTTCGGTATTATTAATAATAAAACTTTTATTGCATGAAAGTTCGGGAAATATGAAGATTTATTCCCCCAAGAAAAATCATATTTCCCGAGGGC
>WFKH01011926.1:28977156-28987199 GCA_016163765.1 Magallana hongkongensis
GAATTCAATATTTATTAGTTTTATACGATATAAAATGGTTTGGAACATTTTTCGATTTAAATCGTAAACTGTTCCAAACCATTTTATATCGTATAAAACTATAGTACAATAAATATTGAATTCATTCCTTCAGTAGAACCGGACTTAATGACGTACGACTTGTTAAAAAAACTGTTTTGTGAAAGAACAGTCACTATTATAGGCTATCGTGCGAACGCAGATACTGAAATAAGAAGTGATAGAATTGTCGTCGACGGAAGGAGAAAGTAAGACATTTGTCTTGTATTTTTCAGTAAGATTTACCACTGTAAAAATGAAATTTTTAGATGTATACAAGTTGCATGGAGGACATTTATATTAACACAGGAAACACTGTTTAAAACTATTTTTAGAAAATATGTTGTACTCACTGTAAATGCTTGAGACCACATACAGGCGTTTAAAGCTAGAGCAAAACTCGAATATAATGAACAAAGATATATTGCTAAATTATGCATGAGGTCCAGCACAATCTCTTGATTTAGCTATAAGACTTGTTCAACTATTACATCATACTTTTAGCTTACCTGCCAAAGATACACATTTTCAAAAAAAACTTAAAGACTAAATTATTTAAATGGTGAACCAGGCCATATTAGGGTCCCAGGAGGGATTCAAGATGGGGAATATTACTAGATCACCTTAAAAATTTGTCTCCATCATACCTTTTTACCTGTCATTTTCAACTCCTTCTTTAGAATCATTAGGCCAATTTCATCCAAAGATGGTACAAAGCATCCTTAGAAAAAAGGCAACATTAAATTGTTAAATAAAAAAAAAGCCTTTGCAAAGAGCAGATACATGTACTTTATAATGAAGAAAAAATTGAACACGACTTGAATCTTTAAAAATCACCTTTTCAAGGACTACAACACCAGAAATACCAAATATTAACAGGAAAGATTCTATATGTAGTGTAAATTCAAAGCCTGATCGAGAGCTTTGTAATAAGAGAGTTTGAAAATGATACAAAATTTGACGTAGAACAGCTATGCAGGTAGGCGATGTAACCAATGGGCCTGTATGTCTGATGAACAACTATTTGTTTTTGCTGCGAAATACAATTTTACTTGGGGGAAAAAAGCATTAATAATGTTTAAAAATTGATGTTAATAAAATTATAACGGTACTATTTTGAAATGGAATAATAAAAAAAAGATTGATGAACTTCACGTTTTTAGTGTGGGTACTCATAGTTTTTCTGGAGGAGAATGTGCTCAGTCACCCGATCCGTCTGGAAGAGATACAAGACTTGTCTGGTTGGAATGGAGTGGAAGCTGATCTCCAGGAGGGGGATCAGTGTATGGCCAGATATTACCCTGGAAGCAAGTGGCGTAAAGCAGTTTTAATCAGACGATCAGGTTAGTTTTGAATTCCAAAACCCAAAAAAATGTGTGTGGGGGAAGGAGGAAGGGGGAGGAGGAGGGGGGAGGGGGTGTCAGCTTACAGGAATAAAAATTACAGAGGGAAAGAGGATATGGTTGAGAATGAATTTAATTTTATTCTCTAAAGTTTGTAAGATTGTAACTTCTCATTAAATTGTTAAATAATGTAGTTGTACATGTGCCTAATGATACTTTCACAAGGACTTGTGTATGACAAAAATGTTGCCCTCTGCCTTCGGCCTTTGGCAACATTTGTGTCTTCAGGTTAAACAATTAAATCATAATGTTAATTGTTCTCATACCCCATAAACTGTATAATATCAAAGGGTTAAAATTGCCACTTAAAGCTTGCCTTTTGTGTATATTCATGAATTCCTAGTAATGAAGTGTGTTTTGTAAACACTTTCTGTTAATCATTTTATAAATATATAGAAATACATGTATGATATTGCTTTTTATAACCCCACAAACGAAGTTTTTGGGGGGTATATTGGTGTCACCCTGTCCGTCTGTCTGTCTGTAGACACAATTTTGTCCCCCGTATAGAATTTTTTACTACTGCATGGAACAGTCTGAAAATTTGTACATATGTTGAACACCATCTGAAGATGTGCACCTGCAAATTTTATTAAGATCAAACAAGATTTAATGATTTTATGACAGTTTTCATTTTTCTTGTCCTATATTGTACACTGATGTTGAAAAGTAAGGGAGGTAATTCTTACAGATTTTATTAATTAATTAATAGTAAACACTCTAAAATATGTTTACATAAATACATCCAGATGGAGGTTTTTTGTCTTTATTTCTTGATTAAATTTATGTTTTATAAGTTTTCTATCAACTGACAATGCAGACTTTTTGTTTGTCAATGATAAATTCTTAGGAGCTAATAAGAACATCAAAGACAAGTGTAGCTGAATTCATTTGTCCCAAGGGGCCATTATCTGAGCCATGGTTTAGATGGAGTCGGAGCATGTGTTTAGGGAAAATTGATAATCTGTAAAATGGGAACTTGTTTTTGGGTTATTTTAATGCTGTTTCATATAAACCAAAAGTTTCTATCATTGTAAGGAAATAAATTATATCATTATTAATGAAAAATATAACTATTTTTAAAAGCTGTTTCAATTTATTAGTCAAGTTGTGAAGTGACGCTATAGGGCATCAATGTAAATGAAATTCAAATTATTGTTATGATTGTAGTCAGTTAACGTTTTGGCAATTTTAAAGTTGTTTTAATATTAAATTCTCCTTTTTATATATTTTTACATAGTATGCTAATTATGATAATGTTTTGGGAGTTTATCCAAGTTTAACAAGCTCATCAAAGAAAATCATAGTCCTATGGGATCAATTTTCTGATATGGAGTTGCATGTACCATAGGAGAAAGTGAGGAAAATTTTGTACAACTAATTGCATCCGTCAAGACTCCGATTAGAAACATATTCAAGGTTTTATCCACAGAAGAGCTAGCATTTCTTGGCTATTTTCATTTACTGAAAAGGGAGGGGTTATTGTCACTGTGTTGTTTTTTCTTTAAAACAATTAAATAAAAAAGATATCATCGGATACAGAAATTTGTAAATGTATTACATACTGGTATGTATTTACAGTGAAGTTCTGACAATTTTGATTTTTTTCTTTGTTAACTAAATTTTTTTTTACAATTCTAGAATTTTTTTTTTGATTTATGTGTCACAAACCTTTATTATTCAATTCAATTATTTGTCCCATTTGAAATTAGCCTTATGGGGTTATTAGTCCCATTAGGACAGTTCTAGTTATAATGATTGAAAAAAAAATTCTCCTAATGATCAAAATTATAAGAGAACTATGTCAAAATTAAGGCTTAATATCTGAGACACATACTTTACATTTAGGATGACTAATTAGTGTATACCGTCCTTTAAAAATATAAAGCTTGATGATTTTGCTAAGTTATTTTGAACAAAGAAACTGATGCATTTTCACAATACACATTAACACATTAAGTTTATAGAAAAGCTTAAAATTAGTAATATAGAAATGATTAATTATAAGGAAAATTAGCATACATGTATCATTTTAAAATTTCAAAATTAATCTGCATTGCTTAATAACATACTTATAAGAAATAAAGCTTTACGGCGTCCATAAAAATGTCAAGCATTTAGACGTGGCAGCTTTGATGGTTGGATATATTATCTGAATTATGCATGATTTTAATGATATGTTATACTGGTAAATGAAAATGGTTTGGAGTTGTTCAAAATGCATGTACGATTGTACATGTAGGAATCTGTCTTTCTTTTAACAGATGATCGAGAGAAACTGAGACAGGAATATGAAAGAATAATGGAGGAGGCGGAGGAGGCGGAGGATGAGGAGGTGACAAAAGAAAATGAATCAAGGATAAAAAGTAGGGATTAAATTCTAGGCTAGCTGTCCCAACTTTAAATAACCTAAAACAAAAAAAAAAAAAAATAAATAGATTAAATGTGCATGGAAAAGTATCAGATTTGTATTTTTAGCCATTGAAAGTTCATATGGGAGTGGCAAATATCACAGCTGTTTGTTAAGGGTCATATAAGAAATTAATCAACAGAGTTTTAGAAGTGTATATGTATGGTGAATATTTCAAGTCTTTGTATTTTTAATGCAGGTAAAAAATCGCGTATTGCTAAAGCGGTAGTCGGAGGTGTGGTGATTGGTGGTCTTGCGGTGGTAGCAGCACCACTCGCCTTGTCTGCGGCAGGCTTCTCAGCAGGTGGCATCGTGTCAGGATCCTTAGCCGCGAAGTTGATGTCTATGGCAGCCATTGCTAATGGCGGCGGTGTGGCGGCAGCAAGTGCTGGTGGTTTGATTGCGGCTGCACAATCGGCAGGGGTTGTTGGGATATCAGCTGGCACAAGCCTTGCGATTGGTGTTGGAGCAGGAACAGCAGGGGGGCTTGCAGTCTCCAAGATCATTAAGAAATCAAAGTAAAAAAAAAGGTTTGTTTGAATTTTGGTGCTCATGCATGCAGTACAGGGAAATCTGAAATTTCTAAAATTTTGCTCTTTTTTTTTTTAACCATCCTATTTTAGAAATGATTGCCCAAGATTTCCTCTATATAAGACACATCTCTTTTAAAAAGTTTTATCAATAGGCTTGAAAAATATATGAACAAATGATATCTTAAAACATCTTATTGACTTTTCTGGACATCTTTTAACAGCTAGATATTAATAATATGTATTTATTAACTTACAACAAATTTTAAACTCCGAGCTGCAGTGTCTTGCAACTGAAACAAATTTTCCATTTTACAATTAAAATCATATAAAACTATTTAAAGCATAATTATTTCTATCTTAGTTTGAACAACTAATGCATCCTCACCAAGCATTGATCCATCAATCATCCATCCATCATACATCATCCATCCAGAAAATTACATCCCATCTAACATTAAAAAATTTGCATGTGTAACAATTCAGCAAAAGATCGCATCCATCAAAATAGCATTTTATGACAATTGAAGAAAATGGCATTTATGACAATCCATTAAATTTGCCCCCACAAAATTTAAATAGTTTCACAGTATATGATCAATATCTCAATCAACCATTTAATATTTCAGAAGCTGAGCAATTACATCTTAAGGATGTTGCAGATACTGAACACTTAAACAGAGACAACCAGCAACTCCATGCAGGAAGGGAACCAGTGTAAGATCTGCTTGGACAGTGAGATGGACACTTTGTTTGAGCCCTGTGGTCACCTTTGTACCTCTCACCTCTGGAGCAAGCTTTATTGTAGTTTTTCCGTCTACAAATGATTTCTATTTGATTGTCTTATATTTAGTTGTGTAAATTTGGGTCTGCTGAAATGTCCCATTCCCATTACAAAATACATGTATGTATATGTACCATTTTTGACTATGAGCTGGTATTATTTTTTTCTAATTTCATATTTGCAAACGTTTTTATTCTGAAGTATTTGCAAGTGTTTGAAAATTACAGTCTGCTGACCTTTAATTTAGTAACAAAGGTGAAGTGATGGTTCCCTTGGGTTAAATATTTAGTAAAATGATAATTTAATTACTAAAGGAAGAAATTGATTTACAGCTACACAAGCATATACTATATTATACTGGTGTAAAGATAAATTTAAATCTCTATCATACTAGTAGTAACTTTGTTTATAGTATATGTACCTGTAATTGATACTTTGTCGAAGAGTTCCTTTCTCTTACATCTTAGTGTGGATTGGAATCTATTTTGTTCAGTTCTGATTGGTTAAATTCTTATTGCTCTATGGAATTTGATCAGTTAAGGTAAATGTAGGTTTATATGAATTCTCAATAAGTCAAAAAAGTTGTTTGTATTTTTGGGTGCTTAAAAATATTGGGTTTATAGTATGCAAATATTGTATGGTTTTGAATAATATGAAAAATCTTATCCTGTGTATTCATTTGGTGTTTAAACTTGGTTTTTGTATTTCATTGATAAAACTGCTTGCTTCACACTTGGACATTGCAATGTGATTGATGTTTTTGGCTTATTGGCTTTATGTTGTATTTTTTGCTTCCCCCCCCCTTCTATTTTTGCAAATATTTATAAATTAAATTTATACCAGTATTTAATACGTTACCTTAGATAAAATTGAGTTTAAATGAAGCTGATTTTGGAGACATTTTTTGATTGATATAAGTGAATTTTATGTAATCATTTTCATCATTTTCATATGCCTTTCTTTGGCGTCGGAAGCAAATGAAAAGTCGGGGGGGATTGAAATTGTGACGAGTGAAAAATAAAAAAAAAGAAGGGAAAAACAAAATCCTGAAAACCCTAATTTAAAAACAGTTATAGAATGCTCCTGCTCAGGCTATTTAACCGGATTAATAATACTTGATTCATTATGATTATGTCTATCTTTGCAAAAAAGTGGATCGAGGTCCAGACCCTCCTCCCTCCCCCGGTTCCGACGCCTTTGGTTTCAAACAAGTTCTTCACACACTTCCTTCCGGAAATGTATACTAAAAGGAAATATTTTGATTGTAAACAGTTTTATTTAAACAATAAAATGCTCTCTTTAATCGGTGCAATGCGGGATATGAAGGTAGCGACATTGCGTTAAAAATACATAACCCACTTTGAACTGTTTAAAGCTCACATATTTGGATTTTTTCTTTACTAAACAATAGATTATAGCGTAACTTATATCCAAAAGTTTAAAATGAATGTGATAACATCGTCGCAAACCACGGCAATATTTTGTACGATCCTCTGGTGGGTAGGAAAGAGCTATGTGGACTCCTGACAGTGCATGGCTTATTACGGTGATCTGACAGGAAAATTTGTTCACCACAAAGCATAACTATGCACATGTGTATGTGCTTCAGAACTGTATTCGGGAAATTTGGAATTCTTTATTTATATTTTTCTGTTTGCAACTGTCGTGCTTCAACTAACAATATTTATAATTTCTTACATTTTAGGAGCACGGTTTACAAGATACCGGTAGTACCACACACTTCTCCATAGTGTACCACTACTGCAGCAATAATAACATTGCTACAAATTAACATGAGCGGTGTCAGTTGTTACAAATTGGTCATAAACTGGTACTACATAGTTTATGTTTAGTAGGATAGAATATCAAGAACAGAATAATTTCAGATTTACCGTGTAAATTAACATCAGCAAACTGTGGTCAGTACTGTACAATTCTATACGCGGATCCAGATTTTTTCCGGGTTTGTGGGGAGGGGGTGGGGAGACCTTTTGTTGTTTGCGCCAAGGGGTTCCCATGCATATTTTTCATTTTTCAGGATCCGCGCCATCTTCCCAAGTCAAGGGTTTATGATCCGCACCTCTCGGTACAAACGTTTGGTGGGGAGCGGAGTGGACCGAAAACGGTTTAACCCTTGGCTAGCGAAGATGGATCCGCGCATGCAGTTATAGTTTTCAGCTCAACGACATGTAAGTTAAACTACTCAAGCGACATCTTCTGATGACCTTTTGTCATGTATCCGTCCGTCTGTCGAACACTTTTCCTGATCTGATTTAAGAATTGTGTTTACCCTGTTTAAGCATCTTAATTTAGGAAAAGGGGGTCATAATTGTTCATTTGAAGAGACATGGCCTAGCTTTCGACTACAGTAATTGTATATATATATTTTTTTTAAATATTGGATGGTTCTCTTAAAAAATCTTCGTTAGATCCACTGCACCAGAAAAGTTTCTTTAAAGAATTAGTTCCCACTGGATAGTTGCATTTTGCTTAAGAGGTCTGGATGGTCGTTGCCTTTTTAGACTATATAAATCTCCTTAAGAAGAAGAGCTCTATATAAAAATATAGGAAAATACCCAAATTTTAAAGTTAAAATATATGGATATTTTCTTTACTAAATAATAGTTTATAGCTAAACATATCTCAAAATTTTATGGTTAATTTGTTGACCAACAGGCCTCCTTAACTGATGCAATATTTCCTTGTTTCATGGGTCAAAGGAATGAAAAATACGCAGTGTACCTATTAATAATTGTACATGTAATCATTAATTGTCATCATATGTTAACTTTAAATACTAAAAACCTCAGTTTTTAAAGCCTTTCACGCTGAAAGAGAGCCAGATTATTTTTATACCCTCCCCCCCCCCCACCCCCCCCCCCCCAAAAAAAAGCAACAAAAAAACAAAAAAAGTTAAGACGACGTAACATTTATTTGATCGAGAAAAAAACCCCAACATGATATCTACTAGATTTCAGAGTAAAAAAAACCCACTATTTGTTCATTCTAACATCAATTTTTATTGCTTTTTGAAACTGACGAAACAAGAAAAAAAAGTTCTACAGATTTCAGAGCGTTTTTTTTTTTAAGAAAAAAAATTCAACCATAAAAGTTCATTTTATGTACATGTATGTTTCCCTTCAACGCAATTCCTTCAAAGTATTGTTCATTAATGAAAATCTTCTCTTGAACTTTTGTAACACACAGTTATCGTCTCTTAGAGGCGTGGCCATACACAAACAGTAAAGAGAAAGTTGCATGGAGCTCAGGACGTATGTTTTTTAAAACATCAACTCGGCAATCTTCAGAAGACTTTCCTCTTTTCACATCATAAGTGTGTGACATGCAGGTACAAGCCACGCGATACGCTCCAAATACACATTTGTGGACACAGCAGATAGTAGAAATTAAGTCAGCGGGGACTGACTGTCGTGGCCGCTTCCACCATCTTCCCCGCCCTGTTCTGAGACCTGTGCCTCCATTTGATCCTGGGTTGTGCTACATGTAGGTCTCTGACCCACTGATTTCTTGATGGCCGCTTGTTTTCTGATCCATGATCTTTCCAATGCGTCGGCAACCCTGCATCCAACGGACCCCATCCACATGAGAATGATCACCACTATCAGGCAAAGGATCATATTCTTGATGATGGGAACGTTATTGTTGTAATACACGTCTCCTGTTTTGTTTAGACTCTGGGTTACAGGCGCTGTCGAGGTATCCTCATAATCTGCTGTGGTCCATAGGGGTGCGGCGAAACTTGTCGCCGAATTCATCACCATTCCTGCTAGAGACAATCCCAATATTTTTGCTGAACTGTTCATGACTGTTTGCATTATTTCCCTCGTAACGCTGTTAGCATTGAACTTCATAATAGTGACGTCATAATAGTTAAACGTCATAAATCTTAGTGACGTCGCACATACGGGCGCATTTTTGCTGATATTGCTTTTTGCAATCGTAACTACTCGGCCATTTCCGTCACCGCAAATTATTTTTATCGGTTACGGAAAAGGGCGAGCGTGATCCGAATGCGCTTTTTGTTCATATGCTCACATTTAGAAATGTTGACACTATTATGAGATTTTGACACTTTTTTTTAAATAAAAATAATAATAATAGCTCATTTAAAACTCATATTATAGCATTCTCGTAGCGTATATGACAGGACATATGTGAAATCATGAGGTGGGGATAAAACACCAATAATATGCCCGATAATTATTGTGTATATTTTAAATATATATTATATATACTTGTTTAACAAAGACACCATTCTATACATCAATCAGTTTAATTTACTTATTTTTACCCTTTTCTAAATTTACAATTGGCAGAAAAAGCATGTACATGTACTTTAAAATATGTCAAATGCCAGTACTTATTTTACTGGGAAGGGGGACACACTAAGCCGAAGTCTTGAAAAGCATAAAAACAGATTTGTTCACTAACCATATACCGTATGTCCTGTAATTTTTGCCATGATCTAATTTTCGCTTTTTTGCGATCTTTTTTAAATCGCAAATTATTGAATACGCAGAAATTATATTCTGTATTATTTTCTAATATTTACATTTTTCAGTGTCTTTGCCTGTGATAACGCTATGTATCGATTTTGTACTATACAGTCCATGCAATAACTTCAAATGACGTATAATTGGGGCGCCAGCGGGGTTTGCTTATTTATATTTAAATATTTATTCGTACAATGGCTGAAAATTATATAAATATAAGGAATAAGGAATCATTCTTTGAATATATGAGGTGATAATTTCGGTCGGGGCGTGATCAAATCTATCATAAAGCCCTTCGGGCTTTATTGGATTTGATCACGCCCCGACCGAAATTATCACCTCATA
>WFKH01011926.1:28997185-29009257 GCA_016163765.1 Magallana hongkongensis
GATTTGATCACGCCCCGACCGAAATTATCACCTCATAATACTCAAAAAATGATTCCTTATTCCTTAATAAGAAACTTTTTAAATCGCAAAAAATGACGGACGCAAATTAAAAATGCTACTTATTTTTCCCATTTTCGCAAATTTTGTGATACGCAAAAAAACCAAACAAACAACAAAACAAAACAAAAACCGGAAATACAGTAATTTTTTAACATAATTCCATTAAAGTATAGGGAAGGTAGGTAGTTCATTCGAAATTTAATTTTCTATAGTGACTATGCTGTGTGTATCAACAATGTAGTTACTATGCTGTGTGTATCAACAATGTAGTGACTATGCTGTGTGTAAAAACAATGTAGTGACTTTCCTGTATCAACAAATTAACAAAGTAGTGACTATGCTGTGTGTATCATCAATGTAGTGACTATGCTGTGTGTATCAACAATGTAGTGACTGTGCTGTGTGTATCAACAATGTAGTGACTATGCAGTGTATCAACAATGTACATGTATGTTAATTTAACTAAGTAAAATGTCTGCTTCGAGCACCAGTAGGGGAGCCCCCCCCCCCCCCCGCCCCCTACCCCTCCCGATGCTATATGCATGTTCTTAAGCTGCTACGTGTATATTTTTGACTATCGAACGAAACAAAATGAGCCTCAAAATCACAACTCAATGGAAATGTAACGTATCACGAAAACTCCACAAGCAAAGTGAAGATTATCATAGACCTTTGTTCATTTGTTAAAACAAACAAGTTTCTTTGTTTTTTTAAGTGTTGGGGGGGGGGATGCAGAATCACCCAAAAAATTTTGATAAGCAAAAAAAAAAAAAAAATTTCAATTTTTACATGGTCCCGAAAAGTGGTTAGGGGGGGGGGGGGCTCCATGATAATTAAATTTCCTATACGCAAACTAAAGAAAAGTGTTTTCTGTGAGAAAAAGTGGGGACGCCCCCCCCCCCCCCCTCCTGAAAATGATACTTTCATATATGTTACCTCTTACAATTTATGATAGTTTATGACTTTAATATGTTTGACACCTGTTCTCTCTGTAATTCATTAACTCCATGGTCAATGGTTGATTGCCCAACAAGTGTGCCCATGATGATCGCTCACTGCACGGTCTACCTCACTGCTCACGTGACCAAGAGCAAATTACACACATTGTTCTGAGCAGTCTTTAACGGCAGCGGGCGTTAAAAACCATGCACGGTCCCTGTCTTTTAAATATTTAATCCTAGTAAATTTCAAAAGGTTCGTAGCAATTCAAATACATATGCACTATATATTCTTCACTGTATGGAAAGTGCTAATCGAAAATATGGTTGATTTGGATCACTAGCTATATTGATTTGGGTACTCTTGTGTATGTTTGAAAATGCACAACTTCAAAGGGGATAAAGTAGGCTAAATATCTCAGAAAAGTTAGTTTAGAGTTATTGTGGAAAATCTTGTTACTCAATTTTACTCGAAAAGAATAACAAAACTTAAATGAACAGTGTTATTACATGTATAAGAAAAGGAGCTACTATTTGTTTGGGTTAATGCTATAATTTGTTTGCAACAATTTTTTGCGATGGCTATACTTTTTTTGCCCATCCGTCCAAAAAACATTAAGTGAAGTTTTATTCATTTTTATGATTTTTTGAGGAGTTTAACATTCACGTATTTATGATATAGTTATTGATAATCAATAGCGAGACATTATTAGTTGAAAAATGATAAAGCAGTGTAAGTAATCGTAGAATTTGATTTCATTGCCTCTTATTGTTAGTGTTCTTGCGATGCTTGATTTGCATTCTTGTTATGATTGAGTTGCGTTGAATGGAAATGTTATGATTGATTTGGGTATATATCAGTTAGTGTTATATTATACTTACTTAGATCTTAAACTGTGTAAGGAATATTTACAAATGTACCTATTGCAACAATTCTACTTCAGCAACACATTGTATCACTGTTAATACTATCAAACTTATTTCAAATAAGGACAAATTACGTTTTAATTAAACAATAAAATACTTTCTTTGGTGATTCATCCAGGATATGAAGGTGGCGACATTGCATTCTGCAATGATCGCTACCTTCATAACCCGCATGAATCACCAAAAAAGCATTTTATTGTTTATAATTTCATCTTTCTTTTAACAAATTAACAAGTTGATTGTAAAAATTAAGAAAATTAACTAAATTATTATTAAAATACTTCAGTGTGTTACATAAAAGAAACAGCCATATCATCTTCTATGGAAACTTGAGTCTGACATCATCATGATTATTTCGTGCAGTCCGTGATTTTTTATAGGTTGTTGAAGGTTTCAACCAATCGAAAAACGGGGCGTGTAGATGTCAGTTTTGAAGGTTTCTACAAAGTTTTGAATATACAGATAATATCCGTAAGAAATAGAGGTTGTGAATGTAAATTTTCATAAATGAACATTCAATATCACGTGTCTCTATTTGTGTTAAAAAGTATCACAAATCTAATTATATTATAAATTGTTTGATTGTAATAGTTATCAGAAATTCGATATTTTTTGTGATATTTAGCCGGGCTCTACTGAAAACTAAGTCCTGGCTGTAGGCAGGCAAATCTTCAAAGTTACTATAAATGACACAACACATTAACACAGCTTCCGGTATACCAAAAAGTTTCACAGAGAGCATTTGTCAAATGTATTGTTTTCTATTTGTTCACGAATAAATTTAGCAAGGAGTGTTGTCCCCCCCCCCCCCCCTGTTTTCTTATTAAAGCTGACTTTGATTCGTCTGCATGAACTACACATTGTAGTAAAATGTTTGTATAAAAATAACAAAGGAAACTACAATCAATAAAACATAAAATAGGATTTATTCTTTGAAAGAATTTCGAAGGTATCCGTATTATTTTGCACAGATAGTGCTGCCTTACTTCGCTGCTAATAAAAATAATGCACATCAAACACATGTGTCGTTCATACAGAGTGCATATCGTCTGTATCGTCTCTATCTTTTTGAAGACCCCGGCGGTCCTACATCTACAAAAACACCCGTATTCTAAAATACATGAGGTCATTGCACGATCTGCCATAGCGTGTGGTACGATGTTATAACAAACAAAGGAGAGAGAGAGAGAGAGAGAGAGAGAGAGAGAGAGAGAGAGAGAGAGATTGCCAGTCTTTGCTACACTATATGCATAAACACAAATCAAAAGAGCCGGGCTTTCAGTATTTCAGTTCAGTTCTTTGATTTGGTTAGCCCCCCCCCCCCAGCTCCCCCCCCCAAAAAAAATGATTAAAAAAACAAAACAAAAACGCTGTACAATCACTATGTTCCTGAATATGACTTTTGTAGGGTAACGTCTTTATATGAATACTGTTCCTGAAACCGACATTTGCATAATTACGTCTTTATATGAATAAAAGAGTATCGTTTGGAATGTAAAATGTAATATGCTTACATAATTTGTAGTGCTGAGTATAAATGCATTATACGCAATACATGAGATCTACCCCAAAAAGTATAGCAGTCGTGATAACAAAGAGTCGCATTAAAAAAATACTACGCAAACAAAAATTAACTTTCAAAATCGGGGTTAGGTATATATTTGGTGTAATTATCAAGGCATGGAAAAAGAACCAGTGATCGAATATAATTGTAAATGCTTGGTATATATTCATGGAATATATAGCAATAAACGTCTTTCATTGACAACTTCCAAAGTTCACTTAAATGGATAAATAGTCGAACATTAACAATCAGATTGATGATAAACGCCTGCCATAAGTGACTAAAAATGAAAACAAAAGAAATTAAAAGTGTTTAATGTTACATTTTTGTCTAAATGTGCAGACAGTAAATTCGAGAAACCCGACAAAAGTATAGCCGGTGATCCAAATCAACCGCATTTTCGATTAGCACTTTCCATACAGTGTTCTTGCTTTTTTATGTTGTTTAATGATTTCTCATGCGTTTAACATTATATGTTTTAACAATCAAAGGCTATTCATCTCATAAATGAAAAAAGATATTCTTGGTATTGGTATCCATCCTGAGACAGATTTGAAATCGAAGTGATGCATCTAAATTATACTTGTAACAACTTATTAGCTGATCAGAAACGTTTTCCAAGGGGTGGGGGTTCATGCGCGGATTTAAGGGGGGGGGGGGGTCCCCACCCACCCCCGGAAAATGAAAATTTATTAAATTCACATAGTAAAATTATCGCAAATATGCCTCAGACCCCCCCCCCCCCCCCCTACACCCCGATCCCTCACCCCCCCCCCCCCCCTTAGAAAATTTCTCTGGATCCGTACATGGGGTTTGCGGGATTATTTTGTCTGCCAGAGAGGTCAAAGGCATCTTTTTGATAACTTTACTTAGGGAATGTAAATATCAGGTTTAAATCCCCCCGGCGCAGAAAAAAGGGGGAGGGGTCCGGATCACCTCGACACCCTCCTCAATATCCTTGCAAGCAGCTATCATACGACTATGAATGCGCTCTCTAACGTTTCTATTTTTAAAAAAAACACTTTTTGTACATGTGTATTCATATTGCCTTCCTTGCATATTACATGTGGACGAAATCCTTTATTCTCTTCCCATCTGTGCTGAAACTGACAATGACGGAACCTAGCTGGGAAATCGTAGCAATTTCAACGAATAATTTTCAACGAATCCTCCGTTGAGGGAAGACTAGAATACTATACTCTGTCCCAAGATATCCTGGATTCACATTTCGCTTAATTGCTTGATATTTATAAATACCTCAGGGTTCAAACGATGTTCATTCAAAAGTATGAAAAATTTCCAAGATTTCTCAGTCGAAACGCCCCTGTTAGCTTATCGGGTTTCATTACAATGCTAAAAAATGTGATGTCTACGGGGATTTTGTATTACAGCAAGCCCGGATGATAACGTTGAAAAATTGCGCGATGTATTCCGAGTGCATTCCGAATGGAGAAAAGATGTAAACATTCCCCATTATAAATCTCCGTAAGGAATCAGTTTTCGTTCCTGTGAATTTTTCTGAGTGAAAGATGATAATGTGTCAATGAAATTATCTTGGAAATTATCCCTTTCAACTATTTCAATTGCACTTCTTTCACAGGTATGTGTATTTTTATTAAAAATCGTCCAAATGTGCTGCATAAATATCTTGGGACAGACTTTAGTAATGTGTAAACAACCTCTGTATAATGTTTTATGAAGATTTGATTTTGATACGATACTATTTAAGTTTTTGTTAACATTGAGGGCAGATACATGTATTTGGCAATATCAAATATAGTACTTTAAGGAAGATCTGATGGGTACATAGGTAATTATGCTGACCGCACAACCTCTCTAACAGAACTGTTCAAGTGCACTGTACCCAATAGAAAGTTCTCGGGCCTTTCCGGCAGAGCTCGGAGCTCTGCCGGAAAGGTCCGAGAAGTTGCGGTTGCACTGTACCCTGTTTCATTTACACATAGAGCTGCAATGGATATTCTGAAATTTGAAATGTTGGTTTAAATTAGATATAGAAATATCAATTTACCATATAAACAGTTATATATATAATGTTTATATTTAGAAATCAATTTCTTGATTAATTATGATGGCAAATGAGTGGTCTTTATACCATTATATTAAACCACGGACTGGAATCGCACGGGGTATATCTATTTTTAGAACAAACTTAAGATACTTTTTGTTCAAATGCATTACAGGAGCAAGCTGAATTTTGGGAAAGGGGGCTTTACATTAATCCTCTTTTGAATTCCAATAAGCAAGCTCAAGCAACATTGTGAGATGCAGAAAAATTTATTACATTGCTTTTAAGTTATACATTTAATCATAACAATATTATTTAATAATAAAAGCACAAAACTTATTAACTTTTCACAAAACTTTACATAAAACTTCAGTTCAATAAATTCATAATGGCCCATGTGTTAGAATCCAGTAGTCCACCTGCAAAGGTAAAACAAATAAATTACTTGAATAATTTTACTAAAAATATTTGAACATAGACCTTGACATTTATAAATAAAAGTTTTGGGACAAATATACAGATAATTGTATTACATTTGTAACATGTCAACAAAAACATTTGTAAGCATTACTTGTTGGCATCCACATTGTATATTTCCATGGTATCCATGAAGCCTGATACATGGCCATCATTGAGAGCTCCGTACCCCCCAGACAAGTGAATGCGGCCATTCTCTGTAGTGGCCGAGGCTCCAGCCCTTGGCTCTGGCAAGGACATCACATAGAACCAGCAGTTGGTTTTGGGGTTGTAGCATTCAACCCTTGTTAGAACCCTGGAAAATTAAACTTCAGTATAACATACAGAATGTACATATTGCATTTACATGTATTTGACTCCATTCATGATTAGTTCATGCATTTACTACATACAGACAAAAACAATAGGCCATCTGCACTTACCGGCCCCTTTTACCAATGCCTCCAATAGCATATATCATTCCATCCAGGAGGCATAGCGTGTGGTCCATACGAGCAACATTCATAGGAGCGATGGAGGTCCATTGCTTGGTTTCATAGCTGTATGCCATGACTTTCTTGGAGGGGCTTCCATCAATCCCAGGTCCACCTTTACATGTAAATGAAAAATGTATCAGATTTGGTAATGATTGTTGACATATTGGAATCAGGATTGAATGATATTTGGATTAAAAGATAACATTGGATTAAAACTGATTAACATTTTATCAAACTGGTCAGTTACATTAATATATGCTTGACTGTATTCATCATAACAAGGAGTCAAAATGAACCTTTAATATTGAAATAAAAAGTAAGAATTTCAGTGGCTTATTTCCCTCTCTGTAAACATTACCAATCAAGAACCACCGGGTGCCTCCCCACACCATGGCCTTTTTCCTGAGCTTGTCACTCTCGTCCGAGAGTTTTCCCTCCTGATTGGTCTGCTCCAAATCTCTCTTTTCCACCTCCCTTTTCATTTTCTTCCGGGTAGACTTGTTTGGGTCCCTCTTCTTCTCTTTGTGGATCCTGCCAAATCTCTCTCCCATTCCTAGATCCAAGCTTTGGAGAATGCGCCGGTCTTGCCCTTGTTTGCTTTGCATCTCCTTAGCATGATGATCTGGAGAAATGTTCCACTTTTCTTCAGCAAACATCTCCCTTTGGATTCTTTGATGCCCTCCAAAATCACCCAACATACTGCACTCTCCAGCCACTTTATAAAAAAAAAGGAGATATTATGGATTAAAATCAATTGCAACCACTGTTACACACTGTGATCAATGTGATGTATATATATATGGACGGATAAAGTCATTTAACATGCACTTGACTCAGTGTATGGGGATTATAATTACAACATAACTCTTAATATTTAACTTATAAAACAACAAAGAAAGCATAATACAGTCAAACTTCGTTATTTCGAACTGGATGGGACTATTTAAAAACTTCGAAATTACCGAGTATTCGAGATATTGAGGGTAAAATACTTAAAAAAAATAAGTGGTTGGGACTTAAAAATCACTTCGACATATCCATTGTATTCGAGATATCAGTGTTCGAGATATCGAAGTTCAACTGTATTCATTTCCTGAAAACATTAGACCAAATTAAGGACCATAAATAGTGTCTAATGGCTAAAAAATAGTGTCTATTTGATTAAAAATTAGAAATGCAGATCTGCAATATTGGTTACATTTGGAATTGCTGTATTGTTCAATGAGCGGATGGTTGGAAACTGTTGAGGAGCTTGCGCTGTGCAAGTAAGCATGCGTGTTGAAATCTCTGGCCATGTCCTCTGACATGCGACTTATTTCAACCTCAACAACAGGGTCCTCCTGTTCATCAACCTGCTCAGTGCTAGAATGATTCTGTAAAAGCAGGAAGGGGAAAGGAAGGAAGAAAAAGATAAAGATGAGAAAAAAGTAGAGTTAGGAGTCTGTTAAAAAAGGAGATTAGATTAGATTAGAGTTCAGTGATAAAGTGGATTTTAGTGCCAGTAAAGTATGCAAGTGTTTGATAAGGAAGTGAGGTACATACCTGTGTGGATGAATACATGTCTAATACAAATACAGTATGAACTTGTCTTCAGAAAAAAAACATTGCTAATAAACACTAAAAGAAACAGTTTAAATGAACAAATTCATCAATTCAAGTTCATTGAATCTCAACTACAACAAAAACTAAAGGTGTGGTGAGCAAGCTCACAAATTATGATACCCCCTGCTAAGAAAATATCAAACCTGAAGTATTTCTCTATTTAAAAAAAGGGATGCTTCTTTTTCTTATAGTGACATTGAATCAGCAAAAATGACCAAATCTCAAGTCAGGACATATTTACCGGTCACAAGTAATCTTTGTGTCAAATTTTAGTGTCTAATCATTTTCCATTACAATAAAGGGCCCAGACAGGAATTTAGCATTTTTTAAACAATGACCTTGAACTTGCCCAACTGACCTTGAGTGAAGATCATGACACATCCTCAGGTCATAAGCAATGTTTGGTGTGAAGTAAGAACTTCCAATGTTTCTCCATCAAAAAGATATGGACCGGTCACAAATTTTGCACTTTTCCTTCCAGTGACCTTGACCTTGCTCAAATGACCTTAGGTCAAAGTCATGACACACCCTCAGGTTATAAGCAATATTTATGTAAAGTAAGAACTTCCAATGTTTCTCCATAAAAAAGATATGGACCGGACATGAATTTTGCACAGACAGACGGACAGACAAGGCGATTCCTATATACCCCCCCTCCCCCCCCCAAACTTTGTATGCGGGGGTATAATTATGTTGTGAACACACAACTATAGAATAACTCACACTGATATAGCTGGCCACACTAGTAGCACTGTTGGTGTGGCTGCGGGGGGTAGGAATTTGGAGGTCCAGGGGGTCTTCTCCACCCAGAGACAAGGAAGTCTGAATCCTGTAAACATATATAATGACAGAATTAAAAAACACAAAAAAAAAGAAACATAATTAAAATGAAGACAGCTAGTATTTCATAAAAGCACAGATGGTCATTGCAAGCTCACAATAATAGATGTGCATGCTTATATTATAGCTAGTACTCGTATAATTAATCCAATCAAGTTCAAGAGTCAATAAAGTAACATTTATCCCAAAAGAAATCCAGGAGTTTTTAAGCTGGTAATGTTGTAGGGGTGTATAGTCTATTTCACTATATGATTTTTAAAGCTCTGAAATATACAGGGGATACACTACCAACATCCCCCCCCCCCCCCCCCATCTACACACTGAAAAAAAAAATAACATTTGTAACATTTCGTTGTGAGTGTATATAATTACCAATTTGCCAAGGTGATGTCCATTATCACCTGGTGGTAGTCTCTCAGAATTGGACAGATTTTGAAAGAGGAGAAGAGCTGTTCTACAGTAAGCAGTGGAAAGCGGACACATCCCATTATCTTCTCAATATCGTTTTCTTTTTCATCCGCTCCAAGATGCCTAACGAGATCCACTGCAGACAAGAAGATGTCCATTTCTGATTCAGTATTAAGACTGTCATCAGACAGGATCATACAGGCTGTCTCTAAGTCCAAACCAAGAAATTCATCGCTTTTTCTCCAAACCATGAAACTTTGACTCAGCAGTTGCATGATAGTTTGGCACATTGAGATGTTTTTGTTCCTTCTCATTATTGGCAGTAACTTGAGAAGTTCTGCATGGCCAATGTTTTTCATCCCATCAATGCATTGCCTCAAAAGTTTTTCAACTTTAAAAATCTCTGACAACTTCAGGATGTCAGAGACATTGTTGGACTTTACTTCGACATGTCCGGTGTAGAGATAATTAATGAACATTTCCATGGCAGCAGGTGCCACATTGCTCACCCTGATAATCCTTGGGATTACAGGTTTTGTGGAGAATTCCTGTCCCTCAAAAATCTCCTTAAAAAGGGAGCTCTGTGATGCCAGCACCACTTTGTGTACTGGCATCAGCAAGTCTCCCACTTGAAATGAGACATCACAGATTTTTTTCTGCTTGTAAATCTGGTGGATGTATGAACCAATTCCCTCATAATGGGAGATGGGTTTGGTTCCAGTCATCCCACTGCTTCTACCCTCAGATTCAAGGGTGGATCGTGATCCCTGGCTAGAGACTTCATGGGCTAGGGAGCCCTCCAGGGAAGAGGCCCTACTGGATGCATTGCTGGGGAATCGGATGGCCTCCTCTATTAAAGATGCATGAGAACTACAACCACTGTAAGTGGTATCACTCGGCGGAGGTGGAGAATTGTTGCGGTTTCTATTCTCTGTAAATAGACAAAGGTAAGCTTGAAAACCTATATCAACTCATGAAGATTGAAAGAAGATTGGTACATGCATGTGACTTCAATGCAGAGGTCTTATAATTTTCAATGTATTTATAAATTATTATCTTTTTTTAAAAACAACACAGCAGTAAATGTAATCAAAGATATAATACATGCATACATATATAGCTATAAGAAAAGTGATGAGAAATAAACTGCTGTATTGTGATTAACCTCACAAGCAGCCGCTCTGCTTAACATTTGTATTTGCCCTCCCCCCTATGTATTTCTTGTCTGAGAAAACAAGTACTGTTCATTCACAGAGGTTTGTGGATTTTTTTTAAATACTAGTAACATACATTCAATATTGTAAAATATAAAAACAAAACGCATTACAATACAAATCGAAGATAATTGTAATGTAGGGGGGGGGGGGGCGTCAAACAAGTTCACCTTCTCCCAAATATTCATCAAATCTGAGTATACATTTTGTTGGATTTCTTTTTTCTTATCAAAACTCATAATATCTCGTTAATAATATAAGGAACAAGACTTACCCATTGGCCGAGAGCTGTTACGTGATTGTAACGTATTTATCCAGGAATAAACATACGGAGTCTGCAAATGCAGCCCACTCAAGGCTGCACTTTCCATAATTCTCGAATTCTCTTCAAAGATCCTTGAAAAATCTCGTTCGATGCTTATAGTATTACCCAAACTGATGAAACAATAAAGGCTGAGTACACAAGATCCTCTATACGATGGCAAAAGTCTACTATACACTGAATGTAGATCGTGGAAACACTGGCGTTGCAAATACGCAGCTAGCTTCGATAGTAACTAAGGAAGTTTGAATAACTGCCCGCGCATACACTTATTTATAACACAAAAGATGCGCGTGCGCAGTAGTTAGCTCAGATAGTCTGGTTCTCGCCCCCGCCACTGCGTTTCACTTCGCTTTGAAGTGAACAGTGAATGCAGTGGCGGAGACGGGAACCAGATTAAATAGTGCTTCGTTCGTATGTCAAGGACGTCGTTCGTGTGTCAAGTTGGTAAAAGAAACGGAATCTCAAAGAAAAGTTTTCTAGAACATTCAATTTGGTTGAATTCAGGTATGTAAACAGTACCGTTTTAATTGAAATAAAAGTATCAGTCTTTCAGATAAATGGAGGAATGGCCAAACGTTAGGGGCTTGTGTAGAAAAAAAGCATCGTTATAAAACTTGGTACCTCGGACGAAAAATAACCCACCATTAACGATGTTTTTAACCCACTTTTGAACGATGACAATGTTTTTTTCTTTCTACACAAGCCCCTGTGGGTGAGGGTCAATTTTGATGTACATGTAGAAAGTCACCGCGGTACATGTAAGTTGTAAATGACTATACACAGGGGCGGATCCAGGATTTGAAGTTAGAGGGGGCGCCAGTTTTAGGCAGGGGGTCTGGGGGCCGCCTTGAGGCCCCCAGTAGGGGTCTAGGGGGCGAAGCCCCCGGAAGCTCCTGGAATCTAGAGATTTTGTAGGGTAAAAATGAAGTCTTTAAATTTAGACTTTTGTGATATTTCTTCTCGTGAGTATACTTAAAAGTAAAACAATTCATTACACTTTTTAAAGGTTTGTAGACTTAAGACCTGCAGTAATCCCATTAAAAACCTCTGCCTTGCAGAAATATAATGAAACATTTCCTTTTGTTTTTATGGGGGTCCAGGGGGCAAAGCTCCTGAATTCTAGAAATTTTGTAGGGTAAAATTGAAGTCTTCATATTTAGACTTTTGCGATATTTCTTCTCGTGATTATACTTAAAAGTAATAAAATTTTAAAGG
>WFKH01011926.1:29012042-29037351 GCA_016163765.1 Magallana hongkongensis
ATAAGTTCATCTGACATCAATTTCACTGATAAAACCGTTTTAACAAGAGCTTGGACTTTGGGTAGTACGTGACAAACTCCAGTTTGATGAAGGCGGAGTCTACTCATGGTTAACTGTCCAGTCATTGGCTAATAAATATGAATACATAGAACGCAATGACACTCATCCGACTTCATCCAGGGATGTATAATTCGCTGAAACAGCGTCAATTTCACACAGCAGAGCAGATTTCCGGTTTTGACAGTCTATGAATATTAATGAGCTTCTCTTAGCGAATTAGAAGAAAGGAGGTCAATTATTTGAAAGCTTGTTTTGATGAGCAAACTAGATAGTAACATCCCACCGAAAGTCCAAGCTCTTGTTAAAACGGTTCTAATTTCCTTTTGTTAAATTTTTTACATGCTCCCAAAAAGTGGGGGGAGGGGGGCAACTCTATCTTAACTTTTTTATTTGCGAATTTAAAAATAAAAATGTTTGCTGCGAGAAAAAGTGGGACGGGGGGGGGGGGGGGGGGTTCGTGCCTTGATGCCTTTAAAAAAGTTACCATTTGTATGCGTCATATGCCTGAAACAAGAAAGATAACTCTTTAATTGATGCATGTCAAATAATCTTTAGTATGTACATGTACATTTTTGGTTTTATATGCTGTTTGTGTGTCACATATCTTGACGGCAATAAAATATTCTTTAAAAAAACAATACATGTATTTCATTTTAAAGCAGTCTTAAATCGGGTGTAATTAACTTCCATATTATTCCTCTTCTCCGATCCTCAGCCTCAAAATATTTTTTTCTTCATAGAAATGTTATTTGTCCTTCAAACTTTATAAATGAAATAAAATAAAAAGAAATTTACTTATGGTATCCATGCGTTTTACCAAGTTATTGCAAAGAGTTACATGTATAGCACACTTAATATACGATTTCACCTAAAATACAGCGCTTTTGAAATTTGCAAACATCAGACATTTTCAGTATCATACAATATTTAGTTAAAATATATTCAAAGAAACGCAAATTACACAATTACCATGCTGAAAGAGTCTTAATTATCTTACACAACATTATTCAAATATTCAGGTTTTGTTAGTGGTATATAGGAAAATAGTTACTAGTAGTTTGCTAAAAAAAAGTTGGATATTTGACTATTTGAACCACTTTAAAACCAAAGATATCCGATTAAAATCATGTTTTACAGGTAGTACACATTTACGTTGACATTTACATTTACATAGTTTTGGTGTATTAAAAATCGGACAAATATTTCAATTAGTGAATTTTCTAATACAATCATGTATATAGCCATATATGTTGAAAAGACGTAGTGTAAAAGTGTTATATATGCGTGGCCTAGTGGTAACGCGTAGGTATTTTTGATTCTGCGGTCGCTGGATCGATTCCCCCAAGTAGTAAAAAATTTTTTCCACTTAAAACATGATAAGAATAGAGATTTTAATTTACATGTATATAATCTGCTGGATTTTTTGTTCAAATTATCTTGTTTAATTCAGTCTATTAAGCATATCTCTTCAATGACACTATACATGTACTCTATTTACATTCATTGCATTTTGCTGGAAGTTATCACGGTTCAGAATATCAACTAACATCATACACAGAGTTCTATATATTCATTTCTCGATGCAGGTTTCCCGAATTTATGACAAATCAGTGGTTACAGACACCATCATAAAATCAGTACGTATGTTTTGAAAATCATATTGCAACAGGTGCCTATAGCTAATTTTAGTAACAGGTCATGATTTTCCGTCCAAATATAGGTTTAGGCGAAATAATGGGAAAAGGGGCTTTACCTCTTTGCCCACAATGAAAATAATGGGTTACATATACAAGTTAAGATCAGATAAAAAAAGAAGGTTGTACCGCGGTGCATCGATGGCCCGAACCCCTTTACCTTTATGTAGTAGATCTCCGTGGAACCACTAAACCAAGCAGTTTGTCGAATAACTATTTGTAATATTATCACTACAGTACCAATCGGAACATCGCTCGGCCTTTTCCGTCAAGTCGAGAAAATTTCTCAACTTGACGGAAAAGGCCGATCGATGTTCCGATTGACTACAGTACAAGACTAATTACATTTGTCTATATAAAAGGCAGATTTATGGTACGAATAAAAAAAATCCGGATAAGTTAGAGTTATCGAACATCGCTGAGGATCGGAGATTGGTAATACTAAATATTTCTGTTATAGTTTTTTTTTAGCTCACCCACATGTAAGCTCAACGACCCAAGCGACCTCTTCTGATGACACATTAATTGCCCATCTTTTTTCCCATCAGGACACTTTTCCTGATTAAATTTAGAATTAAAAAGAACACCATTTGTTCATTTTAACATCAATTTTTATTGCTTTTTCAGAAGAAACAAAGATTTTTTTTTATTGATTTCAAAGCGTGTTCTTTTTTTTATTCAATCATAAATGTTAATTCTATATCTGTTTCCCACAACATATATGTAATTCTTTCATAGTACATCTATTGTATTGTTAATGAGTGACAATCTTCTCTCTGAAATATTTTTACACACAGTTAGCGTCTCTTAGAAGCGTGTCCATACAATATTTGTATAAAAGAATATGGAGCTTAATTAAGATAAATGTACATGTTTTAAACATTAAATCGGAAATCCTCGAAGACTGAGTCCGCTTCACACCGTACACGTATACATGTACTAGCCACGAGAGACGACCCAAATACACATTTGTGGACACAGCAGATAGAAATTGAATCAGCCAGGGGACTGACTGTCTTGACCGCTTCCACCATCTTCCCCGCCTTGTTCTGAGACCTGTGCCTCCATCTGGTCCCCTGTTGTGCTAGGTCTCTGGCCTCCTGATTTCTTGATTGCCGCTTGTTTTCTGATCCATGATCTTTCCAATGCGTCGGCAACCCTGCATCCAACGGACCCCATCCACATCAGAATGATCACCATTATCAGGCAAAGGATCATGTTCTTGATTATGGGAACGTTAATGTTGTAATACGCGTCTCCTGTTTTGTTTAGACTCTGGGTTGCAGGCGCTGTCGGGGTATCCTCATAATCTGCTGTGGTCCATAGGGGTGCGGCGAAACATGTCGCCGAATTCATCACCATTCCTACAAGAGACAACCCCAATATTTTTGCTGAACTTTTCATGACTGTTTGCATGATTTCCCTTCGAAACGCTGTAAACTGTTCACTGTGACGTCACAATGGTTAAACGTCATACAATTTAGAGACGTCGCACGTACGGGCTCATTTTTGCTGACAACGCTTTTTTGTCAATATGCTTGACATAAAGTTTGATACCCTTATTCCCCCAAAATGTTGATACCCCTCTTCCATTTATATCGAAAACTTCACCAAATTAGCAAATTTATTCCGTTAATTTAATTAATGTTTCAAATTTTTATATATTAGTGTCATTTATAATCATTTTTTTATGCTAAATTATTTCGAACTTCTTAAAAATAAATAGTAGTCCAGTGCGTCTTGTACTACAATGACCCCAATGATAAAAAAGTATTATTGGTGTAAACCATCCATGTACAAATTAATACAGCTACTAAGTGTTAACAATATCAAAGAATTATGTAATTTAGGAAAATTCATTTACAAAGCCCTTACACTCAGATTGGTTTGAACTATTTATTATTCAACCATTTGCTGATTTAAATTGTTATTATATATATAAGTGTTTTTCCTGTGTGTATTTTTCAGTAATCTGTATATCATTCTCCAAATACAAATTTTGTAAACATTAATTTGTGTAACAATATGTAAGAACTGACCGTCCATTCTTGTCTAAATACTCTTGTGTGTGTATTGTTTATTATTATAATAAGTGCTATAAGACGTATTTCTTTCGCAATAAAGAAATTGAAATTGAAATTGATAGCGTGTCATTCGAATTCGAGACCAAAAAAAAACCAAAACCCCCCCCCCCAAAATTGAACAATTATGTGGGCATTAAAAACCATAATAAATGAAATTGTTAATTGTATTAGTAGTTTGTTTTGATATATCAAATAGTTGTACATTGTACACACATAAACAGATAACATGATTAAATTGACTAAAATGTTAACTTCCGTATTCTTTGAATAAATACTTGGACGTTTTGTAATTTCTACGCAAAATAAATTTAAATTTATGTAAAATATGTTCATCTGTACATGAGATGAGGATAAAACCACCTATAGATGTTCTCGCCACAGGCACCTGACATTATACATGCATATATATATGTTTATCATAATAAAAATATATACCCTCTACCTAATTATTAGGTAGAGGGTACCAGTATATAATTTTATTATGAGAAAAATATATAACGTCATGCAGGTGCCTGTGGCTTATATAACTTGCTTCATAAATGCATGATTCTATAACTCAAATAGTTTAATGTACTTGTTTTTTTTTTTTACCCTTTTCTTCATTTACTGTTAATAGAAAATACCGGTATTTCATATGTAAAATACACTTAATTAAGTTTCATTGAGCACGTCGCATTTCGTTTGAAAGTGCGTGGAGGGGGGGGGGGGGGGCATAACCGAATTCCTGACAAGCATCACAAGTTTTTCTGGTTCACTTGCCCTAAATTTTTTAAACATATTTTTTATGAAGTGGAGGAAGGAGTCAGTTACTTCAAAATTCAATTTTCTATATGTAAAATTTAGAAAATGTCTGTTTTGAGAATCCAAGCCCTCTCCTCGATGCTATATTTGTACGTGCCTGTTCTTTGCCTTTTGCATGCATGTGTACATTTCTGACTATCTAACGAAACAAATTCAATGCGCCATGAAATCACTAGCAAATGTACTCCAATTGCATTTTGTCATTAAAATAGATCTATAATAAAAAGTCACAGCTCTATGAAAATATGCCCTAATCATTTATTGTTTCTTAAATAAAAAAAAAAAACAAAACCAAACAACTTCCATTTATTACATGTATATATTTACTCCTTACAATTAATGATAATTTTGATTAGTATTTTTTGTTATGACATTAAAATATTTGACATATATATTGTTGATTGCCATGCACGGTCTACAAGAACAGGTTCCCGCCTGGAAATTTGCCTTCGTTTTAAATCCTGGTAAAATTCTAAAGGTACGTTTTTTAATCTTTTTTTTTTAAATGAAAAATGCATTCTTGGAATTGGTATTTTTTTTAGAAGGGATAATCTTACCGTGACCAGGCTACGCTCAGGTAAAACCGGGTCCATAGAAGATCTGTCATTTAACGGTAGAACATTCTATCTAGTATTTATTCTGAAATACATTATATAAATTTGGAAGTGATACATCTATTTTATTAATACTTGCAACTGATCAAAACTCTTTCCGTGGAAGAGGAGGGTGGGGGGTCCGAGAAATAATATTATTGCAGGGGATATCAAAGCATTTGACTTTACTTTATGTAAAACTGTAATATATATAATAAATGTCCCTGGCATGGGTTGGGTGGGTATTCGGATCCTTTCGACACCCTTCTCTAGATTTGCGAATGCAGCTATCATTAGTTCACGTATAATGTGTTTAAATGCGGTCTTTTAACCGTTTTTATAAAATCTTCCTTTTTCACATTGCCTTCCTTTTATATTACATGTACAGAAGAAATCCCTTACTCTTCCACCAGCTCGCCTGTGCTGAAACTGACAATGACGGAACAAAGCTGGGAAATCGTAGCAATTTTCAACGAATACTCGTTAATGGAAGACAATATCAATGCAACTAGGGTCTACACTGTTAAGTTATACTGTATACAGGAAAATATTCGCCCCTGTTTTATTTTCGCCCATTTCGCCCTCGTTTTCAGCGGGTGAATTTTAGACTGGTCGAACTCCAACTTCTCAAATTATCTCTTTAAACACAACTATGTCTGGGCAAATTCAAGACGAGGCGAAGCTGTTTGCAAGTGTAGAAGGGCGAAAATTACACGTGGCGAAAATAACCATTTATATTATCTGAGACACATTTGAGGGTGGGGAGCGGCATGGGCATCGACACCCCCCCCCCATTTTTTCAGAACAGAAATTTTCTTTTGATGATTCATCCGGGTTATGGAGGTAGCGATCATTAATATTGCAGAAATAAATACATAACCCGCTAACGCGGCAATGTCGCCACCTTCATATCCCGCATGAATCACCAAAGAAAGCATTTTATTGTTTTAATTAATGCGCAACAAACATAATTATACTAGCAGTAAATGTACCTCTATACGCAGTTGATACACATTTTCGAAAACAGTGTATGTTCAAAATGTCAAAGAAAAAAATCATAGAGAAAATGTCAATTATCAAACTCAAAACAGTGTTAAATTCCATTTCTTCCAAAAACAGATGTGCAGGGGGCTTAACTTCAACATACATCAACATATTTGTTTTGTCATTGTAACATAAAAAGCATGTAAAATCTAAATGTTCAGAAAGGTTAATTTATTTAAGCACGTGTTAAACCATACCCTACCTCCCAACCCACAACCTCCACAAGAAAAAAAGTCTGGATCCGCGCAAGCATTACGTTCGGTGTTTAAAAATGCATTTTAATAATTGTCTCTATATAGGTATATACTGCGGCGAACGGTTGATGATATACATGTATTTCTTGAAGGCCTAGCTCAACAGTTATCCAAGTGACGTGTGAGGAACATGCACCACTATCCTAATTCCTCATCCCACTTTTCCAACATTTTTCACCTCATTTATTTACCATATGCTCTCACTCCTCATTCCCTTTTCACCACATTCCCTTAGTCTACTCTCCCTAATCTTTCAACCCACTCTCTCATCCTCCTCACCACCCTTATTTCTTTCATCCCACTCTCAGAATTACTCTCGCTACACGTTCCGCAATAAGTTCCGCAACACAAAGAAGCGGCAAAAGCAAGATATTTATCTTGACGTTCAGACAGACCTTATACAAGAAATGAGCTCTCAATTCAAACGAATGATAAAGGAACGATTTTACTATACTTTATCTGTTTTCAAAAACTATTTCATATCATCTAGAACTAGAAGTATTAACACACTTAAAAAATACATTTATCTTTTCAACTTTATATGCTCATTATCAGTCTTCGTTTTCGAATGTTTTATGCACTCTTCTTAATTCAAAGTATTCATAACCAGTGGCGTCAGAAGCAAACTGAAAGTGGCGGGCTTGACCCATCAGAAATGTTGATAAGCAAAAAAAGGTATATAGTTCTGGTAATGTCTAACTTTGCAAAAAAAAGGGGGGGGGGGGGCTAACCCCACCTCCCCAGCCCCGGTTCCGACGCCTATGATATCATAGGCTTCAATTCGCGAGCCTCTCTTGAAATCCCCCCTGCATCTTCATTTTTTCTACAGGTTCTCAACAGAATGAAACACGCGATAACGAGCGCAAGAAATAGGATGGATGACGTCACAATCAAACCAGCGTTAACAGACGACATACCTGAAATGAAATATAAATAAAATATTTATATACATTTCAAACCGGATATGATTTGCATTTGCACACGGTTAAAGCTTTTTACTTGTTCATATCCAATTTAAACTGTTTACGGTTTTGCTCTCTTGCTGGGCAAATTGTCATTTTTAATGAAAAATGACGTAACAGCAATCATTTTATTTACATTGTGTAATTATAGATCTCCAATCATATACTTGCCAAACTACATCGGTCCGTGAGAGGGTAGTTAGACTTGACTTAATTCACAGCCGTGAAAATCAGAAAAGTTTCTTTGGGGGGATTTTATTAGAAAAATTGCAAAAATGTGTTTAATTAGAAATAACAACCCACCGTTTGTATCGCTGCTTACAGCAAGAACCGTACTCCGTTGAGAAAGGGGAACATTTCGAAAGCTATGGCATGTTGGCATCTCCTTTGGCAAGTCGCCAATCATCTCAAAGGACTCGTTCAACATCAGAGCCATCCCATTTAACATATGTCGATCGATGTGGCAATGCATGAACCAAACTCCAGGGTTTGTTGCCCAGATTCTTATTATGGAATAACCCCCATACGGAACAACGATGGTGTCTTTTCGAACTGGATCTATGATGTTAATATTTGGAATGTTACGATACTCCATCCACATCGAATTTCTCCAGGTTGCGTTGTTGCATTGGCTTTGATCATTTGGAAGGTGCGGGTTACATTGTATATCGTTGTTTGGAATAAGAAAACCAGTTTCGTTGACAGTAGGAAATCCTGTCTTGAGTACTTCAAAAGTATGACCATGCATGTGGATTGGATGTGTAATGAGTGCACCATTTCCAACGTTGGACAATACCATGATGATTTCCGAACCTGACTTTAAATTGAGTGCATGAGTACATTCGCATGATGTTTCGGCATTACAATTTGCACATGAAGTATCGAGTTCTAAAGGTTGCGTTAGAGCCGATACAGTCGGCCAAATAAACTTCCTACCATTAATGGAACTATGACCTTTATCTTTAGGAAACCCAAAATTAAAAAAGTGAGTAAAAGTTTCCCGAGTCCGATTCAATACATCAAAATCGAGCTTTAGGGAGGGTCGAGATTTCAAAAATGAAACTGGTATGCATTTTATGTTTGTTTCATCTGGAAAAACTTCGAACGGGCAATTAAGAATTATTTTCCTACCGCTTGTTGAAGTCAATGAATTAACCGGAAGTGATAGCGAATTTGTAATGTTTATCAAGCCGAGTCCCAAAATATTTTGTAGCTTTTTAAGCTTTATTCCTTCTAATATATGTACAGTCATATTGTAAACCCCTTCTTTAGTATTCTCTAAGTCAAGTTCGAAGTCGTATCGCTCTGCTGGATAAATGATGATTTCGTCAACTACCTGAGGAACGAATGGATATCCGTCAGTTTCTTTAACAATAAGAGGTATTCCCGGAACCGAGAACAGAAACACATCTGCTGATCCAGCTCCTATTATCCGAAATAAATGACTGTCACTTTTATCTAATTCGAAAACCTCAAGCGGCGCTTTGTTATTTTCGAATTCGCCCTTTCCGTTAATTAGAACAGATTTGGAAATAGTTGCCGTGTTTTTTAATTTGGCTTTTAGTAAAGTAATTGGGCCGTACTCGTGGTTCCATTCCTGCAATTGGATAATGTGTTGGTTTTTGATTGGAACTTCTCCCTCACGTTTTAGAACAATGAACGCTCCATATAGACCCATATCTCGTTGATTTCCGACATGGGAATGATACCAATAAGTACCACTAAATCGAGGCTGAAACGTATAGTTGAAGAATTGGCCAGGTAAAATCGGACATTGGGTAACAAATGCCACTCCGTCCATTGCTGGCCATCCCAATTGGTCTATTCCATGCCAGTGGATTGAAACGGCTTCGTTTATCAAATTATTCTGGACAATGATGGTTATAGTTTGGTTTTGGTAAAGAAAAATTGAAGGTCCTGGCATAGACTGATTAGCCGTCAGCAATGGCAATGTTGTGTTCCAACCATCTGCAGTGGTAACGTTTTCAATTGAAATTTCTTTGTCAGGCTGCAATATTGGGCGAAGAGTGCCATCATCTACGTAGAGCGGTCCGCTTTTCGGATCAATCATTGTGAAAGCATTGTCTATTACAAGCGATGTGTGACAGTGTTCAACGCCTATGGCACAAACGAATTCAGCAGCATTATTCTGTCTGACCAGAAGAAATAGCACCACTCCTACATGTATCTCCAAAACTGTCTGTAAAAAAGATATAACAAGTTAAATCTTCACACTAGTATAGTTCTAAAAGCGGGATGGTTTGAGAAAGTTAGATCAAGTTATAAACACATCCGTATTTCGATGTTCGTCAGCAGTTCGTGATGTTATCATTGTAAAGATATAATTATGAAATTTGACCTTTAAAAAATTTGAGCAATTAATTATTTAAAAATGATATTTGTTCATATAATTTGAAGTTCTAAATGTAATGCAAAGTCAAAGTAGGCATCAGGGCGGTCCGTTCTAATTTTACATGCATGGTGTATCAGAAAATACTTACGGTGTAGGCACAATAGATGCATGAATAATATAGATAGTGTTTTTAGAATACTTTAGCCAATGGACCAGTGTCAACGTTTTACTAAATTTTAATTTTTATCTCCTGTTTTGTTATATGGAAGAGTGGGTGTGTTAGAATGGTGAATGAGCTTGTGGACAGGATTGAAAAAAAGAATCATTAGTTTCTAAAATTGCATTGCATACCATCTATTTTTTTTTTTTTTTTTAGCAAAAGCTGGTATCATTAAGAAATGACCACAGGAGGAAAGTCTGCCATTCAGTCAGTTGAAAGTTAACTGGAAGGTCTGGACAGGTGACTGAATGCCAGAGCTTTGCCATTCAGTCACCTTTTTTATTATTTGAAGAGCAGACCCTCATCCGGAGTACGACGTAATGTAATGACTTAAGAAACGATAATTTTCATAGACAGCAAAATATGAATTTTAGTATTTTTTCCTTGTGGCCCATAATGTGATAAAATAGAAACAAGAAATGTATGACGTATCGATCAGTGACATATTGAATGAAAAGATCCTTCATGCAGCCACACATGAATTTTGAACCATTTAAGTTAAAAATTTCTGTCCAAAAATGCAGTTATGATTATTTGGTGTCGTTGCTTTACCGAGCATGGCGACGTTAAAATTGGTATCTGTTCAGGTGTGTGAATGCTAAACTTTAAAGCTCAACCTGTTATTTTCTCTGTAATCAATTTTAAAGGCATTTTACAACCTATTAGACGGAAAAATCAAAAAGTATCTGATGTTTTAAAGGGTTTTCCCAAAAGATTGATTCATAGTGTACATCAGTGGAATATGCATCCTGTTTTAGCTTACAAACTTTTTAATGTCCTGAAAAGAATGTTTTGGGCATTCGTAAGGTATTTTAAAAACTTGATAGAATATTCGATACATTGTTATTTTTTCTCTCAGGTCGTCAAGAGATATACATGCACATCCATTGGGTTTACTGCTTAATTTTCTCTAATGATCTTAAGGAAGGCCGATTTTTCATTTCATTCCTTGCATGCTATAATACCTTACCCCCAACCTCTTAAAAGAATTGTAAGTACATTTTCTTCCGGGCATAAAATAAATGAGAATTCTTAAATACCCTGGTACCGAATTAACGGAAGCACCCGCGTTGTACTGTGAATTAACTTTTGTTTTTAGATACGACCTGAAACCGTACATGTAATTCTTTAAAACCAGGAACAATAAAAAATTGAAGCTGTTTAATCACTTCCCATAATGAATAGTGGAAACTGTGACTTGGGAGAAGCTGTGACCCATTTAGATAGATAGTTTAGCATGACCATTAAATATGAAGTTTGTTTACTTTTTAAAGTAGATTTTCGCCAAGCATAAAATAACTGCACAATCAGCGCGTAGTTTCCCAAAAGTTGCGTTATTAGGGTAGCGTCAGAGTAAAAAAGGGTAAGGCGATAGATACAATAATTATTATACAAAAGATTCTTTTTGAAACATGAATGCAATTATTTTATAACCAATAGAAACATAACGAACATTTATCAAGCATCTAGACAATCGGAATATATCATATGGCTATGCAAAATTTTAAAATTTCTCATTATTTATTTTAAAAAATCCTTTAAAGATATATTGATACCTGATCACAACATTTATCGACAGATTAAAAATTGGTCCAATATACATATACAGAATTTTGCTTTTTTAAAACTTTACGTACCATTTTCAATTTGAAACCTCTCCCTTTCGTGTGCTTCTTCTGCAGTTCTTCCCTTGTTGTATTCATCGACGAACATCCGGTTTTCTAGGGAATTCATTTCCCAGAAAGATACAAATTATGCTGAAATGGAATTAACTTGATTTAGAGTAAGTGGGTATAAACCAGTATACAATAGTGTAAAAATAATAATATTACGCCTGGATGATTTGATTTATTATTAAGGTCTTCCGTTTTCAACGGAAAACCTTCTTGTTTTTGTTTTGTTTCTTTTTCTCTATTCTTCTTATTTTTTTCAGATCTATTAGGTAGTTAAACCTTTTTGCAAAGGATTATATATGATATGGGCCTAAAATGGCCCCCTAAAATGAACATCATCATTTTACTATAAATCTTTGTTTTCATAGTAAAGATATGTATGTGATGTGTTTACATAATATTCATTTTGGTTCAAGTGCCCACAAATTAGAAATTTGACATCGTAAAGACAACCTTTTCCCGCCATTTTTGCATTTTTAGCAAAAAACTGCTTGTTTTCAAGCAGTGTTTCCTTCCGAAAACATTGAGCGCATGCTTGAACAAACAAAATATTTTATTCAGAGATGTATCTAGCCAAGACTAATAAGTGACAAAAAAATTTTCCTTGTTCAAGCATGCGCTCTATATTTCCCATTCGTAAATAGATATAGAAAAATGTCAATTTTTGGCTGATTTTGATTGAATGATAGAAATAGCGTCACTTCTGACGTCATATACTGCCAGTAAGTGCAAAAAAATCAAATAAATAGATGAAAATATATTTAATATCAACTCTTCTAAAAAATAAGTTAACATTTTATTGTACCCGAAACACTTAAAAAATAGCGAATTATGGGGGCCAAATTTAACTCTTATCATATATAGTTCTTTTTCGTGGGTCATGACGTGAGTTCTGTCTTTGAGATATTGACGTTGTAGCGTTTTTAAAAGGATCGGCTTGTCCTATGATCTCCTCATAATCCTTTAAAGATATTGAGTTCAATCTTTAAGGGATTGTGGATGTGTCAAGTATTCATATCTGTCTGGATCAGACGGCGCCGAAGCTCGCCTGGACCCAAAAATTGAGATTGAAATAAACGTTATGATTTTCGTGTTTTTCTTTGTTTTTCTCTATTCTCGAAAATATTTTGTTAAGACATTTATGTTAAATAAAGCTTTTATTTAAAAGAGCTTTCGTTTGAAATCAAGCAAAAGGGGCTGACCCTTCAATTTAGGGACCAACAGAGATCTAAAGTATCTTTAGTGAGGAATATTTTGTAATGTATTATTGAATGCAAAATGTTAATGATTGCAATTGAAACCTCTTGTAATTTCAAACACATTTTGCTCAAGAAGTATTTAAAAGTTCTGTATCGTTCTTGAGATATCTGGAAATGATTGATTTAGGGGTCGACCCTTTATCTCCTTTTAGGGACTGTGCAACAAAAAAAAATAAGGTTGCATTTTGTGAAAAACATTATTTTCAATATTGCTTTTTCAAAATATTTCTCCATTTGAGTTATTTAAGATCAATGTTTAGGACTACTATCTCCTTTAAATCCCTAGTACGTGCATATGTAACAAAGAAGCAAACATATGTACTGTATAGGGATATAACTTTAAGATAACCGCATTTGCTTTTATAAAATACTGCAAAATATTTCAAAGTAAAAATTTATTATAAAAATACTCTTATGCTCTTTTGGCCTTTAATCTGAAAGGCAAGTTCCTTTTTCATTATATCAAATGGAAGCTCTTGGTTTTAATACTCGTTTTGTTTTACATATCTTCATTGTTTGATATTTTGGAGAAAATAGATATTCAATGAAAACCACAAAAAAACCCGATGTTTTTTTAATCTCAGTTTTTGAGCTCGGGAGAGCTTCGGCGCTTTTCTGATAAAAAGTGTCACATCTACAATTTTTCGTCTACAATTCATCAATAGCTTTAATCGTTTAGTCGTTTTGGAGGAAATCCGAAGACAAGCCGACGTTCTGAAAATCGCTAAAACGTTAATGTCTCAAAAACAGATGTGACGCCATAACAAAAAATTGCAATAATGGGGTTCACAAACTTGGTAAGAAAAAAAAAGGAATAAAGTAGACACAATCTCGTTGTGAGCAACAAGAAGGTCTTCCGTCCGATTTTCGGGAAGTGATATGACTACTGATATTCGACAACGAAACATGATTTTTAAATGGGGGCGGAGTCTTAAAGCTAAACACCGCTCGTAAATAGGTACTGTCTGCCATATTTCTCTTTCATCACCGCTATCTCTACAACCCATATATAAGCCGCAGACCTCTTAACAATTTAAAGTATTTCGCTGTAGAGGTCTCACCTGTGTGGACGTACATCTTGCCTCGCCGTTTCTCGGTCGCGATGAAATTATCAACTTTTACGCACTTTTTTCAAGCAAGGAAAATAGTAATATCAAATAAACAAGTCAATGCATTATTTACAAACAGAATATGCACAAAAAATAAGAAATAAATGCATAAAATCCCAAGACTACGAAAGGAATTCTACACGTCGGCCACGAGTTTCGGGTGTGCAATCTGGTGTAACGAAATCGAAGGGTTTATATACCTGTGTGACGGTGCCTATTTACGAGCGGTGTTCAGCTGTAATTAATGCTTTTCTATATCGCTATTCAAAATCCTATTTGCGATAAAAGGAATCAAAATGTTTGACTTTTGGACCTTTAAAACACCTACTTACGAAACTCATGAGATAAATATTATAATTTATGGGTTAATATGTAATTGAACGATGAACATTTTTGCTATAACATATTATGCATTATTTCCCATTAAAGAGCTATGAATGACAGGCTTTAAACAAATGTTTTTGAAATATTTTTCTCATATGTTACGTATTTAGGGATTCTCAGGGACTAAAATTTCCAAATTTTGATAATTTATATCCCAAACATTAGAACTGTATTAAAAGGCAATATAGAAAAAAATGCCCAGAACGATGTATTTAACAATATGAAGCCCTTACAATTTTGTTAAATGGCCCCGATAAGGCGATAAAGGGTCGGCTAAGGAATGCTGATTGGCACTGTCTGTTTGCCTGCTAAATATTAAGAGAGTTCAACAATGATTAGCATAATGATTCATTGCAATACAAACCTCATTGTCACGTGGAAAAAAATCCCCACATTTTAGATTTATATTTAAGAATAAGGTTTGAATTTACATCCGTTATTCTAGACTACATTTAAAACATGCTTGGAGAAGGTCTAGCTGTCGAATTTACTGATGTAGATGAAGTAGTTGGTTTTTATGCCAGCTTTATTGTAAAGAGAGGAATTTTAAGGCTCAAACCGACAACTGATGTTAGAATACCAATTACTAGGGCTATCTTGCACAAACTCCTTGATTCTTTACAACATACTATATCCAATCTATATGAAAAAATTCTATTTCGAGCAATGTTTTCGTTAGCTTTTTATGGTTTTTTGAGAATCGGCGAAATTACGTCCAGCCTAACCGTTCCAAATAAAAATCTGCTACATTTTAACCAAATTTCTATCGTAAATGACACAATATTGATTAAATTTGTTTCATATAAGAATAGCCTGGGAAAACCTTTCTTTCTAACAATACATGGGGCTAAGGACTCAGATTTTTGACCAGTGCAGTGCCTTAAGAATTATATTAATCAAAGAGGAGTGCAAGAGGGTCCTTTATTTTGCTCCGTACCATGCACACCTGTGACTAGGATCAAATTTTCTGTGATACTGAAGAATTGTTTATCTTTCGCTAATATCCAGATGGGGAAAATTACTAGTCATTCATTTCGAATTGGCATGGCTTCTCACTGCGCAGACTGCGGAATGAGCGACGGTAAAATTTCACTCCTGGGACGTTGGAAATCCGATGCCTTTAAATCGTACATCAAACCGGTTAATTCGTGTAATTAGATGCAATTACCCAGTCTAGTCAACACTGTGTTTACTTTTCTATGACGCTGTATCCAGAGCATATGTTTATCTCTATCGACATTATTGTTGTGCTACTGAAGGGCATATGTTTATCCCTCCAGTTATATTTTTGTACGTTATTATTTTGTTGCATTGAATATATGTTTATCTCATTGTATGTTTAGCTAGGTTAATGGTAATTAATTTGTAGTTCTAATATTGAAATAGCCCAAGGTATATGTTTATCCCGTTAGCTATGAGTTTGCTCTTTCCCACCAGTATTTTTTTTCCCTCCTTTTATTTTTCCTTGGGGTCTGAACTTGATTAATACGTTTAATCAAGTCCATGGCGTTTTCAGACCACAAGGAATTTGTTTGACGAGATTACGTAACCAATTTTCGATTTCAGTTTCTCAATACAGCCAAATAATAAAATTCATATTTGTATATGATTATTGATTACTATTCGGAAATTAATTATAATTACATCATATTAAGATCAAATGCAGAATTGTGACATAATTCAATTAAATTTCAATTGTAGTATTACGTAATATTATTTTATAAAATTTTACGCAATGTGTTACAATGTTATGCAACAATTAAAGTCACGCTGGTGGCAAAGAGCAACATATACCATGTCTTGTTTTGTTTATATATTATGTATCGAAAGATGGAGGTGATGGTCATACGTCAAGGAAACAACATAAGTTATAGCCCCTTCATACGGAAATCAATTATGGATAAAAATCTTTAACTTTTTGAAAAGCCTGCTCAAAATTTTAATTTCGTCACATAAATGGAATATAATTGTACAATATAAATCAGATTGCTTTTGGCAGTTAAATTGCAATCTTTGCATCCTCTTGAATTTTTATATCAATATAGTTTTTCAAAAATCCTTTAGAGATAGCAATATATGGAGTTGGGCCAGAATGGTAAAAGGTAGAAATAGAGCGAGAGAGTGGTTAAGAGACTTGTATGAAAGAGTGGGGTAATAGGGGAGAGAGAGAAAGAGAGAAAAAGGAAGAGAAGGAGAGAGAGAGAGAGTCTAGAAACTAAGTTAGAAAAATTGCTAAATCAATGAAAATCAGAAACATTAACTCCAGTTGGTCGAATTATTGTCATCTAGATGTTTATAATACTAAATCTATGTAAATGAAACCTAAAAGCACAGTAGACAGTAATAAAATCGATATTTTTTCAAAAGTTTCCATAATATAGGATTTTTTCTTTGTTCGTGAATTATTCAAAATTGAACTTATTAGCTTTAAGAAATTGAAACACATTAATCCAAAGACAAATTTTATGAAGTATGCAAGTTTGAGAACTGAGGTTATGAACAGGCTGTATGCACAAGATTAACACTTGACACATTTACAAAACATAATACATTTTTACGAACCGAGTATCCCTAATCATACCTTATTGTTTATTAATACAGGTAAATGTTGTAAACCCTTGTACAACTTACTATTAGATAAAAAAAGGGAAAATGTACATCCGTATCAAAATGAACGGAAATGGGTTTAACTATTCACAGACTGCCTGGAATCCCTTTAAGTCCACAAAGGAATTAAAACTGCATTGTATATAATATAATATCAAATACTTCTCAGCATTGTTCCACCAAAAAAAGAATTATCTTTTTAATATAAAAAAGCAGAGTCTGCTGTATGCACTTTTTGTAAAACAGATGAGGAGAGTATTGAACACTTATTTTATGAATGTAATATTGTAAAAGAAATGTGTGATGTTGACGATGGTATGTTGATACAGTTTGAAAGTTTAATTTCACTTAATATACAATCATTTATTGTTGGAAAATATAAAAATAAAAAAAAATTACTTTTTTAAAAATTTAACTGCACTCATTGTAAAGCAATATATTTTTTCGTGTAAATATAAAAGTAATCCAATACCTAAAATACTTGCATTGAAAAATGTCAAAACAGAAAGACTTTTGAACTTAGAAATAATATTTGCTGTTTAAAAATGATATAAGAAAAATGAAAGCCACTTCCCAAAAATATGTGAAGAATTGTAGTTATTCTAGTATTATTTTTTCATTTTTATCATTTTAATTGTCCTAAGTTGAGTATGGTATGGTTTAAACATGTATACGTTGCTCTCTCTCTCTCTCTCTCTCTCTCTCTCTCTCTCTGTGCAAAATCAGCTTTCACTACATAAGAACTGTATACAATTATATAATTAATTAGTAACAACCTAATAATTTTTTTTAATATGTCTGTCTTGAATTAGCATAAACAATGAAATATATGATAGATATTCTTTCTATCGAACAAAGTAACTTAAACATTCTTTGGAATTCGCCCGCTGACAAAAATGGAGAGTGAGGCAAAAATAAAACGAGAGCAAATGTTTCCCTGTATACAGTATGTTACAATCTTATTCTTCTAAAGTTCACGTGTTATTTGAAAATTATCGATTGTTCATTAAGGATAAGGAGACCGTGTTTTTGTTGTCCTGCTTTGAATGTATCTCAGTCATTGAAAAAAGCTGAATGGTTAAAGTTTTGCCACTGTGTCAAATTCTCATTTATAATCACCGATATTCTTTGAATTTCTTTTTCTTTGGAAAGCAACTATTGCGATAAAAACAATTATAAGACATTTGAAAATAACCTCATAGCAGTTTATATCCCAACGCATATTTCAGAAACAAACAGGGGTGGAATCTTTATTATGATCGGCTGTCTGAAATGGCGACTTGCGAAAAAGAAAGGTACGCAGTTTGTACCACATAAAGCTATGAGGTGAGAGTGATGTCAATATATACAATAGTCAGTTGATATGTACGTACAGGTAGATGATTTAACCAATCAAAATCTGTTGAACAGTCAATCCTGCGTATAGTACATACAGCCCACAATACACACGACCCGCGAAAAAAAGTAAGTTGACAGATTGTTGCAGATTGTGGTTACACTGACGTCAACATTGTAGCACGTCACTAGGTTAATGCACGTTACTGGTAGATAACGTGCATACAAGTCACTTACTAATAGGTGCATGGTTTAACTAATGAAAAACATCTTTATTGATCCGTTCAATGGTCTTGTATGTACCAGTGCAGTTTATATACATATACATGTACCCCTATTCTTTATATTCGGCAGTTAGTACATCTGAGATGCATACGGATATAATTCTGAAACAGGTAAAGTTTTTTTTTTTCAAATAAAAATCAAACATTTTTGTTTATAACCTTTTGTTTTTTAAAAGTGTTCAGTATCCGTTAAACACAACCATTTAATAAGGCATACAACTTGCCTTAAACTAAAGACCTTCAAAGGTCGATTTTGTAGCATACATGTACCTAGGATTTTGTTTTAAACAGTTCAGATAATTGTTTTGCTTGATTTAGTTGAATTCTCAAAACAGTTTTTATACTCGCACTTTCTATAGAAAGTTCGGGTATATTGTTGTTACCATGGTCCGTCCGTCCGTCCGTCCGCCCGTCCGTCTGTCACATTTTACTTTCTCAAACTGCTCTTACATTTTATAAACCAGCAAACTGAACTCTTGGAGTTTGATTTGGGGTGTCATGCTGTTTTGTTAAAAAGGTTTCAAAATTCTCTGGTAGTCCTGGGGGTCAAATAATAGGTAAAAATGACGTTTTTTCTACAAAAAACCTGGTTCCTCGAACTTCTCTTACATTTTCAACAGTAGACAAAGCATCTCTTGGAATATGTTTTGGGGTGTCCTATAGATGCGCAATAAGGTTTCGGAAATTTCAATTTTGTCCTGGGGTCATTTAGTGGTTTAAAAATGATTAATTATTTTTTAAAAAAGTCTGGTTTCAAAAACGTCAACAGTTTTTAGCAGTAGCCTTATGATCTACTAGAATATGATTGGAGGTGTCATGCTGATGTGTAATCAGGTTTTAGAATTTTTTTTATCACGAGGGTCAATTGGGAACGAAAAATGACGTTCTTTCGCAAAAAAAAAAAAATGGTTCCCAGAACTCCTCTTACAGTTTATGCAGTAGCTATGTCATATTTTGGGATATGATAGGGAGTGTCCTATAGATGTGCAATCAGATTTTAAAAATTTAAATTTCATCCAGGGAGTCAAAAAGTAGCAAAAAATTGACGTTTTTCACTCCAAAAAAAACCCCAGTTCGCAGAACTCCGCTTATGATTTAATGAATAGCCACATCATATCTTGGGATATGATAGGGGCTGTCCTATAGATGTGCACTAAGGTTTTCAAAATTAAAAATTTCATCCAGGGAGTCAAATAGTAGCAAAAAATTGACGTTTTTCACTCCTAAAAAAACCCCAGTTCGCAGAACTCCTCTTATGATTTAATGAATAGCCACATCTTATCTTGGGATATGATAGGGGCTGTCCTATAGATGTGCAATAAGGTTTTAAAAATTTAAATTTTATCCTGGTAGTCAAATAGTAGCAGAAAATTAATGTTTATCCCTCTTTAAACTGTAAACGAGATGTTGTTTTTTTTTCTTAAAGTAAAAAACCTTACATTTCCACTTTTCATAATTGTCAAATGATCTATTTAAATTAGAATATGATTTGTGGTATAAAAAAACTATAAACTGGTAAAAAATGTTTTTCTAAAAACAAAATTCATTTACACTTTGCATAATTGACAAATGATTAATGAGATATGATCAGAAGATTTATTTTCTTCCTGACAGGAGATCAATAACTAATATTCAAATTAAACTTATTGACAATAAATGGTTAAAATTTAATGTTTATCCTCAAACCCCAACAAATCTGGTTCTAAAGATTCAGAGTCTTTTCCTACATTTTTACAGTAGCAAAATCATTTCTTGATGGTATTTTGGAGGGGTTAGGGGTTAAAAACAACTCCTGGGGGTCATGTACTTTATACCATTTGATGCATCATAATACATTAGAAACAAGAATATATATGGTTTAGTGGTGGGGATCTCAACAGTTTTCAAGATATTTGGTATTTTCCTGTTTCATGGGGGTCAGAACAATCCCATAGGGTCATGGCCTACATAACATTTGATGCATCATAATACACTAGAAACAAAAAATCTATAGGATGCAATGGTTTTGAAGATACTTGGTCTTTGGAGTTGGGATGACCCCAGGGGCAGAGGTCATGTCTTAAATGTATCTTGACATGATCAGCAGAATTGGACAGAATGATCATTTACAAAAGACTTCTACACAATAAAAGTTTACCCTGCATGGTCAACAAAATACATGTGTACATGTAATTACACAGTTTGTCAATCATTAACAACAATAAAGAGTTAGTTCATAACGTACATTTTTGCCCAAAACTCAGAAATAGTGTGTTCAGCAAATTTCAACTACTGGTATCAAAAAATTCATTAGTCAAAATTAGGTAGATAATTATGACCTAAAAGAATATTTTAAATGCCAAATCATGATCTTGTTAAACTTTTATCAATCTTTGTTGATCACATTTTTATATATAGCCTTTTTAAGACAATTAATCTTGAAGACTTAAAAAAATATTGATAATATGTCATATTTAAAAATGTCTATATTTTCAAAACGATTATCTGATAAATCAGTCAAAATGAAATACATATAACAAATTGGCAATTCTGCAATTGATTGACATCCCTAGTATAATATTACATGTACATATATAATATTATACATGTATATTGTTAACAATCAGGATTAAAATGCAGAATTTTTCATAATTTAATGAGTTATAAATCTTGATCATTTAGTATCCATGTAAATACCACATTATTGACAAAAAGAGTATTTTAAGCAAAATAAAAGTACTCTCATTAACTTTTTTTCTATAACTGGTGTGTGTAAAGGTTTAATGAAAAAAAACCTGCCATCATTCTCACTAGAAATGTATCTAATCCACAAATCGTGGGATGGGGAAGGGTTAAGACCCCTTCCCCATTCACCCCTATTATAACATATAAACATGCTAAGTCTGTACACTTATTTCAACAAAATTTAATATAAAATGTCACAGGCCGTGACAGGGTCAATATGGGGTCAACTCAATAGTGTAAGTCTGACAAATGAAAAAAAAAATCTAAAATGACAGAAATTGTACAAATGCAATAGGAAAGTTAACGATTATAAGCTTATTTAAATATTAAAAGATGTAATACAGTACGTATGCTGGCAAAGGGAGATTCACTTATTTAGAAAGTAAAAGTATACTTATATTTATCCCGCTTCAGACAAAATTGTAGGCAATTGATTGGATAAAATCAAATCACATGACCCCTGAAATTTCTTAATACACCTTCTACGAAAATTCTTGGAGGGGGTATATTAATCGTCGGGCGCGAGATTCTGTTCCGTCGTTTGAAACAAAAATGGCGGCGAGTAAACGGTTTGCGCAGACGACCTTTGAAGAAGTGCAACAAAAGAGATTTAAGGTGAATTCTTCAAACACAATCAAATGTAACAACAAAGCTGCTAACGTATTACGCGAATATTTAAAGGAAAAGGGACAGGATTCGAATTTTGAATCCTTTGATGTTGTACAATTGAATGAAGTTTTGGGACACTTTTATATTGATGCCCGGAAACCTGATGGAGAGAAGTACAAAACAACTTCTCTAGAAAACATTCGACACTCGCAACAGATTCCTGAGATCGCCGCCACATAATAAATGCTTTGATATTGTCAAAGACGCTGATTTTCAAAATGCAAACCAGAACTTTAAGGCTATGATGGCCGAGTTAAAAAGAGAAGGAATAGGTACCATTACACACCATCCCGTAATTGCCGAAGCAGATCGTGAGAAGTTGTACACATCAATTCATCTGAGTCCAACGACACCAAATGGCCTGTTTAACAAGGTTCACTTTAATATCCGGCTGTACTTTTTCAGGCAAGTTTATAATTTTATACATATATGACCTAAAGCTTATATATGAACTATAAATTGAAACAAACTGTGATTAAATAATTCTTTTAGAATTTATTCATAATAATCTGTTTCATTGTTTCAGAAGGGGCTGTGAAAATATTTGCAGCATGACAAAAGACACATTTATTATTTAGAGGGACCCCAAGACAGGTTTGAGATATGTAACAAAGGGCCTGGATGAAATGACAAAGAATCATCGAGAATGTGACAAGGAAAACATTGCACCAATAATGCCCGAAACACCAGGTATATGTAATAGATTTTCTTGCAACATAATTTAAAAGGTATTTTCATAAGTGTACAGAGAAATATATCAAATATTTAAGATCAATTTTAATGTCGAATTTGTTTTTCCACTCAGGTTCATCATTTTGCTCTGTTCAAAGTTTTTAGTTGTATGTAAGTAAATTACTCCCAGAACTTGACCGTCTTTGGCAGCGACCCTTGGGTTCCTTCATTGATAACATGGCAGTTTGGTATTCCAAAGTACCAGTTGGTTCAAAAACGTTGACCACGTTTATGTCAGATCTCAATAGGAAATGTGACCTTGATCAGATCTACACAAACCATTCCATTAGGGCCACTGGAGCAACAATGTTGTCGAAAGGAATGTATGGTCCATCTCAGATCATGGCCGTTACTGGTCACAAATCCCTCCAGTCTCTTACGGTATACCAGAGAGTGGATGAAGAAGAGAAGTTGAGGATGGGACAGAGTATTTCCGAAGCCATGTTGCCAAGTGCAAGCAAACAACTCGCCCTACCTGCTCCGACAATAATGGCCCTTCCATCTACTACTGGAACCCAGCTAGCCTTACCTGCTTCAACCTCTCAGCCATCTACAGAACCGGTAGTTGTTCCTGTTCCACAGTCAGCTGATACTTCAAAGTATCTTGAAGGCATTTGCCTTAATGAATTGTTTGATGACTTTGTCAAGTGTATCACACAGCTATGCAAACAAATCAAAAGAACCCTACCGTTTTTACCAACTGTCAATTTACTATCAACTTTAATGTCAGTAAACAGTAAATGTTGACTGATATCATGTAATTGATGTACTGAGCAATTGTTACTTGTCACAATGACATGTGTACACATATTTTACATTTCATTTTATATTTGTTGAATTTTATTGTTGATATTTTGTTTATGAAACTTGTCATTTTTTACATTTCAAATTTAATTATTGTTGAATTTTATTGTTAATACTTTGTTTTTGATACTTCAGATATATTTATTATGTGATATTCAATGTGATATCATTATTAAACATGTTATTGAACTTTTAAAAATCTTGTGAAGGTCTTCAGCGGGATAAATTGGTTACACAGTCAGTTTGGGACATATTACGGAGTCAATACACCCAATACGGATTTCCATTTCACACCCTGGATGACTCCGTATTATGTCCCAAACTGACTGTGTAACTAATAGTGTACCGGTGTCTCATAATATTGTGCTACTACATGTATTATACTTACCTATAATGGTCAACATCATAATGATATTCCAATTAGAGTACAATATGAATTCTTTAAGCTGATCACCAAAAAAAAACGTGTATGCATGTTAATAGACCAATCCACACTTTACATCTTTGGGGTGAAACCCATAGATTTCTCAAGGTAGTGTTTGTAGTTTAGAGGTTTATTACTCCGTCATTTGAAGTTAAAAGTTCGTTTCCTTTGTGTATTTTGATTTTGATTTGAGGATGGGGCAACCCACAGATCGAAGGAATAAATTTAATTCAGAGAGATTTCATCACAGGACGCCCAAATATTTGGTTGCATAAAGAAGGGTAAAGTTGGTTTTTTCCCTTTTCGACCTTTGGGTTGACCCCGCAAAGCGAAACAACTTCTGAAAGTGTGGATTGGACTATTAATCCTATTATGTACATGTACACCACGTGAAACCCATCTAACCAAAAGAGCTGGGTAAAAGTAGTACCCGCTTACGCAACTTGTAGACCTGTGCTGTGTACGGAACTTTTAGCAAAGATCATTTACTTACATGTAAAACATGCATGTATTTTCACAATTTTATTCTTTAAAACCCTTGCACTTTTTTTTTTATAAATTAATTAACCATGTAAAGTACAAATTTTAGCTTGAATGAGGTATGGGACATCTGCATATTGTGACGTACTCCCTATCGAAATAAACACTAAATAATAAATATAATACCCCCCCCCCCCCATAAAAAAAATTTATGATGCCTAACAGCGTAGCACAAATTGGGTTAGAGCGTTAACTACTTGTTTGTAAGTAAGAATCCTTCTGGGCCTTTTCTAATTTTTACCGCAAGTTTCCAAAAATGTTACAAAAACTTATTTTTGTTGGCCAAATATTGTAAAATTCGAAAATTTTAAAATGATGAAAGTATTTTGATTATAAATTTTATTACTTTTATTTAGTATCGACATGTGCGGCGATGTGCCCCATAACACCCTAAATAATTATATCTTCTGTCCTGGCAGTCCTGCAGTGAAAAGCATTGCGCAACGTGTCATTTATTTGCACCGTTTAAAATCGTCTTTGTTGCACTTTTGTTTTGATCAAAATTTTCTGATGTTTTTTTTATCTCCTGGGCAGTAGCGGCACATGCACGGATTAAGAACGATTAAGTTTTTCCATGGGGAGGTGGGGGGTTCAGAATAATAATTGTTTGTGCAGGGGTGGGTGTATGGAGGTTGGGGTCAGAGGTTTATTTTTGGTAATTTTACTTTATAAATGAATTTTTCAAGGAGGGGGGGGGGGG
>WFKH01011926.1:29059841-29071127 GCA_016163765.1 Magallana hongkongensis
CCCCCCCCCCAAAAAAAATAGCCCATAATTTCTTTCATGATTTCATATTTTCTTTTTTGATCTCTTCATGCATTGTCATTTCATCTGAAAATTTATCGATTTTAACCTAATTGATACTTGCCCGATATATAAATGCGTTGCTCCTTCAGGCCAAAAATATACAATTTACTTTATTCATAAAATCCCCTCAATTTTTCCAATAACATTTTACAAAAATTAAAGACCCGCTGCATTTTCTTTGTAACGAAAATACTCTCTGGATTCTTGATGTGATTTTCTTTGTTGCTGACGTCTGGATTGCATGGTAGGGCCTACCTACTTGAGCACCTGAAATTTGGTGCCCCAAGCTGAGCTAGTGTTTTGTCCAGCCATTTACATGGTGTGTTCAGCCGAATTTCCAACCAACAGGGTGTGTTGGTCACCGTTTGTCTCCTACAAAGCAAAGTAATGACTAAATGTTAACGTATCTAAAAACAAAATGAAGCCCCCCCCCCCCCCCTCCTTTTCCCCAAAAATTCAACGACAACGTTATTGTTTGACTTTTCACTATTTTAAGGCTTTGGTTGTCAAAAAGTATCTGGTGCCTGTTGTCATGGCGATTGTCTGATAAACTTCCGGCCGCCTGACTCGTAGTCAATTTACGTCATAATTAACATATTTAACACATTGCTTCGTTTATTAAGTGCTAGATATATAAAGATAAGGATAGAATCGCTGAAAAATATGCGATTTGTGTTCTTATTGGTTACTTTGCGATATTCAACACATTTTCCATAATAGCTGATAATTAATTGCAATTTTAATCTTCACACTCACGCATGATTTGTAAGATGGGAATAAACGAATATAAATCGAAGTTATTAACACAAACATGTACAGAGTTTGTACGATAAAAACATTGCAGCTACTAAACAAGCAATTTAATGAAGAATCATTCTAAGGACACGTTCAATTTCAATGCAAGTTCTGCATTGTTGACTTCAGCATTCATCAACGAACTAAAACTTGAAATTTTCTTGATTTTGTCACAAAAGGGGAGTGTGAATTTGTGACCAAATCAAGAAAAGTTCAAGCTTCACGTGTTAAGATTGTTAACGTGAGTTATGTTCATCAAAACAAGCGCTCCTAAACTTTCGCTACGTTTCTTTATGTCAAAGAAGGAATATTCTATATGGCGCTCGCTAGCGTCCGCTATTCTGAACAATAATCTAGGTAAAGAGCCTACAAGTTGTAAGCGTTGAACACAGTATGCCATTAGATTATGTTACGTCTTCACTTTTTTGAGTAGCATGCTTAATTAAAGGGATGTTATAACTTAAGTAGGTGGGTTAAATTTGTTGACAAATTACATTAGATTTACCTTAAATTTTTGGATATAATTTTATAAGCTATTGATTCTATTATCTAATGTCAAAAAGTCAGATATTTAAGGTTCTCCGACCCTCAGCCTCAAAGTAAATTTTTTCATCATAAAAATGTTATTTGTCCTTTAAACTTTATAAATGAAATGGAATAAAAAGAAATTTATTGATGGTATCCATGCATTTTACAAAGTTATTGCAAATATGCCCACGATAAATATAATGGAATAAATATACACGTTGAGATCAAATTAAAAAAAATTGTACCGGTGCATCGGTGGCTCGAACCCCCATTACCTACATGTATATGTAGTAGATCTCCGTGGAACCACTAAGCCAAGCATTTCGTTGAATACTGATTGTAATATATACACTAATAGTCTAATTAAATTTGTCTATATAAAAGGCAGATTTCTGGTACGAATGAAAAAAATCCGGATAATTTAGAGTTATTGAACATAGCTGAGGATCGGAGATCGTTAAATTAAAGTTTTGTAAATTTTCCGATGTCTTCATACTGAGCTCTTCTTCTCAAGGAAATTAAAATAGTCTAAAAATGGCCACAATCATTCAGCCCTTTTAATACGAAGGATCTTACTTGTACTCGGCTCCCCAGCCTTTGACAAAACTCATGCGAATGGTGCACATCCTAATTAGCGCGTACACTGACTCAAAGCCTTGATCGAAGGACTGGGCAAGTAAGGAGGCGAACTCCTGATTGTCGAAGATCCTGAGTTTACATCCTACAAATCAAAGTACTGAAATGATCTAATGTTGACACAGGTAGAATATAGGTACAGATGCATACATACATGTATTTAAAATTTTAACCATATTGAGTTTAGGTCCTGAGTTACAAATGAAAGAATTGTGATGAAAAAATGGCACAGATTGAATATTTTAAATGGACACAGTTGTATATTTAAAAAAAAAAACGATACTGCTTTAGTCGCTCTACATAAAAGAAAACACTGTACAATGTAGATATTAAAATGTATGGATAATTAATTCAAATTTGTATAAAAATTTAGAGGTAAGCATTATTTTTATAAAAATAGGACATGTAAGCATCTTTAAAAATAAACATAGGACATGAATATACAGATCCTTTGTTTTCAAATCCAATGAGTCGATACAACATTGAGATATACTTTTAAGGTGATAAATTCCCATAATTAAGGCCAATAATAAAGACCCTCGTTAAGTTTATTCAATTTTGACATCTTAACGGTTCTTTTCAGATTTATAGAAATTATAATCCCTCTATATATGTCACAGTTCTATATCAAAGTTGATGTATTTCCTTTAGTTCAAACTTAAAGTTTGTCACAGTAATTATATCAAAATAAATCTATTTCCTTAAGTTTAAACTTAAAATATGTCACAGGGATCTACTTCTTTGAGTTACTAGTATTTGATTCAAATTCGAACTTAATCTACATCTTTGACAATAAAAGTTTTGTGTCGGTAACCAATTAAAATTCCTCAAAATCATAAAGAAATTCAATTGAAATGTTGATTCAGAATTTAACATGGATTTGCAGACAAGTAGGTTACAATTATTTTGACGAATCATTTTCCTGAATACTTTTCCGTTTACGTACGGGAGAAAACGGAGAAAAGTGACCAGAAAAGAAATTAAGGAGGCTGGATGGTCAACAAATTAGGCATCAGGTCCTATATCTTCATACGGAACTCTTCATCTAAAGAGGGTAGATATAGCCCTCTTAATGCTTTTACGGTTATTGTCTTTGATTGAACTGACCTGGTGGGATTTTGCAGACCATGTTGGGATGCCAGTTGTACTGCTGATTGGTCAGAGGACTTTGCACGAATATAGCCCTGTCACTGAGGCATTCGACGTACACTTCTTGTCCATTGTAGGTCAGCTTCACTCCTTTACCTGTTCAAAATGTACGATAAAATTCACGAAAAAACACGAGAGAGAGAAAGAGAGAGAGAGAGAGAGAGAGATATTCTTTTCAATAAATTTCATCATAACACTTATATATATATATATATATATATATATATATATTGTACAGACCATCTCAATTGTGGTTGTACATGACATTATACCACTTTTTGGGCCATTTTCCTTTATCATTTGGAATAAAGTTGAGTTTATAAAAACTGAACCAAAAAATGAGCAAAAAAAAAAAACCAGTCATAAAACTAACCATCACATCCACCTTTAATTTTAGCATATGATTTTACTCATGAGAAAGAACACATAAATGGTTAAAAGCTTTAAAAGTAGATTTTGTTTCTTCAATATCTTCATACAGAGCTCTTCTTTTAAGGTAGCTCGTGGGTTTACCTGCTTGTGAGAAAACCTACCTTGAAAATTTGTCCACGTGATCCATAGGTTTTATAGTTTTATTTCTAAAATTTATTTAAGATTCGTCTGCGCGGTAATAATGTTATCGTGTTTCAAATACAGTGTCATTAATAAAATCAAGCAACACCATTTCAATGAAATATATAGTAAAATGTACATTTTAACCGAGAAACGCATTACAAAACTATGCTCCAAACTTTTAAACGATTCAGACGAAATTAATCATACTCAACACAAAAACAGAGAAGATAATTATGAATCAATTCATAAAAAAATATCAGTATGTGTTCTCGGCCAATTTTTGGCAAAAAAACTTTAAAGAATTAAAAGATTTCTCAAAACCTTATATTTTCATTACGACGTTAGCCTGACGTCATAATTTCCTTACTTCTTCAAGTTCATTTATTTCACTCAAAACATATAATGTTACATGAGGTGCAGAAGAATTATATACAAAAGTATAAGAAAAGCAGGATTTAAAAAAGATAAACAGAGAAAAAAAAATTAAACAATAATTTTATATAGTTGTTACGTAGGATGACCGACCAAATCAAATATTTTACTAATTAAAGTACACGTTTTCATAAGAATTACATGGTTTGAAGATGACATAAGTGTTCTAAATTTTAACGTGTTTGGGTTTTTAAGATAATAATTACTAAACAATTTTTTTCTTACATGTGACAATGCACTACATTCTAAAACATAGTGAAATTCATTCTTAGAACACCAAAATTGAAATGCATTTAATGACAAGACTAGCTGTTTAACACATTTTAGAACATGTAAATGCTTATTAGACATTATTGTGAATGTTATCAAATGCAATTAATGTAAGGCTGTAAAGATGTTACAGGGCCATCCCCTGGAATTAATTATCATGAATAAATGTTGAGTGAAAGATGTGGTATGAAAGATTTGATAAGGGTGCAGGTGTGCGACGCAGGCGTTGTAGCCCTGCTTCCCAAGAGTATCATTTCAGCTAGTTAGGAAAGTGAAAGAGAGTGAACATGAGTCTATTATTTTTAAGTTAATATCTGTAGTTGTCATTTGTTTATTGTGCATGATAGAGTTCTGAGAGATGAAAGTGAGTAGTTGATTGAGTTATGGGAGAGTCTGAGGAGTGAGAGATAATTGGTATGGCCATACCCAGGGAACACGTGGGAGACAGAGGGAGAATGAGTTTGGATGTGATAGAGTGAGGACGCATTTGATATTACCTGTGTTTCATATATATTGTGTAATTTGTGTTCGTTGTAAATATGTAAATAAACTTGTAAATATAAACAATAGTTATCAATCAGTGCCGGTGACAGGGAGGACCCCCGTCACAAAGATACAGAAAATTGCTATTTTTGTTTTTATGAAACTCTGAGTCAATCAATGCAAAAATAAAATGCCAGGCAACTACTGACATTATTTTAAAGTAAGTAATCAAATAAAACAGTTATCTCAAGCCAAAAGAAATTTAAGAATTTAATCGGTAGTACAAATTACGGAAGTTATAATTGTAAAAAAAAAAAGCGAAGTTAATGCATACATTCTATTTTAAAACATGACTTTAAATGGAAGAGTTCTAACGCACACTCATTCTTTATCTTTATAAAACAAAATGTAACAATGTATGTGACATCTTTAAATTTTCAGCACTTGATATTATAAATCTTTGTATAAACAGTCATAAACCGCATATAAGCTTTTTAAAATATTTTCTTTTATACTTCTAAATATCTCATTTGTCATTTTAAAATAAAATTATGAGTTTACTATGACGGTCAACTCTTTACGTCGATTCCTATTGTGACGTCAGCAAACCCGCGAGCTACGTTAAAGGAGGTTAAATAGTCTAAAAATGACCATAACCGTCTTAGCCTTGATCAGCAAGACGCCTCAGGAGAGAACATATATAGGCATTTTGCCTTCTGTTTGATCCAATTCAATGTATTTATATATTGAATAATTTGAAATACTTCTTAAATATAATAAGCAAGACGCTTCAACCTCTAGCATCTAACGAAGCTATTTGTTTGCTAAAAAAAATTCTGGATGATCGAGACCACGACCATCTAGGTTTGTATTTTACCAATATGGTGTCTTGTCACTTCCGCCGATTGCGTTCTGTGAACATTGGTCAAGGAGCCCAGACAGAATCTCTTTGTGTCGAAAGCGTCTGTGAATCCATCAATGCTGAAGGTTGGATCTGCTGCGTTAAAGCTTTCCCCGACTCGCTGGTGATGTTCGAAATAGGTCACTCCACACCAATACGAGGCACGCACTGTAAAGTCAACAATATGTTTTATCAGTTGGTTGTTTGTTCGAGTGCATCCAGCTTAATCGCATGTTCAGCTTTGAAATGAAAATAGTATAGGTAAGTGAAAGTAAGATTAAATGAAAGTACACGTATTTTAGTTAAGAGTAACAATCAATCACAACATTTCGGCCCTTTCCGACAAGCGGGAAAACAAGCTAGTATGTATTACGTAGGCATTAATAACCACCCCGCTATTTCAAAACTTGATAAAGATACACAGAACTGTATCATCGGTAGAAAGTTGAACTAAACTTCATAAAATTCAATGTTTACCTTAAAATGTATAACAGGAAATACATTCAAGGATGTCTAGACGATACTAACTTAAATTGATGGGAAGTGACTCCATTTTGTATAAAATTTTAACATCCTGTGATTTTAATATATACGAGGTGTTTTCGAGCTCTCCCAGAAAGGCCCGAAAAAAATTGCGGTTAAGTGTAACTTTCAATCTAAAATGAATAAGGTTAAATTAATAAAATCCCAAAACTGACAATAGTTTAAGACTAACATTTTGAAAAAAAGTCGCATTTGATAATTGACCGATATGCATAACTTTGTTTTTTATGCTAAGAGTTAGTTCGCTAATTATAAATTTGTACATTCAAACAAAGATATCGTAGATAACTTTATCTAAATTTATTCAAGAGAGTACCGACTGTAAAATATGTAAACATAAAAATAGGGATTTTTTAATACGTAAAATTGATACCGAACACTCGATCAGAATACAGAATAACCCCCCCCACCCCCCACCCCGATCATGTACTCACGTGCTTGCTCGTTAGACGGGTAGAAGACTTGGTCTGTTGACATCATACCATTCTGCTCGGCACAACTCATGATGATATTGTAATGATTATCATCAAATTCTTTGGATTTATCATACAACTTAAGTACAGGTACCAACGCAGCGATCTTTTGAAATCTTATTGGTTGACGATAAGTAACCAGGGGACGATGTTTTAATAAATGAACAACTATTATGATAATTTCTTATGTATGACTCTTTGCATATATATATTATCAAATGTCACAAAGGATTCTTTAGCATTATTGGTCATGTTTTCCAGGAATGATATTTAACTCCCATGTTAATTATCGGGGGTTTATAAGGTGATTGGAAAGCCAATAATTATTGAACAAATTATCAGTTTCAAAGAGCATTCACAGAAATAAAAGAAAACCACATATGGTAGTAAATAGATGACGCACACACGCAACACAATATTTAAAATATTTATATATCAAAATAAGTGAAATGATGAGAGGTACCGAAAAAGTTTAAATTTCTCTCTCTCTCTCTCCATATCTCTCTCTCTCTCTCTCTCTCTCTCTCTCTCTCTCTCTCTCTTGAAAATAACAAGTACAAATATGAAAATAAACTGTTCAAACTCTTGATAACTTTTAAGATTTCATCACCCCGTATACCCCCTATACCCAGCTGGTGGACGAAATATGGTTCATGAAAGCATAAACCTCATAGCTGCATATCATTATTTCGATAACCTACGTGTGCTTGTATTACGCCATTGACAAATTGGAACAAACAAACACATATTCCATTTTCGAGGAGTTCATGCGGTGGTTGGTTTTAATTACAAAAATATTTGTTTCCACTACTCTTCGACCATTTGTTTTAAAACAGTGTATAGAATATTTGACTCGGTTAGGGGAAAAAAGCCCAATGGGCAGATTCATGGGGTGTTAAGAGATTTTTTTTTTGTTTGCGTGTGATTCCAATGCCTATTTTCGGTAATTTTACTATGTTAATTTATGAAGTATGAATTTTCGAGGGGGTGGGTGCGGGTCCGGATCCCTGACCCCCCTCTAGTTCCACGAATGGGCCCACCAAATATTATCGACATATTTTTGCTTTGATTGTAATGAAGGTATATATTGCATACCATCTTCGCTAGGACTGCAGGTTTGTGAAATAAATAAAAAAAATCGCAAGTGTGATAATTTAGGCCAATGACTGTAAAACCCGGTCAAGTACTTTAAGTTTTACTTATTTTGATTTTTGGAAACGCATGAAAATTAATTTTCTGTTCAATGTTTGTTTTTTATCGAATATCGTATTTTTAGATCATTCCGACGGATTCAGAGCACCGAATTTGTAAAACGAAATCATCAAAACTAGGGACAAGGTCTAGTAAACTCAGTTTACACTGCATTGCTACTTGACTGAGTGAAAATCCTCTACATTATATATATTATATCGCTATTTCACGCATACATTGTGCAAGTTTTGTTTACCGAATCCATTTGTCTGGTCAGAAAAAAAGGAAGGGATGACACTTGATGAAAAAACTACTCTCTAATATGAAAGGTTCACGGCATGCTTGTTCATTGTCAGGTGCCGTTTGCTACTGTATATGGGGTTATTTTCGCCCAGTGTAATTTTCGCCCTTCTACACTTACAGTTTCGCCCTGTCTAGAATTCGACCAGACACAGTTTTGTTGAAAGAGAGATATACTGAGACATTGGAATTCGCCCAGTTTTAAATTCACGAGGGAGAAAGGGGCAAAACTAAAACGGAGGCAAATATTTCCCTGTATACAGTAATCTTTTCAGTTGGTAACACAACTTATCCCCTTGCATGTGAGAAAACAAAGTCGTTATTCTGTAGTTTGACTGTTAATTTAGAAAACGTGAACATACTCCACCAGATATTATGAACCTGACTCCAAGAAAGTGCATCATCATATCATGTCGCCTCGTAATGAGTCATATTTATATAATTATCAAATTATCGGGTGTGGGATGGTAAAATTTGAGTTGTCAGACGAGTTCCAATCCCAATTTCCCGTCCCCTTAAGTATTTGACAATTGGTTTTGAAGAATTAAACAGGTGTTTTAAAGCTGCATGATTATATAAAGTGGAGGTACATGTAAAGGGGAGGGGGGGGGGAGACAAAAATCATACAGCCTTGATTCTCTTAATCGTTTCAGAAGTGTTTCCTCTAAGTAAATATATACAAGCATAACTTGTATTAAACGGTGTAAATAAAAAAAAAGCATAATCTCATTGTATACTTCGAAATCCTATTTCTCAATTCATTGACTTCACGTGACAAAGTATGTTCTATCACTTTATCAATAAAGCTTAACTGTGAAATTTATTTTCCTGTAATAAGTGGTCAAGAAATTATAAAGCATTACATGTACGTGTATAACATCTTCTATACAGCTTAGATACATTGTAGTTAATCATGAACTGCAAACACAAAGGTCCAGCAGCTTTGGATTTATAATGGAGGGTTTGCTGTGTATGTCAAGACGGTTATTTCATTCATCATCAGGGGAAATGACTCTAAAATTTTACCCTTAACCATCCTTAAAAATGTATGTATATATATGGAAAAGACGTAGGAGATTTTTCAGACCCATGTTTTTCAAACATACTAAATTATGGTTTAATATTTAGGAGTTAAAAAGATGATACATAATTATGAATTTTATAATTTTAGACTAGACAAATAAAAGGTGTGTTATACATTGCTGTTGGTTTCTTCAGTTTGGTTTAACCCCGATTTCAAATTAGGGTTGTTGTTGTTGTTCTAAAGAGCAGCAAAATTCGGTTGAAGGTTATAAAACCGTCTTTGTCAATGAACCGCACATCATTTGCCAAAATGTTTACATTCCTGTAATGATCAGAAACACTCATGGAATCTATAAACAACAACCTTTTTGCTCATTTTCTGCTTTTTAAGACCTATCAAAGACATTTATTTAGTAAAAAGTTTCAACACTGGAAAACAGGCAGAGATTTTTTCTAGGAAGAGGAGAAAGGGGTCTGAGGGAGGTTTCTGTAATTAAAATTAGTTTTCAATGTCCAGGGGTTTCGAACCCCATGATCCCCTTTTTTGATCCGTGAGTGATTAAATTTTAATCACTTTAGAGAGACTATTTCTTCGCTACTTTGGATCTACAGTCGCTTGGTCATAAATATTAAATGTTTGATATTATCAATTGATTTACTCTTTCAGTGTCCAGTTAAATTTTACAACATTCTACATTACAGCTTGAAATAACAAACCAACAAACTTGAATTCATTTAGTTTTTTTTCTTTGGTGATGCTTTAGTATTTTAGAAAGTGTCCGACTTCGAGTGATGTGATGGAAAGCATTTTATTTGGGTTTTTTTGGGTGATGCTTTAGTATTTGAAAAAGTGTCCGACTTCAAATTCAGTGATGGAGAGCAATGTTGGAAGACTGACGAGACATCGATTCAACATTGTTCCTGCTTTCATTTTAAACGTTACATGCTTTAAAGTCCCTCGAACTGAACAACTTCGACTTTCTCTTCAATATCAGGATAAAATACTTGAATGTGCATATTTGATAACCGAAGACTTACAAATACATTCCCCGCATGTTGTGTTTAATAATCCATCACATCTGAAGACATTTAATTCGTTTGCATTCTGTAATTTTTGTCTAATCAAAACGTATTAAGTGAAACTGTATACCATATATCCGGTAATTTTCGCGTGTCACAAACTTTTTGGCGATTTAAAAAATTCTTATAACAAAGAATAGCAGATATAATTTCTGCATATTGAATATTTTGCGATATAAAAGTGATCGCGAAAAAAGCGAAAATTAGATAATCACGAAAATAACCTGATAGACGGTATTATATTACTTCAATCTGATTAAAATCAGATCCTCGATCCGCTCCCTGTTTTTCTATTGTCGCTACACGAGGTACTTAGCGACAAAAGAAAAACAAGGAGCGGATCGAGGATCTGATTTTAATCAGATTGTATATCACTTGTTCTATACTACACGCATACTCTTTGCCTTTACTTCTATAGGGTAATTAAATTAGTAGTTTCAAAAGCACTTACCTTCAACTTCCAGCATAGTCTGATATTTTTTCGATTTTTGTTTATGACTATGTTATAATCTGTTAAACTCTTTATTACTAATACTACAAAAAAAGCGTTTTATCTACCTATCTTTTTAAAATGACATGGAAATCATACCCGATTATTAAAACCCGAGGTGTTATACAGTAAGAAATATAAAGCTAGAATGCAATACGAATGCAACCATTTTTTAATGTCTTAACGTTATGTTGTAATTATAATTAATTAATTATTGTGAAAAAAAAATGAAAATGTTTGTGTATTCATACATTAATTTGTGTAGATTCGGAGGGAATAAATTTGCAAAGTAGATATGAACCAGATAAATTAAAACGACAAGTTCTGATTTCACACACACACACACACACACACACACACACACACACACACACACA
>WFKH01011926.1:29071227-29087618 GCA_016163765.1 Magallana hongkongensis
TTAGCGACAATAGAAAAACAAGGAGCGGATCGAGGATCTGATTTTAATCAGATTGTATATCACTTGTTCTATACTACACGCATACTCTTTGCCTTGACTTCTATAGGGTAATTAAATTAGTAGTTTCAAAAGCACTTACCTTCAACTTCCAGCATAGTCTGATATTTTTTCGATTTTTGTTTATGACTATGTTATAATCTGTTAAACTCTTTATTACTAATACTACAAAGAAAGCGTTTTATCTACCTATCTTTTTAAAATGACATGGAAATCATATCCGATTATTAAAACCCGAGGTGTTATACAGTAAGAAATATAAAGCTAGAATGCAATACGAATGCAACCATTTTTTAATGTCTTAACGTTATGTTGTAATTATAATTAATTAATTATTGTGAAAAAAAAAATGAAAATGTTTGTGTATTCATACATTAATTTGTGTAGATTCGGAGGGAATAAATTTGCAAAGTAGATATGAACCAGATAAATTAAAACGACAAGTTCTGATTTCACACACACACACACACACACACACACACACACACACACACACACACTTTTCTGATTTGTATGATATTCTTAAGAACAAGAACTTTGTTTATAGATTGATAAAGATTTTTTTTACCTTAGAAATAAATAAAAAAATATCCAGTTTATTCTGCTAAGTACATATATGTAAAAGTATCTGGTTTTTTTTCAAGCATGCTCAAGGAATAATAGCACATACATGTACTGAATATGTATGCAGAAATATGTAGTATAAAATACACAGTGGTATAGTTTTCTTTTTTGTGGACATGGCGGATTCTCACAATACCTGTACCACTATTACATAAAGAAACTAAAGGCAAAACATAAATTAAGATAACAGTATTTATTTAACAAATTAGATAAAAGTTATGAACACATCTCGTTTTACTGGGCTCGTTTCATTTATTTTAGTCTGGAAAGCATGCACTGATTATCGTCAATATGGCATGAGAAATCATATGTATTTCTAAACATCCAAGGATTTATTAAAATTTCGGTTGATTAAATTCATGTTTAGAAACTTTTACTTTAAAAAATGCAGTTTATGTTCAAATACTTTTACAACCAGGCCACAATAATATATTCAAATTCTAAGTATGTTAATACGTCACTGAAAACTTTACTCGAAGCATTTGATTATCCGGGTTATTCCAGTCTTTTCTTCTCCCACGACAAGATTGTGGTGATAATCGAGACAAAGTCCACCCTTACACGGAAACTCAATGTAACGGATAAAGTTACCATCACTGTCGATGATGTGGATAATGTCATTTGAGAAATCTGCAACAAATATTTGTTGGATATCATTTGTAACGAAATGGGAGGGCTTAAAGGTCTTGTAATGTGTACATTTCGTGATATTGCCCTTGTACTTGAAACGCAAATCCCTACAGACATCTACCACCACCACATTCCTCCCGGCGAAGTCAGACACACAAATATCACCATTCTTATTATCGGCTAGTTTAAGCACATATCTCTCACCAACCGAGAACAAGTTGCTTCCCCTGACTATCAGTTTCAATTATCTGAGTCTCTGTAGTCCCGGTATACCTTACTGTTCTACTTCTTCTCTTATCCAACGAGCGCATGCTTACCAGAAGACTGTCATTTACCGTATGACAGTCTTCTAGGGCACCAGTAAGAAAGATTTAAAAGCCTTGTGACTCTGTAACTTTCATACTTGTAAACTTTTGTATTAGGCCATTTTACTACAAATAAAAGGCCCAGTTGTTTGTTTATAGATAATGAAGATATATTATTAGCAGCTTTGACCGAAACCGTTTCTAGGACATTTCCACACTTGTCAATTTGATGAATTTTCCTGTCGTTTCCACTTATCCAGAATTGTTCTGTTCCAATGCATGCTATTTCCCATAGTGCAAAATCAAGCCCATAAGGACTTTAATTATATTTAAAAAGATTGGATTACCAATTATATTTTTGGAGATACAGTACCGTCAACGCGTAGGTTGTGTGCTTTTCTGTCCTTGAAGTTCTTCAAACATTTCCTGAATTTGGTCTTTAATTATCACACCAGGTGAAAATATTGGAAAAGTCGATCCTCCTTCTGTAAATCTATATCTACATGATTCGTTTCTTGATTTGTAGGTCGTAATTGCTAAAGCATCCACAGATTTAAGAACACTTCTACAGTTATGGATAATTACGTTAAGTTCTTTTTCAGCTTCTGTTGCCAAATACTGCATTGCATTGTTGTTATCTTCAAAGTCTTTTTTTGTTCTATCATCTTATTTCGTAATTTTTGGCCAATTCTATGCACAGCCTTGCATATTTTATCCTCTTGATCTTGATTATTTGATATAATATCATCAAAATCTTCGGTTAATCTTCTATTGGTTATCTTATTGTACTTTGGAGCAATGGTATCGTCAAGCTCTGTCAGGTCAGCAATAACTTGTTGTTTAATATCCTTATTTAACTTCTTCTATCTCTTTAATCTCGTGATTTTGGTGAGAACCAATCATGCACAGTACACACATTGGTTCATTGCAATCTTTACAGTACATCTCGCATCGTTTTTTTTTTATTGTGGAAGTTGCACTGGGGCAACACATGTTCTCCTCTTCTGTTGATAAACTCAACAATTTCGTGTTTCTTTGTCTTGTTCTGCACGTGGGTCTGAATGCATGGAGAGCAAAGATCCACGTGACAAAGATTACAATGCCATTCTACGGGATTGGAACACAACCGTCAACAGACGACATCTTGACCGTGAATGGTATTCATTACCGTTGCTGTTGCCTACGAAAAAAATAGAAACACTGTTAGGTTAACAAGTTAAGAAATATTTTTAAAAATTTGAAGCTTGTATTGGCGAACAATTGATTTAAATATTTGTAACAGGAGACTAGTTAGGAACACTTTAAAATTAAAAATGGAATGCAACACTAAAATTTAACTTTATGTATCGTTAAAGTACCAAAATTAATGTTCAAAGTTCAAATATGATTTCGTTGTTAAAAAAGAGACATCAATTTGATTCTTTTATATATTTTTTAAGATGAAGTGGAAAAATTGTTTTGTAATAATACACAAGGAAGTTCAAGATTTCTTTTAATAAATGCTGTATAGCAATATCTATTTAAATATGTTTATATTTGTTATTGAGACTTAATTTTTAAAAATAAAATTATTTATGAAAACAAATTTTATTGATAACTCTCTCTCTCTCTCTCTCTCTCTCTCTCTCTCTCTCTCTCTCTATATATATATATATATACATACATACATACATATGTAAGACTCCAAAGTCCGATGATCACGCCAAAGTCCGATGGTCACGCCAAAGTCCGATGGTCTGCGCCAAAGTCCGAGGGCTTGGTGCCTATACGGACGCCAAAGTATGTGACACCGTCTGTGACGTCACGTCATGACGACGTCATGGAAAACGTCAAACTAGCAATTCAAAATCAACAAGATGGGAGCGACAGGCTATCCGGACGATCGATTTATGATACATTTTGACAAAGTGAAGAAAAAAAGAAAGACAAACGATCCCAGTCCGGAGAATATGACGTGATATTTTTTTCGTTTAACGGCGAGATGCAAAAAAAGTAAATAAAAGGCGTAGCATTAGTCATAATATTGTGAATAGGAATTAACGGTAAAGGACTGCAAAAACGAAAAAAAAAATGCATATCGTGTACTAATAACTGTTACAATTTTAAAACGTGCTTTGAATTAGTCGATGACGATCAAATCTATAAGAAACGTGTTGAGAACTTGGGAGAGGAGCTGTTTAATTGAAATAGTTATCACCATAAGCTGAATTTTCCTCTTTATTTTCACTTCAATTTGAATGCATTTTATTCTATAGTATATGTAACAGACCCACTGTAATTTATCGTGAAGCATACATACGGATTATATATATTACGGAAACAATATTTGTGTTTTTATGGGAATGATTAGAACCATCAGACTTTGGCGTGTCACACCATCGGGGTTTGGCGACTGCACGCGGACCATCGTACTTTGGCGTGCTAAACCATCGGGGTTTAGCGCAGACCATCGGACTTTGGCGTGACCATCGGGCTTTAGAGTCCCATCACACTTTGAAGTCCTACACACACACACACACACACACACACACACACACACACACACACACACACACATATATATATAAAATCTTTAAAGTGTAAAATGTAAAAAAAAAATGTAAAATTTATAACACATCAGTTGATATCTTATCCTACAGTCGATCTCACAATCAAAATATGACATTGTGGGTTTCAAATAGAAATATCACAACATTACAAATGAAACCAAACATATCATAGACACTCTACTATAGTTAAAAAGCCATGGTCACGACTTTAGTCAAATTTTATTTTTCTATTTTTATTGTTTACAATGCTTAAGAAAGAATTTCTAATGATGAACCGAAATTTGAGTGTCGGTCGTAGAGTTATAAGCAAGATACAGAGCTCACAATTCTTTGTCAGGTAAACAAGGCTCGTGCCCTGTTTTTGTTCACATAGGTTCAATATACTAGTAAAAATCTTTTTCAAGCTTATAATTCGTTTCAAGCATATATATACAATTCCTTGCGTTTATCACATTTGTTTTAGATCTAAAACTTTATTTTTTACCTGAACATTTAAAACGTAAAATAAAATATGGCGTAAGCTTTGTTTACGTAGGAAGAGTTGTAAACTCTGTATCTCGCTTATAACTCAACGACTTACACACACATTTTGGTCGATTATTAGAAATACCTTACTTAAGGATTGTAAACATTGAAATCGGAAAAATATTTTGTGGCCAAAATCGTTACCATCCCCTTTTAAAATTATTTGGTTTAAGCGTGATAAAAATATGGACGAAACAAAGAAATTTACAAAACATAATCAATAAAACTTACTTTGGAACACTGGGTCGGTTTGAATCAAGATATGTAGTGTCCAAAAGAGAAAGAGGTTTCTGTTATGAGGCAAGCGGTCTGCTTAGCTGCAAACATACATATCATTATGCACATTTGTATACTTATTATCTGATAGATTACGAATGTGATAACATCAGGAAGTGTCGATTGTTTCAAGTCCGAATTGTTTAATAAAAATGAAGCTATTAGTTGTTCACCCTGTTTAATCCCCTAGATAAATCCGACCAATAATGGCTTAACCCTTCATTACAATCATATCGGTGCTACATTTATTTTGATAAAGTTACCTGTATTTTGTACCAAATATTCATAACGGCAAAGTAATTCCATCGAAAAATGTTTCTGTTTATGCTTTTGTGTTAAATTAGCAATGAATTGGTTTTTTTTATATTTATTGATAATTTTTCGAATATCAGAAATCTGATGTGTTGTGTGTGAAGTTGTAATGAACAATGCACATGTTGGCACAATACATGTTTTGCAGTACATCTCACACTGGTTTTTCTTGTGCAATTAGGCAAATAATGTATATTCTTTCTACGTATATTTATAAACTTAACAACTTCGTATCATCTTGTCCTGACTGTTATATGTAGGAATACAGAATGAGCATGACACTAATGTAAGACGAAATGTGGATACAACTGACAAAAAAAAGGCACCCAGTGTTTGATTGATACAATTCGCCATTGTTCTTGTGGGCAATGAAACGAAAATGAAATGAATATTGGTCAATTAGTAAATAAATCCTCCAGTTGTCCGTCAAGATATGCTTTAACATATTATAGGCATCTCAATAATAACTTTTGGACATTAAGCGTATATCATTTGACAGATGGAAACATTTGTTAACGTAGTTATGTAATATTTGCATTCATGTCATGCCTCGTTTTTTCAATTCGAAAAATCGGTCACACATAATCAATACATCATGTTTAAATAGGAGCAATAACATATTTTAAAATGCTGCATGAAAAACATTTAGAGATCGATTAGTATTTCATAAACAAGAAAACCAATTACAGTTGGAAGATATGCATGTTGTAAATGTATAATTGTTACTTTTAATCAAATGTATTGCATGCTTATTCATTGAACGCACACTTTACGTGAAATTGTTGGTTATTGCTTAACTTAGTTTTCTTATCTGTCATCGTTTAAATCCATTTTGTTAAATTTTACATTTTCATTTTGTTTCAAAATTACTTGGCACACCATAAATATCTTCAGCATATGTAATTTTCAATATTTCGTTTACAATTTTTGAATGTCTACAGGTAGGACAATAACAACATGATGCTTTATGACACATATTAAGGAGAAATTATGAAAACTTTTTGTTGAATTGTCATTTGAATCACCAGTAAGGAATATCGTATGATTCACTGCTTTAATACAAATAATTTCGTTCGATATTTTTGGCAACTGTCTTTAGTCTATAACAATTTAACATAAGAACAATTTTGTTAATTTAAATTATTCATTTTCTTTTCTGCTTGCTAGCCCGTTAATAATGGATAAATAAAAAAATCTTTATTAAATTACATGACACCTTTTATATAACTAGTCTAAAATTAGATGATATTCATCGTAGCAAGTACAAATGTTTTGTCTGACGTTTTATGCTTTTAAACAACGGTAGCTTGACAACAACAAATAAAATGTATGTCATTCATAAAATTGATTAAACACTTCGTGGTCGTTATTGCGCAGGTACAAACACAATATGATTACAAACTGCAGGAAACTATTGATTGTATAAAATGATTCATTTCAAATTTTGGTATGAAAAACTGTGCAGACTAATGTTTAACGCTTAGCTCGTGCCCTGTTTTTGTTTACTTTGGTTCAATATATTCAATATAACAGTAAGGTTCTTTTTAAGCTGATTCTTCTATCTGTTCATTTGAACATAAATAAACAGTTCCTAGCATTTGTCACTTTTATTTTTGGTCTAAACCATGGAAATTCAAAATGTAAACAAAAATATTTCCTGAGCTTTGTTTACATAACAAAAAATTGTGAGCTCTGTATATCCCGTACAACTCGACAACTGACAATCAAATTTTGGTTGACCATTAGAAACGCCTTACTGAAGTATTGTAAACATTAAAAATTGAAAATAATATTTGTCCAAAATCGTGACCATGCCCCATTAAATTAAATACAAGTAACATAAAACTGACTCGCTTTTATTAACATTCTGTATATACATTTTATTTCATTTTAAAAATAATATTTTTGCCAAATCAATCCAAGGATATAGTATGATATTATTTACATGTAGATACATATAATAATATTGCATACAAGACAAATTGCTAAACTGAGTGAAATATGTTTAGGTTAAAAAGAAAAAAAAAATAGGGTAAAAGAGGCAATTATTTACAAATAACCGCAATCGAATGTAGAAATGACTCAACTACTCCCAGCGACAAGTTTTTGAGAAATTTTGTTTCATGAAAGAATAAGAAAAAAAAACTCGTTGTAAATGATCCATGTGAAGTGTACTAGCACTAGGACTTTTCACGCGTAAGATTTCTGAGCAAAGGTAACTCGATGCTCGTAAAATTCTTTGATGAAAGTTGAGAAACAAGACTGATTCCAACTTGATTGACTTAAATTTCATCAATGATTTAATAAAATATACATTGTACCTGTATACTTTTTGAGATGACGGGTAAAAATAAACTGAAGCACATTTGAGCATTAGAAATCGTACTTTTTCGTTTAAAAGTAAAATGAAAGTAGGCAGAAACTTGTTTATCTTCTTTAATATTATTTTCAACTCTGTCAAAAAAAAATTAAAAATAAAACTACAAGCAAATGTTGGTTAAAGAATAGTACAACATTTTGACAAATTACTGAAAGAAAAATCCGAAAAGGGGTTAAAAATGGAAATCAAGGGGAACATTAAGCTTGAAAATATCTTTAACTTAACTTTTAATATGAATTACTTTCTTTTGGTTATATTCACAAAAATGATTAAAACTATCTAGCCCAAATTTTAAGAACTTAAAGTTTTACAAAATAGTATGACATCATAGAAGACTGGATCTATTTAATGAAACTGTAATGTTATTGGTAACAGTACAGTACCAAGTTACAATTCGAAGTCTAAATGCTGAATGTGGTGAACCACTTTCAGCTAAATTAATCGTTATATTTGATAATTCGAATTTCACCAATTCTATCGTCTCCAGCAATCAAATTACAGTCAGCATTGACACAGATGCCACCTTTACAGGGAAACTCGATGAAACGGACAAAGTTACCTTTACAATCTGTTATGTGAATTAGATCGTTCGAAAAGTCGCCAACAAGAATTTGAAGTTTTTTATCATTAGCGATATGGAGAGGCTTAAACAAGCCGTGCATAGATTGTATCGTTACATTGCCTTTGTACTTAAATTGAAAATCTCCAGAAGAACCAAACACGACGACAGCATTTCTAGCACAGTCATCTACAAAGACATCTTCATTGCCATTCTCAGTCAGATGTAGGACTGTTTGAGTATTAACAGAAAACAACGGATTCCCCTGACTGTCATTCTCGATCACCAGAGTCTCCATTGTTCCAGAATACCTCACTACTCTGCTTCGCGTTCTATCCAAAGAGCGCATGCTTATCAAAAGATTGTCATCAACTGTGTGACAGAGGCCTCTTGGACGCCAGTTAGAGAGCTCCAAAATAGCCACTTCACTATTATTTTCATGCTTCCAAACTTTTGTGTCGGCCCAACCCTTAATGAAAACAAGTTCTTGCTGTACGTTAAGTGATAATCCTATCACATTTTCCGTAAGGTTGATAGTTTTCAAAATAGACCCATTTCTGTCTAATTGAATGATTGTGCCATTGTTTTCACTTACCCATATCTTGTCTCCATTACATGTTATTCTCCAAAGCAATGAATTTTCGCCGTAAGGACTCTTTATGATGTTAAGAACTACAGGGGTTTCAACAGTTGTCAGCGTGCATAATTGATCGTCTGATTCGTTGTTCGTTTGTATTTGAAGTCCTCCAAGCATATCTAGTATCTAATCCTTCTTTATTACACCACATGAAAATTGTGGACAAGGATACTTAGTTTCTTTAAACCCGTCTCTGAATTTTGCATTTCTTGAATGATAACTTATAATAGATATAGCATTACGTGAATTTAAAACTCGTTTGTAATTTTGGATAATTTCATCCAGTTCTTTTTCTGTTTCCACTTTTGAGGACTGCATTTCTTTGTGTTTCTGATCAGATTTTTGTTTTTGTTTTGTAACCTCTTCCCGCATTTCGCTGCCAATATCACGCACGACCTGGCAGATTTCATCTTCTTGGTCTTGTATGGCAGCGAGAACTTTGTCAAACTCTGCAAAGGGTACACCTGTTGCTATATTTCTGTATTTTGGAGCAATCGTAGTTTCTAGCTCGGTCACATCTGTGATGATTCGTTGATTGAATTCGTCGATGATTTCTTTGATATCGGTAATATCGTGTCTTCTGTGATTACTTGTAACACACAATACACACATTGGTTCATTGCAGTCTTTACAGTACATCTCACATCGGTTCTTATCGTGGGAGATACACTCAGGCAAAATGTGTCCTTCCCTTCTGTTAACGAACTCAACTACTTCGTGTCTCTTTGTTCTGTCCGTCATATGAATCGGAATACAGGCCGAGCAGAGGTCAACATGACACAGGTTACAGTGATGTTCCACAGGATTGGGACACAACTGACAGAAGACGACGTCTTGACTTTGGACAGAAGCCATTACTGTAGACTCTTCAATTATGATAGTAATCAAATCATAAAAAGTCAAAACACAAAGACAGTATTGCTGTATTGTTTCAATATACAGTTATAGTTTGATTTAATACATAATTTTCTGTATACCTTAAGAAATAAGATATTTTAGATTTTAAAAAAATGAAAACCTATTTGGCATAAGTAATTTTGTCCATTGTAAAAAAGATATGTACGTGCATTTCGGTGCATAACTTGTAAACATTCATTGGAATGTGTGAAGATGTCTTGTTGATTTTATTACTATACATGTGAGCTTGCTAGCTTTCAGTATTTTTTACTGAAGGTAATAAAAATAGGAAAAATAATCGTCTGCCATTTCATAATAAAAGAAAATTTTTTAGATATATTTTACTTATCCTTAATCTTAAGATTCCATTGCAAAGTTGTAAATATGTCGTTGCAACTGCTCTTAAGCAGCTTAAAAACTAATTTGAACGATCTTGCAGCCTTCATTATCTCTAATACTACATGTAAAAGATATCTATTTTATAAATTTGGGGATTTTTTTTTCAAGAATTTGGCAAAAGATAATACCATTATTTATTATTGAAAGAAAAAACTGATAATTGTATATACTTTAAATTAGAAATTTCAACCCTTCCTTAAACGACATCTTTCTATTTTTTCATATTACGTTTTAGATTTACAGAAAGTTATCTTTTTCTAACTTAAAGAAAGGAAATTAAAACAAATATTTCTGTGCAATAAAAATATGTGTAGAAATACTTACTCTTTTTAATCTCGATATATCATCTTAGAAATGACACTTTCGTTTTGTACACGTATCAAAATGGCTGAAAGTAAGTATATATGTAAGACTTGTATAAGACTTACAATGTAGCTTTAAATGTCACACGGCTAGCTAGCTGATTTTAAGTGCATGCACTTTTTTCTGTAAGCGGAAGTTCCCGCCTATTATGTTCAGAGGAAAGAAATCAATAACATAAATTTTCTTTCCAGCGACAGCGTTTGCAATAGACAAGTTAAAACTGGCATTTTATAGATTCTTTCAAATTGTGATTATAACTGTTTGGTTTTTTGTTTGTTTTTTGTTTTTTTCTCTTTTTTTTGGTTTTATGTCATATCCTTTTCCAATGCAGTTCTATAACATTCAAGGAATGATTTTTCATACATGGAAATATTACTTTTAACTGGTTATATCTAAGCCTCATTTTAGATTATGCAATGTAAAAAAAATCGATTATCTAAGATGAAGAGATAACAAATATTCAGTCGATGTAAATATAAATATAATTTGATCAATTGTCAAAGACAGTTGCTATCAAAATCTGGAAGTACATATGTAATAAAATCTAATTTTACCCAAAAAGTTTTCAAATCTTTCGGTGATTCTGATGCAATCTATATATCATATTAAAACAAGTTTAATACAAGCAGATTCTGAGAGTCATTGTCTAAAACAAATCCCCACTGTTACACTGTAGCTGTATATAAACATTTTTTGATGGCTGATATAATAGACGTTGAACCCGATAAATCACATGCGTTCACTCATTAATACGGAGTACACAGATTTATATATTTAATTATTTCTGTACACTGTAGGTAACACTGCAACGAATAAACATGAAATTCTATCTAACCTTGACTTAGTTTCCGTACAATCTGCTTGTGGTGAATAGGCACTGAAACTATTCAACAGCAGCATTCGATTTTTAATTTTTAATTTTAAATTTATTTTTACATGATAATAAAATGCACTTTTAATGGCGTCAAAATTTAACAGCTAACAATAAACTATTTTTCATGAAAAGTGCACAGGAGCTGTGTAGCATTGAATACTGGAAAAACCAATTAAGACAGGATGCATGGTGAAATAATAAATTGATTTATGCGTAAAGATATAACAGTTTGGTACAGAAATCTTCACACAATTTCACTTTCATTTTTTCTGTGTGTTTCAAATCTAGTCTTATCAAACAGCTTTGGCAAGCTGCCTGCTGTTCAGATGTGTCAACATTTAGAATCGACAATTCTTTGTAAATACTTTTACGACAATTAAAAAAACAAGATAGTATTTGTATAACAAGGCAACATAAATCTCTAAGTATAGATATCAAATCATTTGATAATGATTATGTAATTTGCATTTGTGTTTTTGGCAAAAACTTCACCGACTTTTCTTCATAACAACGATATCACTTTTCTGATTAACTTTATTTTTACCGTCCTACCATTGATTATGCCCATGCTAGTTGTTATTGTTCAGAAATATCTTACAAAAGTCAATAATTATGTTTACAAATCTAGCATCTTTTTTACTATTAAGATTAATGAAAAATAATTTCAACGAATACAATTTCACTTTCTTTTTTTTGTATGTTTGAAATCCAGTCTTTATCAAACAGCTTTGGCAAGGGTAGGCCTTTGGCAAGCTGCCCGCTCTTCAGATGTGGAAACATTTAAAGTCGACAAATTTGTAAATACTTTTACGACAATCAAAAGCAAGATAGTATTCGTATAACAACTTGAAGGCAAGATAAACCTCTAATGTAGATAACAAAGCAATTGATAATGATTATGTAATTTGCAATATATTTTGTGTTTTGGCAAGAAAACTTCACAGACTTTTCTTCCTGATAACAATGACATCCATTTTCTGATAAACTTTATTTAAACCGTCCTATCTTTTATTATGCCCGCGCTTATAATTGTTATCGGTCAGAAATATCTTACAAAAATCATTAATTATGTTTACAAATCTAGCAACTTATTTACTAATTAGATAAATGAAAAATAAAATTCAATGAATAGAAATAAAATAAAAAATTTTTAGTAATATTAGAAATTTTTACTGTATTATTTGAATAGTAATAAAAATATTAATTAATTTACAGTAACAAATCAGCAAATTTTATCCCTTATTTATTACTTTTAATTTCTCCACAAAATCTGGTTGCTACAATGTACATGGATTTATGCTGAAACGCAAGTTTTTTTTCTGGAAAATATATATAAAACGGTGTTTCATGTACTACAGAGTTGGTCACAGCATTTCCTGGAATATACATTTTGAAAAACAACAAATAATTAAAAAAATAATATCACTCATATTCAGAGGGAAAAAACATAGAAAACTGGATTTTCAACAAATGAACCAACAGATGTATATAAACCTTATGATTTGAAATATATTAATTTTGTCCATAAACTATTGTTAAATAAAGAAAAAAATATTTAAGGTTTAATATTTAAACATTTTCTTACATCTTTATACAGAGCTTTTCATTTCAATGAAATTGATCTAGCCTAAAATGACTATGAATTTTTAGCCCTCTTAGATTAATACACATACTCATCGATAACAAACAAAAAACTTGGAGTGTAAATGGTATTATACAATGTTGCTTTTAACATGACAAAATAATAACAAATCATACAATTAATGATCAGACAATCTAGAGTGCTTCTCATACATAGATAATACCTTTAGATTTTTTATAAACTTTTTACCACAATTATTATTAATTGCATACAAATGTTTGGATATTTATCTAGACAAAGAAGGAATGCTAAAAAAATACAGTTTTGACTAAAAAATATTGTACACCTGCTGAGTCCATTCAGTACTGTTCATGAATTGATGTATTGGTTAACTTTAAAAAAAAACTTAAAGTGTCGGTAAAATGGTATTGAAACGCTATTTCAAAAGAATCTTTCCAAGTTCTTAAAATTCCTGAAAAAGTAACAGCCAAATGAAGTATGTCCATTGGATGAATTTTTATAAAATATGATATTTCAAACATTAGCAATACGTTTGCAAATTATGTATTGAAAGTCGCTAAGAATTGTTTTTAAATATGTTGATCTAAGAAAAACATTTCAAAATAAGATGTCTGTGAAATATTGTAAGCAGTTGACATTCCACAACAAGAATTTAGCTTTATGACTTTATTTTTAAGTTTTTTTTTATGGATACTTTATTTGAACTCAAATCTATTAGAAAAGAACATGCAACGCTAAAAGTTAGCACTGTCGTAAATGTCAATATAACCAACATGGTAATTTAAGCTCCTCCTAACGAAATGTTTCTAAATAAATTTGTAATGGAAAGCTTTTTTCTCCTAATACAAAACAAAACGCGTTTTTGTTTGAACAAACGCGATTACACATTGTTTAAGCTTTTCAATTGCAATGCTATGGAAGTTTCTCGATCCACAGAAACATCACGCTTTAATATTCTTCGTACAATTCTTTTAATTTTTTAATCTTTCTTATTCTTACTTATGATTGGCCTTTCCAAATGTAAAACCTGAACGGTTATTTGAACTTCCAACAAATCTTGGTGGTTGATTGGAGGGCGAACTGTTTCCAAACGAAAAGCCAGTACCTGCAGTATTGCTGCTTCCGAATAAGCCTTCACTACGAGGCTTACTTCCGAACCCCATTAAGCCCCCACTATGTTGGTTACCAAACGAAAAACCCTCATTTTGGGCCGTACCCCCAAATTCGAAACCCGCATTTTGGGGAGCACTCCCAAAATTAAAAGTCGCATTACGTGACGTCCCAAAATTAAAAGATTGAGAACTATTTGGGTTTCCGACAACACCTTTTGACTGAAAACCTGCCTTTCGGGACATATTGTGAAACGCAGCAGAAGTGCTTGATGGTTCTGTGTTACTGGGGCCTCTCGATAAAGTGAGTGGTTTGGAAGTTTTATTCATCTGACATTTTCCAAATATTTCGTAAATTTGTTCCTTTCTGATTTGTCCAGGTAAAAAATTAGGATAAAACAGCCCTAATGCATTATAATTATCTCTAAATATTTGATTTCTTGACTCATAACCCATTATGGCTGTGACATCGGATGACGTAAGGATGCTTCTGTTGTTTAGAACAATTGCATTCAGTTCCTTTTCAGTTCTTGCTGCCAACGACTCTGTTTCTCTATTCTCCTTGGATTGGTCTCTTTGTTTGGTAACCTCTTCCCGCATTTGACTGGCAATGTCACGCACAATCTTGCAGATTGCATCTTCTTGATCTTGTATGGCAGAAAGAACTTTATCATATTCAGCGGAAGGTACACCTGCCATAACATTTCTGTATGCTGGAGCAATGTCATTTTCCAGCTCTGTAAGATCAGCGTAAATTCGATGCATGATGTTTTCGATAACTCCCCCAATATCTGCGATGTCGTGTTTTTTGTGTGTACTTGTTATGCAAAGTACACACGTTGGTTCATTGCAATCTTTGCAGTACATCTCGCATCGATTTTTATTGTGTGATTTGCACGCAGGCAGAGTAGGTCCTTCGTTTTTGTTGATAAATTCGACGACCTCATGCTTTTTTGTTTTGTCTGCCATGTGGATGGAAATGCATGAAGAGCAAAGGTCAACAAAACAAAGATTACAGTGGTGCTCCACTGGGTTTTGACACAATTGACAGCAGACGACATATTGTCCTTGAACGGTACTCATAGTTGTACGTTGTACTGAAAACCATTTTAAATAAACGTTAAACAAAGAAAATTAATTAAACGGAATGCATTATCTTTTGATCCCTTATCAAAACGGCCTGTTTGTTCCGATATTTTGTTGTTTAACTTAATTATAGATATTATAGACAAATAAACTTATTGAAAAATTGAAACGCATGTCTTGATATTTTATAAAACGAGTTGTTCCTTTTTTTACTTTAAAACTAGCAAAACATAAATTTATATATAAGTCTTTATAAGAATAAAATCAACTTACATTGAAATCTATCGTTTGGTTTCGGCGTTCTTAATTTTCTTGAAATGACGTACTTTCGTACTCTGTTTGCTGGAAAATATGGCTAAACGCCGATAGAAAATCATTTATATACTAGCTAGTTTAAACTGGAACAGATGATAACGCGTTCTTAATATTTTATTACGTTTCCTACTGTAATTAATCTAAGATTAAAGTCGGCCAAAATCACTTAAAAACACCAGTTAGAAGGCTATTTTTAGTGACGGCCCTAAAGCGAACCAACAAAATGAACACATTAGATTTTTTCATATAAAGGAGTTTGAATAAAAAATATATTTTACAGAAGCAGATTTTTGCAGTAAATACCATTTTTTCTTCCTTAGGGTAATCTTTTTCATTTTGAAGCAATGTTATACAGTTTTGGAAGTGAAACTGAGAGAACGTCATTCCTAATATTTTAAATGATCATTAAGTTTTGCAGTAAAATGAAGGCATTGACACATAGTAAGTCACGATTACTCTGTAATAGCTAAATAACTAAGTAACTATGGCATAAAAAAAACAAAGCATGCTCGCCGTTTTATTGTCTCACGTAGTGGTATCCCACCAATAACAATTTCTTAAACATCCTGTTTAAGAAATTGGTATTATTTTTGCATGCAATTTTCATCTGGTCTATTTCATGGAAAATAAAAGGCTTGTGTCACTTTTAAATACTGCGGTTTCGTCATTGTACAATGTTATTTACCTGTAATTAAGCTTATGCCAAAATATAAGAAGTACATTTTAGATCATTTGAGCACGAGAATGATCAGGAAATGGGAGCTCACATAGGGTATAATTGTTTTATAGTTATACATTTAGTAGTGCTGAAACTTTTTGGTTTCCTTTCATACAGTTCTTACCATTTGGATGTGGAAAAAAAGTTCAGCAGACGATGAAGATAACTCTTAT
>WFKH01011926.1:29104079-29125113 GCA_016163765.1 Magallana hongkongensis
GAAGACCCTCTTGTTATTCTATTGTTTTTTTTAGGGTCTTCCGTTTCCAACGGAAGACCCTCTTGTTATTCTATTGTTTTTTTTTATTATTATTATTCTTTTTCTTTTTCCTTCTGACTCGGTTTTGGCTTTATATCTCAAAAACTACTTAACCGATTTTGATGAAATTTTCAGGGATTATGAGAAATTCTTGTCCCTCAAAGACTTCAAAAGCTGAAAAATGACGTCATTTCCTTTTTCTTATTACGTCAATTTTAAATTTTTCAAAAAGCGATTTTGTCCAGTCATTTTCTTTTAAACGGTTATATATAGAGATTTGAAATTTTCAGTGATTGTCTATTTCTCGATTTACTTAGGGCATTTTGACAAAAAATCAAAATTCGTCACTTCCGGTCGAAACCGGAAGTGAATCAAAATTTTCAAAAAAATAAATTTTTTGATCAATTCAAAAACGTGTACGTGTTTTGTAGAGCTTATTTAGCTGAATCTAACACTGAAATCCGTTTTAAATTCGGACGATGCATCGCTGAGATGTAAGCGTTTAAAAATTGATTTTTTCGGAAATTTTGAATCCGCGTTCTTGGTTTAAAAAAATAGTTTTATGTTTAAAGTTAAATTAACTCGTACCTAAAATAATTAGAAAAATTGCTAAGTCGTACTTGAACACATTCGGATTTTTTTTTGTTAAGTTGTTTTTAAAATCGCAAATGTTTTTGTTAATTCGTACTTTAAATCATTCGGATTTTATTAAGTCGTACCAAGAATTATTCGATTTTTTACCTTATTTTTAGTTACTTATATTATTGGTGTAAGAACTCTGCTTCTTACAGGAACTTTATGCTCTACTTTCGACATTAACGGAAGACCCCCTCGTTGCTTTGCAACGAGCTTTGCTCTAGTTTATTATTATTATTCTTTTTATTTTTCCTTCTGACTCTGTTTTGGCTTTATATCTCAAAAACTACTCAACCGATTTTCATGAAATTTTCAGGGATTATGAGAAATTCTTGTCCCTCAAAGCCTTTCAAAGCTGAAAAATGACGTCACTTCCGTTTTCTAATTACGTCAATTTTAAATTTTACAAAAAAGCGATTTTGTCCAGTCATTTTCTTTTAAACGGTTATATATACAGATTTGAAATTTTCAGTGATTGTTTTTTTCTCGATTTACTTAGGGCATTTTGACAAAAAATCAGAATCCGTCACTTCCGGTCGAAACCGGAAGTGAATCAAATTTTTCGAAAAAATAAATTTTTTGATCAATTCAAAAACGTGTACGCGTTTTGTAGAGCTTCTTTAGCTTAACCTAACACTGAAATCCGTTTTTAAATCAGACGATCCATCACTGAGATATTAGCGTTTAAAAATTGATTTTTCCGGAAATTTTGATTCCGCGTTCTTGGTTAAGAAAATAGTCTTATGTTTACAGTTAAATTAACTCGTACCTAAAATAATTCGAAAAATTGTTAAGTCGTACTTGAACACATTCGGATTTTTTTTGTTAAGTCGTTCTTGAAATCGCAAAGGTTTTTGTTAATTCGTACTTAAAATCATTCGGAATTTTGTTAAGTCGTACCAAGAATTATTCGATTTTTTAGCTTTTTGTTTTAGTTACTTATGTTATTGGTTTTAAAAACTCTGCCTCTTACAGGAACTTTAGGGTCTACTTTCGACATTAACGGAAGACCCACTCGTTGCTTTGCAACGAGCTTTGCTCTAGTTATTATTCTTTTTCTTTTTCCTTCTGACTCCGTTTTGGCTTTATATCTCAAAAATAACTCAACCGATTTTCATGAAATTTATAGGGATTATGAGAAATTCTTGTCCCTTAAAGCCTTCAAAAGCTGAAAAATGACGTCACTTCCATTTTCTAATTACGTCAATTTTAAATTTTACAAAACGCGATTTTGTCCAGTCATTTTCTTTTAAACGGTTATGTATAGAGATTTTAAATTTTCAGTGATTGTCATTTTTTCGATTTACTTAGGGCATTTTGACAAAAAATCAGAATCCGTCACTTCCGGTCGAAACCGGAAATGAATAAAATTTTTCGAAAAAATAATTTGTTTGATCAATTCAAAAACGTAGACGTATTTTGTAGAACTTATTTAGCTTAATCTAACACTGAAATCCGTTTTAAAATCAGACGATGCATTGCTGAGATATTGGCGTTTAAAAAGTGATTTTTCCGGAAATTTTGATTCCGCGTTCTTGGTTGAGAAAATAGTCTTATTTTTAAAGTTAAATTAACTCGTACCTAAAATAATTCGAAAAATTGTTAAGTCGTACTTGAACACATTCGAATTTTTTTGTTAAGTCGTTCTTGAAATCGCGAAGGTTTTTGTTAATTTGTACGTAAAATCATTCGGAATTTGTTAAGTCGTACCAAGAATTATTCGATTTTTTTTTACCTTTTTGTTTAAGTTACTTATGTTATTGGTTTAAGAACTCTGTTTCTTACAGGAACTTTAAGCTTTACTTTCGACATTAACGGAAGACCCACTCGTTGCTTTGCAACGAGCTTTGCTCTAGTTATTATTATTATTCTTTTTCTTTTTCCTTCTGACTCCTTTTTGGCATTATATCTCAAAAACTATTCAACCGATTTTCATGAACTTTTCAGGGATGATGTGAAATTCTTGTCCCTCAAAGCTATCAAAAGCTGAAAAATGACGTCACTTCCGTTTTCTTATTACGTCAATTTTAAATTTTTCAAAAAGCGATTTTGTCCAGTCATTTTCTTTTAAACGATTTTATATAGAGATTTGAAATTTTCAGTGATTTTCTATTTTTCGATTTACTTAGGGCATTTTGACAAAAAATCAGAATCCGTCACTTCCGGTCAAAACCGGAAGTGAATCAAATTTTTTTTTAAAAATAAATTTTTTGATCAATTCAAAAACGTAAACGTGTTTTGTAGAGCTTATTTAGCTGAATCTAACACTGAAATCCGTTTTAAAATCAGACGATGCATCGCTGAGATATTAGCGTTGAAAAATTAATTTTTCCGGAAATGTTGATTTCGCGCTCTTGGTTAAGAAAATTGTCTTATATTTAAAGTAAAATTAACTCGTACCTAAAATAATTCGGAAAATTGTTAAGTCGTACTTGAACACATTCGGATTTTTTTTGTTAAGTCGTTCTTGAAATCGCAAAGGTTTTTGTTAATTCGTACTTAAAATCATTCGGAATTTGTTAAGTTGTACCAAGAATTTTTCGATTTTTTTTACCTTTTTGTTTTAGTAACTTATGTTATTGGATTAAGAACTCTGCTTCTTACAGGAACTTAAAGCCCTACTTTCGACAATAACGGAAGACCCACTCGTTGCTTTGCAACGAGCTTTGCTCTAGTTATAATTATTATCCCTCTTACAGCCGTATTTGGTTTACATGTTTTTTTGGTAAAATCCCTATTGATTAAGCTCAAAAATTAAAAACAAGATACTAATTTTCATCTTAAACTGTTTGACAAAACTATTTGCAACATACAGGAATTCCAACATATACGCCCGAGTCTTGAAATATAATATTTTCTAAGGAAATTTAGTTTTTAAGCTAATGATTTAAATCAATGTTACGTAATTTTCTTTATTTTGTAGATGAATACAATGTTTATATTGTTTTTTTGATGGAATAACAATATTTTTTTAAAGCTACTTTTACATACCAAAGTATACAGAATAATCGCTTTATTGAGATGGAACAACTTTATTTCACCACAAACAACAAGTAAAAGAGTGCGTTTAAAATGCAATGCATATGCATGTTAGATAATATGTCTAAAGTTGCAGTTTTCCTTGCAATAAAAAGTAACACTAAAAAGTCCTTTTACTACCTTTAACGGAAAGCTAGAATTACCATGAAGCAAATGTACTCAGCATTCAAAGCAAGATGTGTCTAAATTTTTAATATATGCATTTTCTGGATATATCTTGATACTTTACATCATGTATCACAGTCAGTGTCTTAGATGAGACCATTATCCACCATTAATTCTTCTAAATTTATGCTTTTATTTCAAAACATTATTCCTGTTGTGCAGGTCATCTAAGTATTCCAAAGAAAATTAAGCAGATTATTGAAGGATAATTTTATTTTATTCATGCAGAAGACTGTTGATGATGTAAAAGTTTTGTTATACATGTATTTAAGAAGCTATCATAGAAAAATTACTCAAAGACCACGAGGATTTTTATTCAATGTAATTCACCCTTGCTGAACAACGTTATTGCAGAAAGTATAACTTGTCAAAATCATTTGTGGTATTCAAATTCAAACTTCAGATTTTTTACAGTGATGTTTTGGTTTTTATCTCTTTCACTTTGTGGTTTCTGCAAAGACACCCCCTTTTACTCCTGAGTGTAACAATGCACTTAAATCAACTACTAAGTCAATGTAATATATGAAACATTTTATAACTTGTTCACTTTTATATATTGTAGACATGTTATGTAAAAAACAAATATGATAATATCATTATTATTTCAATGTATCACTAAGTTGTGTCATCACAATGTATTTTAAGCAGTACTGTTGAATATATATCAATTTTTATTACATCTAAAAGATGACTTAAAATGTATCATATAGATAAATAGGGAGTTAACCAGATGTCAAAAAATTCATTTTCATTGGCTCTTATATTTTATTCGTGTCTGTTCGTGTATTGTACTCACACTATTAATACCGGCACAGACACTGTTACTTGATTATATCTAGTATTTTCTATTATTATAACTGAGTAAAAATGTTTGTGAAAGTTATTTATGATAAAGTATTTTAATCACAGTCGTTGTAGTGGCACGAGTGTGTAGTGGTACGAGTTATCTATTGATTTGTTATGATACAGAGTTATCGTTCTTGTGCGAAAGCGCGCACATGGCAAAGTTTGCAGCAAATGTGAATGAGCACCTTTTATGTCTTTAGAGTCAGTCAGGCACCTTGATGTAAGTGTTTTATGATTCATCATTGTCAAAGTAATGTTTTTCATACAAATGCTAAGTAAGTTAAGCTGTGTTAAAGATCTTATTTCGGAATCATTTCGAATTTCCTCAGTCATGTTTTGGTATGTTTGTGTAGATTGTATTAAACTGTACTTCACATTATTGAATGAGTATGTATGTAAACGAATGAGTGCTTATTAGTGTTATTTGTTAATTTTAGCTATTACGGCGATCTTATGGCGATCCTAAAGTGATCTTATGCTAATAAAGTCCGTTAAATGACTGCCTGAGTTTGACTGGTCAATACGGGGGGCAGAACAGTCGTTATTCAGTGTGGCGACCTTTACACGTGTAACCAACTTCAGAAACAAAGGAAAATATCATATGTGATTATAGACAAGTTGTGACATCGTTTATTCCATTCATTGGGCAAAATGATAAATGATGCAATAAATGCAATGCAAAAAGGCAAAATAAAAACAACATACCAAAACTTTAGAGTATAACTAAACAAATGACAAATTTATAATCATAAAATAAACCTTTCATGTAAAGCAAATAAATATCAAATGTAGTATGAACTCGTAATATTCCATAGAACACACGACATCGTTTATTCCATCCAATGAACAAAGCAATGAATGCTACAATTAATATATTACAAAATATTGAAAATAATAAAAGTATGGACAAACAATTTGAAGTTTGGCTATAAAAATGATCACTCTTTTATTAAAAATTGTACATTTAATGTAAAGAAATCAATCTAAATCGGACTATCTAATCATAAATTTTTATGCTAAAGTTACTTCACAAAATCTATTTGAGGTATTTGATGATTCGAATTTTTCCAGTAACTAAATCTCCAACGACCAGATTGTGGTCAGTATCGACACTGATGCCTCCAGTACACGGATACTCGATATACCGGATAAAGTTACCATCATAGTCTATGATGTGGACATTATTGTTTGATCGATCATTAATAAGTATATGACATTTTTTGTCATTAACAATATGGAGAGGTTTAAATGTGTTGTTCTTCGCACTTGTGATCCTATTGCCTCCGTGGCGGAATCTTAAAATTCCAGAAGAATTCACCACCACGACAGCATTCCCAGCATAGTCGGCTACGAAAATATCTCCATTGCCATTTTCAGTCAGATGAAGCACTGCTTTAGAATGAACAGAAAACAACGGCTTCCCTTGCTTGTCGTTCTCAATCACCTGAATCTCTGTAGATCCTGAATATCTCACCACTTTACTTTGTGCATCATTCAAAGAGCGCATGCTTATCAAAAGATTGCCATTTACTGTATGACAGAGTCCTCTTGGCCGCCAGTTAGAAAGCTCTAAAAGTGTCATCACACTGTTATTTTCATACTTGAAAACTTTTGTGTCAACCCAACCGTTAATGAATACAAGTTTTTGATGAACATTAAGAGATAACCCTATTGCATTTACCGAGAGGTCTATTGTTTTCAAAATAGATCCATCCAAGTCTATTTGATTGATTTTTCCATTGTCTCCACTTACCCAGATTTTTCCTGTTTCTTCGCACGTTATTCTCCAAAGTGTAGATTTATTTCCATAAGGACTTTGAATTTCTTTTAAAGAGACAGGGGTTTCCATCAATTGTAGCACACTCTGCTTTTTGTCTGAAACAATGCTATATTGCACTTGAAGCTTTCCAAACATATCCAGAATCTGGTTCTCTTTAACCAGAACAGGGACGAAATTCGGGCAAGACTGACCGCTTTCTTTCATTCCATCTCTAAATTCCCCGTTTCTCGATTTATAACTCATAACGGTCATTGCATCACAAGCTTTGATTACTTCTTTGTTGTTCTGGATTATTTTATTTATTTCCTTTTCAGTTTCCAGTGCCAAAAATTGCATTTCTTTGTTTTTCTGCTCAGATATTCGTTTTTGTTTAGTAACCTCATCCCGCAGTTTGCTGCCAATATCACGTGCCACCTTGCATATCTTATCCTCTTGATCTTGTATGGCAGTGATAACTTTATCAAATTCTGCAGACGGTACACCAGGTGTGAAGTTTCTGTATTTTGGAACAATGACATTTTCCAGCTCTGACAAATCAGCGATTATTTGTTGTTTACTATTATCGATTATTTTTCCAATGTCAGTAAAGTCGTGTTTTTTGTGAGTAGTTGTAACGCACAATGCACACGTTGGTTTACAACATTCTCTGCAGTACATTTCACATCGGTTTTTCTTGTGTGTGTCACACTCAGGTAGAACAGGTCCTTCCTTTCTGTTAATAATCTCGACAATTGCGTGTCAATTTGTTTTGTCCGCCAGGTGCTTAAGAATGCAGGGAGAGCAAAGGTCAACATGACATAGGTTACAATGGTGTTCTACAGAATTGGTACACAACCGGCAGAGGACAACGTCCTGTCCTTGTGTGGAAGCCATTACTGTACTTTGATTCTGAAACAGTTATAATAAACAACAGTACAGGAAATATGTATGAAATCATTGCAATAAACGTGTTGTATTACAAATCTATTCAAATTTTTCTATATAAGACGTGCAACTATTAATTTTTATTTCAAATAAAATTTGGACTATTCAATTGATACCAGATAAAATTAAAATACATGAAACCTATTCTTACATGTAATTACATTAATTCTCAAAACGATAGTACATAATATAAAAATGCATTAATTCCGCAAGTTAGTTAAGGTCTTCCGTTTCCAACGGAAGACCTTGTACTGATTCTTCCGTTTCCAACGGAAGACCTTGTACTGATTCTGATGGTAATTCTTCATTAAGGTCTTCCGTTTCCAACGGAATACCCTCTTGTTATTCTTCGGTTTCTTTTTATTATTATTATACTTTTTCTTTTTTTTCTGACTCCTTTTCGGCTTCATAACTCAAAAAGTTTTCCACCGTTTTAAATGAAACTTTCAGAGATGATGTGCAATTATTATACCTCAAAGTTTTTAAAGTCTCCATGAAAACGTCACTTTCGTTTTTACGTTACGTCATTTTTAAAATTTTAAAAAAGTCATTTTGTCCGCGGCGTTTAAAAAAACGCTTTAAGATAAAGGCTTGAAATTTTGCGTGATAAGACATTTATCGATTTACCTCTGTAATAAGGCTGGATATGAAAATCCGTCACTTCCGGTCGAAACCGGAAGTGAATCAAATTTTTCGAAAAATTGAATTTTTTGATCAAATCAAAAACGTATACTTGTTTTGTAGAGTTTCTGAAGCTGAATCTAACACCGAAATCCGTTTTAAAATCAAACGATGCATTACAGAGATATTGGGGTTTAAAAATTGATTTTTCTGGAAATGTTGATTCCGCGTTCTTGGTTAAGAAAGTAGTGTTAATTTCTAAGTTAAATTAACTCGTACCTAAAAATTAATTGCTAAGTCGTACCTGAACACATTCGAATTTTTTTTGTTAAGTCGTTCATGAAATCGTTTAGGTTTTTGTTAAGTCGTACTTAAAATCATTCGGATTTGTTAAGTCGTACCAAGAATTTTTATCTTTTTGATTTAGTTACTCTTTTTATTGGTTTGAAGATCTCTGTTTCTAACAGGAACTTCTAGCATTACTTTCGACATTAACGGAAGACCCACTCGTTGCTTTGCAACGAGCTTTGCTCTAGTTATTATACTTTTTCTTTTTTTCTCCTTTTCGGCTTCATAACTCAAAAAATTTTTCAACCGATTTCAATGAAACTTTCAGGGATTGTTGCAAGTTAGCGTCCCTCAAAGATATTAAAGTTTCAATGACAACGTCACTTCCGGTTTGACGTAACGTCATTTTTAAAAATTAAAAAAAGTCAAAATGTCCGGGGCTTTTCTCAAAAACGCTTTAAGAGAGAGGCTTGAAATTTTCCGTGGTTATGATTTTGTCATTTTACCTGTGTAATAAGGCTGGAAATGAAAATCCGTCACTTCCGGTCGAAACCGGAAGTGAATTAAATTTTTCGAAAAATTAAATTTTTTGATCAAATCAAAAACGTAGATATGTTTTGTAGAGCACATTCAGTTGAATCTAACACTGAAATCCGTTCTAAAATCGGACCACGCATGTTAGAGATATTTGGGTTCAAAAATTTATTTTTCCGGAAATTTTGATTCCGCAGTCAAGATTTAGAAAATAGTGCAAAATTCACACTGAAAGTAACTTCTACTGAAAAAAATTTGCGGTAGGTGCTGGCACGATAAGAGAATGTCCTGAATTGAGGTATTCGGCGATTATTTTAAAGATTATTCACATGAGTTTTTAAACTACTTTGTTTAGATTCTATTGGTCACATATTAATCACTTCTGTAGTGTTTCTACATGGTCGTTCGTTTCATTGTGAAAACAAACTCATTGCTGTGTTGCCCCCCCCCCCCCCCCCCCCCGCCCCGCTGCCAAGTGCTCTCGCTGGATTTTTTTTAAATTGGCGAAAAGAGATATCCAAATCTGTCGGAATCATTTTTTGGTGACTTCTTCTTATGATTAACATTTTCTCCTTAACGTGTTTCACTTTCCCACCCTTTTGTTTATTCGGTCAGTCTATGTTAATTCAATCGCCACGTGCGACCGAAAATCTTGTGTCGCTTCAGCGCACACAGCTCAGAACATTTTTAGCCCCAGGTTATTTATGGCTGCAGATCATCAATTGTAATGCAATTGAGTAGCTTTCACTACGGTGGTCAGTTAACTTGTTAAACAATAAGGCTATATTTCGAAGTCAATAATCTTCACATTAAAGGTGCGAGATCGTAATCTGAGAATGTGGCTAATAAATTAACCTGTTGAACACGCTAAACTTCTATAGTTATATTATAATTAAAAGTTTTGAGTCAAAGGAAATTTGTTCTTGGGATTAGAAGTTATGAAATACGACTACATTATGCAATGCAGTCGGTCGCCATAGAAATCATCAAAGTACTGCAAGTGTCGACAGATTTCTTATTTCTTAAAAAAAGACCATGATAGTTCAATTTATTTCTTTACGTTTTTAACTTCGTTAATTTCCGATAGTTTCCGTAATATTTGGTTCAATTCAAGACTGGTTTTTTTATGCACGAGCGCTTTCACGCTCAGTTTAAGGTAATTGTCCATACGTCACAAAACAACGTATGACGTAATTCACGCGTGATTACGTCTTGCCCGTGCCCGATCTTTACTCTATACGCTTAGCAACGAACATAAATATATTTTCCCTAAAATTGTCTTTAGAATTAAAATTATACGTTGAAGAAAAATTACTTCTTTTTTTAAAACAGTCTTTAAAACCAGTAAAAATAGTTGAATATAATTAGGTTTTGTCTTGAAAGCATATCTGGTAATTAGCGTTTTCCGCGTATGTGACTGCAATTTCTAAATACCGATCTCGATCCATAATACTTACCGATATTCATAAAACCACATCTTTTGCGATTTATATAATACAGATTGATCAACGGTTTGTTCAAATAATGTTTTCTATTTAACAAAAAGCTAAATATACTTTTTAAAGATCTGAAATGATAAAACTATGCAAAATTTTATTTTTACGGAACTTTTTCAAAATATATATTTTAATGAATTTTACCAAAAATAAGCCAATTGTGATCCTAAAAAGGCCGGTCCTTTGGGTAATTTTATTTTCTATAGATTAAGGGCCGTAAGGGGTAAACATTATCACTATTTCAGAGAAATCTGTAGGTAAATAAAATTATAAAAGATTAAATTCTCTTTGAAATTTTGTTTAATTTTATCTCATTTGTAAACAAATTTATCTATTTTTAATAAATAAGCATGTGTTACATTAAAGTATTTGTTTTAAAAAATAAATTCGTTCATTTTACATAGGATATCAGTCAAAATTGATTTTCTGAAAGTCAAATAACAGGCTTAGGCTAATATTCTTAATGTATGAAAAAAGCACCATTTTCCGTAATTGGTTCTATTTTTAGCAACGGCCCTAGCTATTATAATACCGATGGACCAGTTAACTGGGTAAAATTCGATAAGGATATATACCCAAATACATGTTTGAGAAATTTGAAAAAATTCTGTAGGTATTTTATTTATGTAGTGGGGTATGGATAATTACCTTAAATAGATTTACCGGGGAGTATTGGATCAATGCGACGTTCGTTACAAAGAGCTACAGGTTGTGTCTTTGGTTTTCCCTTCCCGCCCTCACCCAAACATGTTTTTTGAGATTAACTAATATTGAACTGCTGTTAAATTGTTCTTTTTGTGTTGTCGTTTATTTGAATGTTGAATGAATATTAAATGCGATTTGTAACGAACGCACCAATCCTAAAAATCTTATTTATTTTTCAATAAATTAGTCAAGAAAATATTTATTTTCGGAAGAGTAAAACGAGAGAGAAAATAACTTGACTTACAGTCTATAATATAGCGACATATCTGCCTCCCAAAAATATATGCGCTTCTCAAAGTTACACTTAAGTGAGATAGATATGTGTTCTTGGGGATTTTATTTATTGCTAATAATATGAAAATTGATAAAAAAAAACTTTTTATTGAAGTTGTGTAGTATGAGGTTGTAGTGCAACTTAATTTACTTACAAGGTTAGCTACAGCAAGTGGAATACTAATTTTAGGTCAACGATGAATACCCAATCTATCAAAATAGAGGTAAATAGTTTCCAGAACTGTAATAATATGCATGTGTACATGAAGGTTGCACCCTCATTTGTATGACTGTAGGTGAGGAGATAAACGTGTAGCGATGTACATACAATGTATGACTGCACATACGGATTCCGGACCCTGGCTACAGACGATACCCATTAAAGAGTCTTTCAATACATCTATGCGCAGTTTGACTTAGAAGCTGACCAGTTTCATAACTTCTTCGAATTTCTCTAACACGGACTGTCTAATTCCTTCCCAGAATTCCAATTTACGCAAGCGCAATTGAAGTTTTATTCAATTTAATTAGTCAGCCCAAGGGCTGACTAAAAACTCAGCAGAATTTTTTTTTAAACTCCGAAATAGTCTAAAACAGAAGAAATAATGCCTTTATGGCTTTCGCTACATCTTCCTATTTATTTGTATTTTTAACCTAAAATATAGAACTGTAGGAATTCATTATCAAGACTTTACAAAAGCTTTGAAAACCTTACTACTTAGAAATCATTTAAATTCAAATTGACACATGTCATTGAGGAGACAACGTCGAAACCCACGGGTTTCTTATCTGTTACATTGCTTTCAACGCAGTGTAACGGATAGAAAACGCATGGGTTCCGACGATGATGATCATGAGGAGAGTGCAAATGTGCATACAAAACATTGGTCAATACATGCATAGACGACACACACTTCCCTATAGAAATGTTTAGAGATACCATCAATTTTGACTAATTACTAAATTTTGACAGCACGCAACAATATCAAACTTGCACATAGTCTTCAAAATTTAGAAAGATTTAAAAACAGAAGTTATCTTAAAGAAACGGTTACATGTTTTGTAGGCGGGTTCGTTTTTTTTTTTTTTTAATACAATTCCTGACATGAATCATGAGTACATGTATATAACAATGCTTGCTACCCTTTAAAAATTTAATTCGCCATTAAACTTCTCATTGCATGTTTAAAGAATTTTTGAAACGATTACACAAACTGTGTTTAACAAATAGTTTTCCTAAAACATTTTCTACCTGTCTTTTTCAAAACAAGTTTTTTTATACAGGCTTTCAATCACAACATGTTTTCATAACAAAAGCAGAAGTGAAAGTTTAGTCATTATAATCGTTTGACACCAAATCATATATATTTTCAACTCGCAGCAACAACGGAAGACCTATTCGTGGCTTTGCCACGAGCTCTGCTCTAGTTATGTTTCTTGTTGTAAAGATTTGATCGCGGATTGTTATTTAAGAGTGTTTTGCGTTAATCAACCCTGCATAGGTATTCATGGTTACAATATTTTTTCTGTTGATTTTTATTAGTTGCAGTTTTTTTATCAGCCTAATTTTAGTTTCTTGTACTGGCATCTAGACTTACAAACTAAGGATGAAAGTAAGGTAAATCTCTTTTGTAATTTGTTGCTGATTTTGATATTTATACCCAGTTAATATGTATGTTAGATACATACAACAGCATTACATACTGATGAGAATTATAACACTATAAAATGTAGTCGCTTATGTTGTAAAAGTCGATTATATTGCGTACTATGGTCCAATTAAAGATAATGAGAAAGAGTGTTGGATACCAGATACCATTCCAAGCAAAATCTCAGTCTAGATCCGGCAAAGTAATTTATTTTACTAGTTGCAAAATAAAGATACTTCTGTTGTTGTTTTTATTTTGACAATATATAACCGATTTAATTGGCATTTGATGCTTATTGAATCCACTTTGTCAAGAAACAGTCGTAACACCAGATGTATTTGAATTGACGAAATAGTAACAAGCGTACTTACTTTGATTAACCTTGATTTTTTCAAGCATTCAGTAAAACTCGTTTAGTGCGAACACGAATAAAGCAAAATTTCGGATATAGCGAAGTTTTTTGAGTCCCCGGTAAAATTCTTTACAAACTTTTGAAAATTTTACGGTTATAACGAATTCGGATATAACGAATTAAGCGAATTGATTTTGAGTCCCGTAAAGGTGAATAATGACGAAATTAAACACAATTATAACGAAATTCTTTACAGTTTAAAAAGTTTGCACTACCATTAAACATAATAGTTTGAATATATTTATTTTCACATAAATTCTTGAGTTCAATTTACAATCCGACTATTAAAGGTATCAAAAGAATGTATTTTCATTCTAAGCCTTAATTAGCAAAAATTGTAGTCTGGTGAAAGAAAACATGTATAAAGTGAATTCGCTATAGTTATTATTACGAATTCGTTATACCGATGTAACGAATTACGGATATAACGAAATTAATCTATTGGTCCCTAGGACTTCGCTATAACCGAGTTTTACTGTATATCTTTTGTGTGTTGTACTTTTGTTTTGTATTGCCACAACAAACATGTCCGACTCTATTGTGACAAAGACCCTCTTTTAAATGTTAAGGTACTTGTAGGGGTAAACTGAGCTATATTTAATAATATCGACAGTCAGCTGTCCTATATTACATCTGACATTCCAATTTTGGTTACCTATTAAAAATATCATAGTTATTTCAAAACGATAATCAATTAAATGAATATAGTTGGATTTGAGAATGTTCGATCAAATCATAACCATTTTTTTTAAATTTAAGTACACAAATGAAAAATCGCAAAAATAAATGAGTATCGTTTTTCATTTATGTGTATTCTATAGGAAAATGGAGCAGAAAAAGTTGGAAATAAATATTAGACTGTAATTTATATTGTTTCTCTATTAAAATGATTACAATTTCATTTCCATATTGCCGGATTAAAGACGTTTGAAATGATTCATATACATTGCAGTATTATAAAATAATTGCTTTGTATTTTTCATTATGCGATTTATATTTTGTATATCTATCTCAAATGACATGGGACACCTCCATATTGTGACGTACTTCCCATCAAAATAAACAATAAAACCAAGTATAACTTTATAATTTTTCTTTCCTAAAATTTAAAAAAATATTTTGGTCCAATATTGTTAAATTTGAAAATTCTAAACCGGTAAAAGTATGTTGATTATAATATGCATTTTATCCACATTAATATCGACAGGTGCCCCATGCCACCTTGAGAACTTAAAGTTTGTAAGCTATAATTCAATGGTTTAATGTATTGAATTTTGTTCAAAAGACAGTAACAATACATTTTTTTCTGTGTTGTAAATATTCATCATTGATGTATAAGTTTATGAGAAATTGCTTTAAAGAGTTTTTTTTACTAATGTCACTTTTACTCCTTTATAATACTTAAATATCATGTCTGTTGTAATTCATGTTTGCATGGTTTAACCGTCCATTTTCTATCCCAAATCTATTAAATGAATCTTAAATGCTGATTCTACTTTTGCTTATTTTTGATTCACTTATTTCCACAATGAATATTTTTAAAACATTATACTCTGTAAGAACATGGCTTCATACCTTCATGTTTGTAGTCCAAAAAAGTATTTAAATACACTTTTTCTATATGACTATCTTCTTAAATTGTTCTTTGTTATTTTTATAACTACTGGGGGAATTCTTTTTATCAAATTAGATTATTAGATATTATTAGATAGTCATATAGAAAAAGTGTATTTAAAAACTTTTTTGGACTACAAACATGAAGGTATGAAGCCATGTTCTTACAGAGTTTTTTCAGAATGCATTTTATTTTTTAGAAATATAGATGTGCTCCGAGCAAAGTTGGTTGTTTGTCTAAAGCAATGCTACCTTGTATTTGAAGTCTTCCAAACATATCTAGAATACGATCTTCTTTAACTAGACCAAATTGGAAGTTTGGATAAGACAACCCACTTTCTTTAATTCCATTTCTAAATTTTCATTTCTTTACTGTGATACTGAAAACAATCATAAACTCGAGCTAAGTAATAGTAGAGGAAAAGTGTTGTGTTGCCAAAAATGTTGTGTTGCCATGTAACGTATCTAAACTAATAGTCTCGATGAAAAATGCTACCATTATTTGTTTAATATCATATCATTTGGGTAACTCACTTACATGTAATAGCTAAAGACCAATGAACTATGTTTAACTGTAAAATTTCTCTTCTATTTACTTGATTCCAAAATAAAAACCATAAAAAATACGTGTATGCATAATTCCACGTAAATAACCCCTGCAAAAATTTCCATTTTGTAGCATTTGTTTTATGTCCTTATGCTGTTTCCTCAATCTATTTTCAAAGGGACATGCAAGTATAATGCTGATATCTTACACTTACAAGTAAAATTGTTTGATAGGTGACTTTTTAAATTTCAAGATTTTTTAATCCCATTGAAATTTGTAGTAATATTAATTTAAGACAATACATTCATATACTAATAAGTATGTCATGAAATTTTCTTTTTTATCAGTAAATCCGTATATATCAGCATAACGAACATAAGGAACCATACGTATCAGTAGATGTCAAAGCCTCCCCCACAATTTAATTACTCGAAATGGTTCTCAGTATTTATCCTTTATTCTGCTCCCTGAGTGACTGACTTATTTTTGAATTTTCGAACATTTTCACCAACTAATGGCAGGCTGATCGCACTTTCGCGTCAACATCTTGACCACGTACTAAAATAAAATTGCAACATAACGTGACAAATTTTTTTTTTTTAAAACAGTACGTATTATCAAATTTGAAGAATGAAAATATCAATAGTAAATTGTACTTTCATTTTTTTTTATCAAAATATATAGTTTTTTAAAAGATAATACTTAGTAATAATTTATTTTTATTTTATGAAAAATTACTTTTTCGAACAAAACAATTATTGACTAATGTTATGTTTGAATTTTATATTCAAACATTATATCAGCCAAAATATTTCTAGCATTTATATATTTTGGTTTAAAATGTTGAAACTTAGAACTAAACGTTTTCTATATTAGATATGACACGTTTAGGGATAATATACATAGATTTAATTTAGATAGGTCAGACTGTTTCTAAAAAAAAAAAAACATAACTTAAATAATATCTCTAAAAAACGCTCAGCTGTTTGCAATAGTATGCTTATGCAAAGGTATTGCTTGTGCTTTTATTGCATTTGGGGCTAAAGAATTATAAAGTTTATGCCAATCACCTAGATTTGTATTATTTGCAAGTCCGTAATTAAACATATAAATTTAATTTTGTCTATTCCTTAAAATATAGGTAGAGATTTCTCAAAACTTTCAAAGACAACATTAATATTACCAATCGAACCAATGAAATGCATACGATTCATGTTATCTGTTGTTTTTGATGCACCACAAACATTTTTTTTCAACTGTAGTTTTTCATTGAAAAATATATCAAAACATCAATTGCTATTGTTTGATATTTTGAATTTCAAATATGTTTCAGTTTTATTTTTTTATAAAACGGAATATGAAAAAAAATTTCCATTTTGCAATCCTGTATCTATCTATCTATCTATCTATCTATCTATCTATCTATCTATCTATCTATCTATCTATTTTTCTATCTGTCTGTCTGTAACAGAGTCAAACGTCTTCATTTACAGTACAAATAATTGAATTTGTTCACTATTACTAAATTATGACTGCTATATTAATTTCTTAGTACACTTCAGTAAATAGTATAAAAAATTAAATAATTTAATTCTTAAGTCCACGTACATGTACTGAATATAACGTGAAAATCAAATTAATATCAAACGCTTCATCGAATATTTACATTGTTTATAAATATATCATTCTAAAAGTGGCTTTCCTTTACGACTTAAGAAAACCGACCCATTAAAAATAGTCATTGACAAGATCAAATCACAATCACATTTGAAATCAATTTGTCCTCGTATGATTACACGTAAACTTTGCTACTTTCATTGCCACATCAACCACTAAAGAAAGCATTTAATTATATGGATATTCAATGTACTTGTCATGCATGTACAACAAATACATCCTAGTCATGGTTTGAAATCTTCATATCGTACGCTTGAGTTACACCGTAATATTCACTCTAAGTATTTGATAAAAAGAATTCCCCCAGTAGTTAGTTCTCCTACTACCAGATTTTGGTCAGTATCGATACTGATGCCACCAGTACATGGACACTCAATATAATAACGAATAAAGTGACCGTCACAGTCTATGACATGGACAAAGTTGTTACATTCGTCAGAAATAAGAAGGTGATGGTTTTTATCGTTGATAATCGCATTAGGATGGAACATTTTGTACTTTTTATACAATTGTGCCGAGAGATTGTGGCCTCTGCACTTAAATCGCAGGTCTCCAGATCCATCCATCACAACGACGGCCGTCCCAGCATAGTCAGCCACACAAATATCTCCATTGCCATTCTCAGCCAGGTGAAGCAAAGATTTATCATCAACAGAAAGTAACGATTTACCATGACTGCCATTCTCTATCTTCTGAGTCTCTGTTATTCCTGAGTATCTTACAACTCTACTTCGTTTTTTATCCATTGAACGCATTTATGCCGGAAAATCGCCATTCGCTTGTATGACAGATTCCTCTTGGAAGCCAGCTATGAAGTGCCACGACTCCATCACGTTCAGTCTTGTAGATTTTAGTATCAGTCCAACCAACTATAAACACAAGGTCTTGGTGTACGTCAAATGCAAGTCCAATGACATTACCCGGAGTTTCAATAGATTTTAAAATGACTCCTTATCTGTTCATTTGACTTATTCTATCATCATCTCCACATATCCATAACTTATGTTTTCCCTCACATGCTACACTCCAAAGAGTTGACTCCCGTTTACTTCTGCAAGGACTTTGAATGATACTTAATACAACTGGGGTTTTTATTTCTTTCTCCGAAATTTTAAGTTCTCCAAAAATACTAAGAACCTGGCAACCGTTTCACTAACAATTCGTAGATCGTAAACGTACGAGTACACTTACGCGTTCCGGACATGCACGTACATGTATACAAGCGTTTCACTAAACCTATCGTAAACGTAGCACTTACGAATTGCGAGTTACGTCCAACTTTGCAGAACTCTTCAGTCAACGGAGATACCGTATAGCCTGTTTTTTTGGCGGGACACAAATTTGGCGGATTTTGGCCTACAAGGTATACCATTAATTTTGGCGGATATAATTTTGCTGAATACTTTACCCTTCATCAAAAATATATTGTCAATTTATTTTTAATAGCTGAGAAGTTAATGTACTTAACCTATGTCACCATTACAAGGTGGTCAAATTTGATGTCCGACCCTGGCTTCACACATTTCAATTTTTTCAACAGAAATAAACAAAAAGTCCTTATTATATGCACGAAAAACGTATACTTTATAAACCATCTATTTTTTCATTGTTATGGAAGAAACCGTTAATCAGAAAATTATCTGCACTTGAGTCGATATTGGATCACACGTCTCCTAAAACAACACAAACTAACTCCCCAGTCACTAAGGCTAATTACACAGCTGAACAGGGAAAAGTGATATGGTGTTTAAACAATTAACTTCTAATTTATAGTAATGCTTAGCTTTTATTTATTAACATTAGTTTTGTATTGATTTTGAGTAAATGTACATATGTATCTATAACACTGTGTGCATGTAACAATGGTCTCTTTTTATCATGCTCACAGACTTTAAAAAATATATGAAAAAATAATCTCCAAAAACATGTTTGTCAATAAAAAACACTGTGCCGGATAATTATGCCAGTGCCAAGGTGGCATTTTTGCACCCGCTTAAGGCGCATTTCTCTAAAATTTCATTTATGTCAAATGATAGACCATAGCCTAGAGAGTAATTCACCACCTTTGACTTAGGTGTATCTCACCTGACAGGTGAGATATTTACCTTTAAACATAAATATCCCACAGGAAAAAAAAAATTCCCCTAGGAAAAATCATATTCCTGTGGGAATTTTACAAAATCCTATAGGATAAAGACATTTCCTACAGGATTTTAAAGTTATCCTGTAGGAAATATTTCTCCTGTAGGAAAATATTAAATCCTATAGGAAGTTAAAAAAAATTAATTTCCTATAGGAAATTAAAATATTCCTGTGGGAAAATAATCTCCTCTAGGAATTTTAATTTCTCCTAAGGGATTTTTTTCTCCCATAGGAAAAATATTATCCTGTAGGAGTAAATTCTCCCTTAGGAAATTAAAAATTCCTATAGGAATTATTATATTAGCCAACAATGTACATATATACGTCCCTAGCATGACTTAGTCCTAACTAGGACAATTTATATATCTCATAGAAGCTTTTGTCTAAGTAAATGTAGTCTGTAATGTTGCAATAAAAATGTATGCTGGCAATTAAATAAAGTTTCAAAACAATGAAGACAATATTTCTAAAGTAAAACAATTTTTTGATAATCCTAAAAGAAACTGGGTCAATTATGCAATGTCCAACTACAGCATACCCATAGTCAGATTGTATAGTCCGAAATATCTTACATTTTCCTGGCTTTTTTATTTCAATAGTCAGGAATACCTGGAAAGTAAATTTCAACTTCTTCAAAAAGGCCAGGTAAAACGTCAGATATTTCGGAATTACCCATAGTGTCTGAGGTTTTGTGTCCATCAAGATGATGAACCCATGATATTATGAGAATGAACTACGAAAGCAAGTTTTACGCGCGAAATTCTACAATCCCCCAAGCAAATTATTCAGCAAACCGGTGTCTTACATTTACAATACCATAAGATCCAAAATACTTACAGCAAATGAATTATTTTTGGTGATGTTTAGTGAACTGATTCACGACATCGAAAATTAAATTCTCGGAAATCATCAACACGAGAAACAATTACAAATGCATGATTCAGTCCAAACAGCTAACAGTGTGGCAGAAAATCTTGTTGAAAGATTGCATCATGTTTGTTTCAGATTGTTCTTTCCAGACTTATAATAACGTAACAGTAAGCGCTTATGAGACTATGACAGGTTTTGACTAAAATCAGAACATGTAATTGGGGGAGCTAATGCACGATACTTTCTGTTTTGCAGTTATTTCGTTTTAAAATATCATAATAATCAAGCAACACATTGTCACGAGGGCGTCGGGAGAGCAGCGGCTTTTGTCGTCTCCGTAATGAAAAACAGTTGTTGTTTTTTTTTTGTGGTTTTTTTTTTGTGGTTTTTTTTTTAACATAAATTACGTGTTTATTAGAATACTATTGCAGTGTTATTTAGTGGAGAATACATTGTTCAACGGCTGGAACAGCAGAGTGTGATTATGAACTCTGTTGTATACACAGACGTGAAGAGGGAGTAAAGATATATACATACTATATAGGCTATCGTATGTAGACAATTAACCTGGTATTTTACACTTTGGATATATCTTAGCGATAACTGCACACGTGCAATTCTGTTATTTGATCAGGTGTAAAACTTTTCTCTTACTTTGTAGCAAGAGGTTATAACTTTACATTTACAACCCTGTTTTACGTACTTTCCAGTGTAAGTGCATGTACATGTATATCAAATTTAAAAGGGAAGAGGAAAACCCCAATTAAAATATTCAAA
>WFKH01011926.1:29126240-29137964 GCA_016163765.1 Magallana hongkongensis
TAGAGGAAATATTAATTTCCTACAGGAAATTATAATATCCAATAGGATTTCTTTTTCCCATGGGAGATTTTCTTTATCCTATAGGAATTTTTCTTCCCATAGGAAATATAAATATCCCACAGGAGGAAAATTTCCTACAGGAAAACTTTGAAATCCTGTAGGAATTGTCTTTATCCTATAGGATTTTCTGAAATTCCCACAGGAATATGATTTTTCCTATGGGAATTTTATTTTTCCTATGGGAAATTTATGTTTAAAGGTAAATTTCTCACCTGTCAGGTGAGATACACCTAAGTCAAAGGTGGTTATATACTCTCTAGACTATGGTCTATCATTTGACATAAATGGAATTTTAGAGAAATGCGCCTTAAGCGGGTGCAAAAATGCCACCTTGGCACTGGCATAATTATCCGGCACAGTGTTAAAAGCTAGATAGAAAGGTATTAAATTTGGCGATTTTAATTTTGGTGAATTTTCAAAAATAGCCAAAATAGGCCAAAATTATATCCCCATCAAATATACCAGCTATACGTTAGTTTGGATCACCAGCAGAAGGTAAACATAGTTGACAGACGACAATGAAAGGCGATACCTTTAGAAAAGCAAACTGGTCAGAAGCCAACATAACACTGCTAGTGGACTTGGTGACGGACCCTGAGCTATGGAGAATCATTAAGGGGAAGTTTTCTCCATCCCTCACGGTCCATACGAAGACGAAAGTCTGGAATGAGATCACGGAGAGGTATATATAACATATAAGGCCTGTATACCCCACATCCCTCGTAAATAATAAAAAGATAAATTTCACTCACATTGTTTTTTTTTCTATATATTAAAAATTATAATAATATAATATTCTCTGTGTTTGATAATCATATGAAATTCTGACACCACACTGAAGTGGCTATGTACATCTAAAATTTACTTGTAACAGTGTAAATATTGACATGTAGTGATCATGATGAATTAAACATATAATAAAAATAACGTATCACAGTATTATAATATCTGTTTATAATAATATAGAATAAACGCTAGCTCAACATGTGTGCGAAGTCTGAAGGATGTTAAGAAAAAATGGCAAGATCTCCAAAGCCAATTTGAAACTAAAAAAAGGAGGCCAGTAGTTTATTTCTAAAATCAATGGTTTTTAAAAGGGTGAGATTCCTAAACTATTTTATAGCCAAGACACATGTAATAAGCAAATTCTTTTTTATTGTGACATTTGGCATTGTTTATTTATCCGAAGTCAATTTTGTGTCTTCTTACACTCATTTCTTTGATGTCGCTAATTTCTTTGTTATCCAATATGTGTGAAGCAATTTACTGTCTAAACACCAGGTGTCATGCATTATAGACTCTTATTTACTCAAGTTGAGCCCCTTTAGCAAAAAATGTAGTTTCTACTTAGTGTGAATTATCAATACGCGTTAATCGTCTTTTTACTTATATTTTTCTAAACATACGCAATTTTTACAAATTCCATTGGTCAGTTTTTCAAGAACTAATTTTTTTTTTACAGGCGAGAGTTGGGCTATGCGCGTCACTAACTCCTTTGCGCTCTTTCAATAAACACGTGTACTTACTGCCCACTCTCTGCCTCTTTTTCAAGCTTCTCGGATCCAACCTTTTTAGGATTGTCTAAAGAAGTAAACATTGTCTCCAAAAGGATAGGGCAAAGAAATTATCTACCCAAACCGTGTGAGACACTAGCTACAGAAATATGGTGTAGAGCCTAATGTGTAGCACCTGATGACGACCTCAAATTTCATATTTGGTAATGTAAATTTAATATTGTAGCATTTTTTTGTGCAATTCCTGTTTGGCGGTTCTATCATGGTCCTCATCTTTATATTATTTTATTTTAAGCAAATACATACATAAACACATATCAAATAGTTCACAGTGTTCTTAATTTTATTAAGCATAACTTTTAAAATTTTATTAATCATAACTTACTTCATATAATCATAAATCATAAATCTTGTTTTATCAAATTATACCAGATTTATACAATTATCGGCTAATATTTACATTTGTAAATTTATCATCATCTTTTTTAGTTTAAAATCTAAATTTATATTCTAAACATCAATTTTTATCATGATTTATTATGATTTTAATTTTAGTTTTGACGTGACCTGACTTATAAGCGTCCGGCCATCAAAAAATAGTACCATTGTCACCTGCCTTGGTACACCGGTGGTCCTTATTTACCAAATACTTTAGTACTCACTCTCATCTTAAACAATATTTGATATAAAAGCATAATAAAAGTGCAAATTAGTTCAATCCTTCGTAGTTTGAATATCATCTGTCTGTGATTCAATTTACTGAATCACGCCTATAGTATAAGCAAATTTGGGACTACTCTCTTAACTTAGTAGTAAACCGCTATATGTTTTGGTCAGACTTACCTATGAATATAATATGCACATTTATATAAGAAAATCTTATTTAAAGAAATTCAAAGTTTCTTTGAATTTGTATTGGAGTAGTTGTACTGACCAGTGCTGACAGTTCTTAAAGACAAACAATTAAATGATAATTTCCTGCAAATATGCATTTCTACAGGTTATGTCTTTAATACATATATATATCTATTATGTGTATTCAATTTATGTAAATACCAGGTTTCCAGATATTCAGTGTAATCTATCGCGCTGTTGCTGTATATTCAATTTTAACAAACTTAAGACTTTATAAAAATATGTACTTCTACACATTGTAGTTTTCGCTTTCAAATCACATAAAATGTTGTTCAACACTGACAGCAAAACAAGTCAAAAACATAAACTTTAGATAAATAAATGTATTTTTCATTCATTTTTTATTTATTCACTTTGTTTATTCATATGTAAAACAAGGGAATCAGAATTACATAAAGAGCAACAAATACTTTTTATTGATAACCGTTTTGTTTTGATTTTTTATTTATTTGCTTCATATTTCTTGTTTGAGTGCTTGCCTTGAAAAAAAGATCAAAATGAGTAAACTTAAAAGAACATACAAGAAAGGTTGTATTGAAATCACAAACCGCTAAATTTGGTTAATTTCTTTGTAGTAGATGATAACAAAATGTATGAAGCTCCGCAGCTATCCTGATGAAAAAGTAACTTGCAATAAAACAATCGATTTAGATGATTTGAATTTGTATTATCAAGTTTAAACAAATTTTCACTTTTAATGAAATATACGAGGGTTGTTAGAAAAGTTTGCGGACAAAGTCATTTATGGAAAAATTACTGTGTACTTTGAAGGATGACGTATGTCTTATTAAATGACTGTCAATTGAAAGTAAGTATGCAAAAATCATATGATTTTGATAATTCGTTCAAAATATGTAGCGATTTTTACTATGTATGAATTAGATTTACGGAGCGCCATTTCATATTTCCACGACGTCGTGTGACGTCAAACAACTGAAAGGCAAACCTGTCACGCTTTTTCAAAGTAAACACCTTTCAGTTGCACGCACTTTTTATGTCATTTAACCCATTCATAAAGTGCACCTTCAAACCATTATTTATGAAGATTTTGTATAATGTCTTTTGTGGCATATCGTAGATCATTTAGGTCCGAAAATCTCTGTTCAAAGTTTCGATAAAGCAAAATCCAAGGGTTCATCAATCCAAGGTGCAAGATCTGTGTTGTATTGATGGGGAGGGGGTTGCAGCAAGAGCTCAAAATATCAGTCCTTCCATCTTTAAACATCTGATTCCATTTGTAAACCATTGTCCTAGATATATGTCGGCCATCTCTAGCAGCATCTAAGAACCTTTTGGTGTCATCAGAGATTTTACTGCTTGTATACAAAATTTAATGAATGCCCGGTGCTCTAAGTTGTCCATTGACGTTAACGTTTTTGACTTAATTTTCATGCGCGGGTCGTCCATATTCGGCGATAAAATTGTCAGAAATTCTTCAATTTAATTGAAACTTTCACAAAATGACTTTCATAAGGTATTTTAACGTCTTATGAAATATCGTTTGTTTTTATTAGTTTACATGGTACATTTTATTAATAAGTAAAAAATGCGTACAAAATATAAAAAAAAATCATGCTCTGTGAAGCATATCTTATTATAATAAGTAAGCTGTATATTTTTATGGTGCATTTTAAAAAAACAAATCTTTACAAATTTATTAGAAATTACGTCAAGTTTAAAACTGAAAAGTTTCGCTTGTATCATGCGAATAGTCCTCTCACAATCGAACTTGTCCGCGAACTTTTCTAACAACCCTCGTATATCTGAGTTTATAAATTTCTATTCAGGCCCCGAGGTCATAAAACCTTTTTCATACTCGTACTCAAACTCGTACTCCGTACTCCGAGTATGTGCTCCACTGAGCACTACTATAAAATCCGAGGTTATAAAAGTATTGGAGTACATTCTCCGCTGAGTACTATTTGGAGTATGCTCCAAAAGCCGGTGGAGGAAAATTAACGTCTCTGGAGTAAGACAAGGCACGGTAATTCATGTAAATAGTCCTGGCATGAAGGCAAACTGTACATGTATTCAGATAAATTATATATCAACAAAATGTAACATTCTATTTACATGTACATATGTCCTTTTTCATCTGTAAGCATGGAGATGTGTCTGCATCTATACTTTTTGAACTTTTGAGTGTTATTGGAAAACTTAACAACAAATTGTGATTATGTCAAATGTTTTTGGAAAATTTAAGGGTAGGGTCGTAGATATAAACAACTTCTTAAAAAACGAGGTAATTAACGGTCTGGAACTCTCTCTCTCTCTCTCTCTCTCTCTCTCTCTCTCTCTCTCTCATGATTTCTATCTTCTAACATGTGTGTTATAATTAAAGTGTTATTTTTCTGTACATAAACAAGCTTAACTTTAATTAACTGTAAATTACCTGAATTCTCAAGCAGAATATATACATCGATCATACTTAATATCTTTCCATAAATGTTTATTTAAGAATAAAATTTGATGTCATAACACCAAATTTTATTTTTAAATAATCATTTGTGGAAAGACCCTAATATAAGACTTAAGACTAAAAGGGTCACTGGGACCCACCGTCCTTATATTCGAGCATTTATAATCAAATATTAAACCAAGCAATGCATTTCATTTTACGTTTACTTAGATGTCTATGCTCTCGATGTTTTAATTTGAAATAATAAAGGAAGGTAATGTTCCGTGGTCAAAATTGATATTTGGAAAATAAAAATCATATACTGGTAGGTGGTTCGGAATGGAAACCTTACCTTTCGGCAGTAAAATTAAATAAAAGTTGCAGCCTATATTAGACAATGAACACATCTAGATCTTTTATGTTAGTACGTAAGGTCACTTAGGAAGCCAAATATGTACGTCATAATTTAAAAGTATTGCCAATACAAAACTTGAAAATGTGCAATCTTTTTATTTAAGTTTACATCTAATGCCCTTTAACACGCGTTTTAATTAGTTACTGCTGATTCTTGATTACTTTCTATTGTTCCAAGTAAGATTACTTTTTGTTAACTTTCAGAATAGGTTTCTATTATTTCTAACGGTCTTGATATTTCGAAAAAAAGAAATGAACCTTGTACAAAATTATTCTAAATTATCACATTTTACAGCATTTTTGACACTATAGAGGAAAAGCGATTTTAAAAAGCCAATATTTTCCACAGACAGTAGCTGTTCTATGAAAATTAAAAAGCAATCATATAGATATACCACGGAAAATAGGATTCGATTCGACCCCCCCCCCCCCCCACAGACACACACCAACTCCTTTTAGTACCAGGAGCGGATCCAGAATTTGAAGTTAGAGGGGGCGCCAGTATAAGGCAGGGGGTCTTGGGCCGCCTTGAGTCCCCCAGTGGGTCCAGGGCAAAGCTCTGTAGATGACCCAGGAGGCGAAGCAGGCCCCGGAAGCTACTGGATTCTAAAGATTTTGTAGGGTAAAAATGAAGTCATCAAATAGACTTTTGTGATATTTCTTCTCTAGATTATACTTAAAGTAATAAAATTAAATTATTTTTAAAGGTTTGTAGATTTAAGACCGGCAGTTATCAAATCCCTCTGTTTTGCAGAAATATAAGAAACATTTTCCTTTTATTTTTTTTCTTTTGAATGGCTGTTAATTAATCAGTTTAAAAGATCAAGTTCAATGGGACGATGTAAATGACGTTTTAAAAAAGATAACTATGCCAGCTTGTGTTATAATACACATGGAAGAGTCGTTACTAGCTAGTATAACCAATTACTTAAAGCTAGAATGGTGTGTGGGTGACTGGTCACATTTTAACCCAAGGACAGCGTAACCAAAATGGGTTTTCTATGTACGTTACACCATTGAACCCACGGGTTTTCTTCATACTACACCATTGAAATCAGTCTAATGTAGGGAAATTCCATGAGTTTCAAAAAAAAAAAATTAATACTCGCAAGTTGTTAATTTTCTTTGCCAGAAGGAGAATGATTTAACTTTATTTTGACAATTTTAGGGGAGGGGGCAGGTGCGCCCCCTTGAATCCGCCACTGATTTACCGCTTATTCTATAAATTTTTTTCTCTTTCTACGGTTTGTGGCATGTAACATAAATTATAAATGATTAATAAGTAAGTAATAGAAATTGTTATATTTTTATGCATCCCCCATCCTTTGTAATTTAGAACTAATGTACATTCTTACAAAAATCAAAGAAGGGACCTCGCAAGTGCATCTGATTAATACTGATTAATAACGGTACATGTACATTCATTTCTTGGTTTTAAATGATGGGAAGTATGGGTCGTACTTGACTAAAAACAGAATTCTTAAAAAGTCGAGCTATTCAATGAAATTATTTTGTACGTACATTTACATGTATATGTACATTAACTAATGAAGCGAAATATCTAAAAGTTATTTTGATAATCTTGGTTGCAGCTCCCCCTTTCTCTTAAATTCACCTCCATTATATCTAGATATTTCACTGATAAAATGGTAAAAACTTTCCATATTAAATGTATATTCATGTAATTATGATTAAATTATAGCGTATAATACAGCAACATTATAATATGTAACAATATAATATGTTTGCACTACATTTTATTTAGATTAAATGTTTTGAGTACGACTTTGAGAAAGCTCCAAAGCTTACTCAGAAAATCGCCGTGTTGTACTCAGCCGGAGTACGAGTATGAAAAAGTTTTATAACCTCGATACCTTGAGTACGAGTACGATTTAGAGCACGGAGTACGATTTAGAGTATGAGATCGAACTCATACTCGTTTTATAACCTTTAGGCCAGGTTGCAACCGTGCTATTTTATGTTTAATATTTTGTGAACATAGATATATAAGAAATACCACTATCAATTCAATTAAAGTAACATTCTATACTGTCATACACATCAAGCAAAATAGTAATAATATAAAAATTATTATTGATATATTAGATAAACAGTTAGGCAGACATAGACAGACAGACGGTCAGACCGAAAAACAGACAGCAGATCAGATAGACAAGAAGACAGATACACAGATACAGAAATATACGTTAGAGTCTTTTCCTTCTAAAAGTTCACCCACAATTGACAATTAACTTTCTTAACTTCCCTATGAACACGACTGAACTGTTTTTTGTTTCAAAAGTTTAAGTTTGCACCACCGGGCAAAATGGCTGGAGTCATTGGAATAGAATATAAACGACTGCTCACCAAGCCTACTACGAGCTCGCTCCACAACTTCATCTGGCGTATATGCATCATATGGATATGAATCGTAGTCTAATTTGAAGCATTGTCCGTCCAATCGTACTGATATCTTCTCCTCTGTAATGGTTCGATGAGAAAATGGTCCAACGAAAGCGTAGTGTGCAACAGAACAAACTACGATATTTTGGTCAAATTGTTCCATCTCTTCCTTGTCTAGAACAACTGCTTCATGGCAAAAATTCCAATACGAGTACCGGATAATGTCGCCTTTTTCAACATCTTTTGTTGAAACGATTGGTTTTAGATTAACCCCAAGAAGGTGTCGATTCATTTTGTAACATTCTTTACAAATAAGATGCTTTTCAAACTCAGCGATATTTCTTGCTAATTCATTGTTTAATCCGAGAAATCCGGATTTCAAGAACATATCCCACATCAGCTTGAATTTGGACACCTGTACACTAAACGTTCTTCCGGTAACACAAAATGTTGCAAAATGTTCACAATTATTATTAAATAAATTGTAAGTGTAATTCCCGCTCTTTTGTATCGCAGAATGTAAAGTTTTGGCTCTATCAATAATTTCATTTTTTGTATATCGATATTTGTATTCAACAACACACACTTTATCACGTTTAAAATCATACTTCTTTGGAGTAACCCTAATATTGGCTATGCTCATAAAACCTCTCAAAATTCCGGTTAAAAAACCAGAAACTGTATTTGTGGCTTCTGCTATTTCGAGTGATTCTCCGTGTTTTGAAATAAGAATTCCATGATGGTCATAAACTGCCCCGCAAAAAATAACATGATCACCAGGTTCTAAATCGTTACAAGAACTCACTGGAACAACCTTTACACATTCAAAACACCTTATTTCATTCATTTGAGGTATTCGTTGCGTGCTTTCATATTCAACTACTCGCGGCACCTTTTTACGTGAGATCGATCGGTAAGATGGCGCTCTTTGAAACTCTAAAATATAAATACATTAAACAATTAATAAACAGTTAAATTTCCTAACAAACTAAATTACAAAAGTACTTTTAATAGTATTAATAGCATTAATCATTTTTTTCCCCAATTTTTGCATCACAACATTTTGCATTTCCCGTTTCCGTATCACAAATTCTTTTGGGTTTTTTTTTATTCCCACTCTTTTACTAAACAATTATCTAGCAATTAGCACATCCAACATATTGACGCAATTAAACGTCAAAATCTCACTTTAGAGAGAAAAAAGTGTAAATGTAAGTGTATTTTAAGCTTTATTCAATTCCATTGTACATTGGACCTTAATGACAATGTTTTGATAATAAGTGTTTAAAGTTATAAAGTCGTGCAACGCCGTCTTTTCAAAAGCAATTGTTTATTCGTTTCAAACGTAATTACCTCTTGATAAATTACAAAAGTATTTTTTCAGTATAAAAATATAAGACTTATTGATTTGTCCAGCGAATGGTTTCTTTACACGCAGAGTACTGTTATCTATGCCATATATCTATGACATATTGATTAGTTTCATTATTACACCAAAATATTACTATTACTCTTTTGCCAGAAATGTATGTTTCATAATGGCAACCATCAATTTGTGTATTTTATATTTAAAAAGGTTCTTAGAATTATTTCTGCAGATAGGAAATATTTATTGTATGTATAGATGATTTAAAACGAAATTGTGAACCACAAGAGATACATTTTCATTATAAAGCACAATTTTTACCTCACCCAGACGAAGTCGGGAGGAGCCTATGCTATACCCTTGGCGTCATCGGTAGAACTATTTTAAAATCCTGTTATTAAGTGTTCTATCTGAACCAAACTTGTATGGATGGTGCATCTGGGCATACTTATGGACTTGACAGACTTGGATGCTGAATCTGGGTCATAATGTCAGATGCTGGAGGAAGTTAAGGTTTTTTGGAGGAGGTTAATGTTTTTGCAGCAGGTGCCCTTTGATGGCCAAATTTATGTTATTACTGGTCCTAACTTCATTTAACTTGCATGGATGGGGCATCTTATGATACATATACAACGTGCAGGCTTGAATGCTGAATCTGAGTCATAAAATTCAGATGCTGAAGGAGGTGTAGGTTTTTAAAGCAGCTAGGTTAAAGATTTTGGAGCAAGTGTCATTTGATAGCCATATCTAAGTTATTACTAGTCCCTACTTCACTAAACTTGCGTAGATGGTACATCTTATAATACTTATGCATCTGACGTGCTTGGATGCTTAATCTGAGCCATAGGTTTCGGATGCTAGAGAAGAATAAGGTTTTTGGAGCAGGTTAAAGATTTTGTAGTAGGTGCCCTTTGTTAGCCATGTCTAAGTTATTATTGATTCCATCTTTACCAAACTGAATACGTAATCTGAGCCATAGCTAGTATTTAGATGCTGAAAGAGGTTTATGTTTCTAAAGCAGGTTAACGTTTTTAAAGCAGGTGCCCTTTGTTGGCGATATCTTAGTTATTACTAATTCTAACTTCACTACACTTGCATGGATGGCGCGTCTTATGATACTGATGCACTTAACAGATTTGAATGCTGAATCTGAGCCATAGGTTTTGGATGCTGGACGAGGTAAACGTTTTTTAAACAGGTGCCCTTTGACGGCCATATCTAAGTTAGTAATTAGTTCTATCCTTACCAAACTAAAATGGATGATGCATTTTATAATACTTATGCATATGACGTGCTTGGATGCTGAATCTTAGCTATAGGTTTCGAATGCTGGAAGAGGATTTAGTTTTTTGAGCAGGGGCCCGTTGATGGCTATATCTAAGTAACCATTGGTTCTATCTTTACCAAACTTAAATGGATGATGAATTTTGTGATACTGATGTACTAGAAAGGCTGGAGACTGAATCTGAGCCATAGTATTCAGATGCTGGAGGAAGTTATGGCTTTAGAGCAGATCATATGTTTAGGTAAATAATAAATGATGACCCTTACTTTTTAATATTGTTTGGTTGATTTAAGTGTGTAAATGAATCACGGAGCTAGCTCCAGATACTGAAAGTGATCTTGATCATCCAAAAAATGTGTAAGGTAGGTTTAAGATTTAGAACAACTCAAATCATGTAAGGGTCTTGAAGATGGTAACATGATAAAGTAAACTATGTTCATTCCGGACTTGCACAGTTGATATAACTACTAATGATTGTGTAGTATAGATATAGTCTTAGATACAGACTTGATCTTGATTATCATGATGCTAGATCAGGTGAAGGTTTTTTGAGTAGTTCAAAGCAGGTTTAAGTATTGGAAGAAAATGGTATTCTGACCAATGTTCATGGTCGATGAAATTTTAGATTTGAAACATAAAATTAGGGCTAGATTCAGATACAGAGCCTGATCTCTATCTCTGATTATCAACGATGCTAAGAAAACCTTGTACAACCTCACCTGAACTTGTTTAATGAATGTAATGGCTGATAAATGATATATAATGTGATTCCATTTTTATAAAATTGCAACATTGGAACAGTATCATATTGTATCGTATAATACAATATTGAATCAGATAATATGATATTGTATTGCATTATATGATACGAGATTAAATATATTTTATGATATTGTACAATGTGATATGATATTATATAACACATTGTTGTATAATATGATAGTGCATAAGATTATATGAAATTTTATCATCTGAAACGATATTGTAGACTATCATATGGCATTGTATTATTTGATACAGATTAATATTTACATCCACTACGTATAATTCCCTCTGTTTCTTACGAAAATCGATTATTATTCACATCTGTGTTGAAACTGACTACACTGAAATCTACACGACCCAGTTCTATTTAGTTTGTCATTTAACCTCTAGCAACCTAAGAAAGACGTTTTGTTTTTTTGTTCGGACGTTCTCCTAAACTACTTAAAATAATCTGTTTTACGGTGCTACAGTTGTGGCGAGCCCAACATGAATTACAATATTTTCTGGTGCATTTTTTGAAATGTTGTATCTGTGCCTCTGGTTCCTGTTTTCCAATTAAATGGTTTGACAATATGCTATATATATATATATATATATATATATA
>WFKH01011926.1:29147519-29177214 GCA_016163765.1 Magallana hongkongensis
CGCATGCGCACATCCTGGTTTAGTGCCTGGATATACTATATAAAAAAATAGCTTTTTCTATACCTCACATCGTGGATGTTGGATCTGAGTTTCAGTGTATTACGATCCCGATGTTTATCTATTTTTAGAACAAACATAATGAAGAATCATCATATAATAAAGAAGTATCATCACGTAATATTGAAGTATCATCATGTAATGTTAAAGCACCATCATGTAATGTTGAAGTATCATCATGTAATGTTAAAGTACCATCATGTAATCGCGGCTATGTTAAGGCTGCCCGAATTGATGTGTAGAAAGTCACTTGTCTGAACTTCATACAATATGACGTCATAATTAACTTTGACGTCACGATCTGCATTCCTTTCGATAGTTCTCAGGGAATGTATCGTAACGAAATAAGTGAATTTTACTGAATATAATAAAACCGCGTTATTTCTTTACATAGAGGCTGTTTTAAATACTAGTAATACTAAATCCAATATTATCATTTCTTAGTATAAAAAAATCGGCAGTTTTAAATCCTCGTATTAGGTAAATGACTATTTATAAACTAATGGTTTGGAGACCTGCCCTGCTAAACTAATGAATTGAGATATTTTTATGCATGTAAATAACAGCTTGGCGCAAGTGAAAGAACAATACTATCTTTGTATTTTTTGCGTGAAACTGGTAGAGAAAATAAGTACCAATGTGAATCATGCTGGGGGAAACCTACCAATTTACCCAATGTTGTGTAATTCGAGCATAAAAAGTAAAAATGTGCCTAATTTCGATGATGGGGCGCAATGTTTTGACAATATTTCATATAAACAAAATATTTATATGAACCCCCAGCAAGAACTGCAAAATACATTAGTTATCGAAGGATTTTTAATAAAAATATATTTGATTTAATGTCATTTATCACTTGCGCCGATGCGATTTATATAGATCATACGCTGTGTTAGGATACGCACGTCACGTGCTTAAGAACAACATATGACGTCACAAAAATGCATCAAATACATTGTTGGATATCGCTGTTTATTAATGTAACAAAGATTTAAAGAAAATCGCCCCGTTAAAGTGTTTATTCGATAATTAAAACAGTATCGTTTTCCGATATAAATTTAGCTTCGGACAGCCTTAACATAGCTGCGATGTTGAAGTATCAGAATGTAATGTTAAAGTATCAGCATGTAATGTTAAAGTACCATCACGTAATGTTGAAGTATCAGCATGTAATTTTAAAGTACCATCACGTAATGTTAAAGTATCATCATATAATGAAGTTTATCCACATAAGGCAGTTGAGGCGTTCCATACAAGTGTAAATAAAAGCTTGATTGTTAATTCTATAGCAAATGGGTACGATTAAAATCATGAAAAATTTATAAATTTAAATTAAATCTAAATTTGTCTTAACACAATAAATTACTGTTTGATATGTTGGTTTAGTGTCACCCGCATCAATGTATGACATTACCTGATAATCAACTTATAAGTGGTCAAATACTGCATTAATAATTAAATTTATGCAAGTCAATACTTTCAGTAGTTGATCATATACTTAACACAGACACTGCAAAATCTTAAGAGTGGCAAAGCTCTAAAATGGTAAATAATACGTTTTAACGAAATGTTGTTATATATTATAGATTCAAGAACAATAACTCTTAATGATTGTTATGATACTGAATAGAGTTGTCTTTCTTTGTCATGATGATGCTGCACGTGTTCCAAAATAAACTAGTTCTCATCGCCATCTTTATTGTGATTGTGCTACAAATAATTGTTCTGATACTGAATAGAGTTGACTTTCTTTGTCGTAATAATGCTGCACGTGTTCAAAAATAAACTAGTTTTCATCGCCATCTTTATTGTGATTGTGCTACAAGAGTAACATAATAACATAAGTAATTGTAGCATCAGTATGTAATTGAAGTATACATACATTATGTATTTGTCTGATAACATGAGGAAATTATGAAAACTGTTGATTTTTAATTTAATTCTTAAATATCGAAGAATATACTGCACAACTGATGTTTTCACAACTGAATTTTAAGCGCACGTGTTGAAATGACGTGATACCGGAGTTTTAGCTTGTTATGAACAAAATACGACATTTGGGAATTAATTGGGTTAAAAGGCAATACTTACAGTAGCTGAGCGTATACTTAACCAATGTATTTTCGATCGATGGTTACTCTAGTTGTCAGATAGTATGGATTTACAACCTGTAATTTTGTCTGATGATCCGGCATCATGGAAGAAGTTGATGAAAAAGGATGCCGAACCCGATATCAATTGCGGACACCAAACCCGTTGGTTTAGCTAAAGCTAACCTGATCCTTATTAGGATCACGACTAAAGATAACGTTGCTGTTGATTGTATAAATGAATTTATCCTTAGAGATAAATTCCATTATTCTACATCGTTACAATATCTTCAATAGTGTTTAAATCCGCCATGCTGATTGATAAATATGCTTATATATTAAAAAATACATCAGTTAGAGGCTTTAGTCAAAAACACATATCTCAAAATCTCCCGATTAAAAATTCATTTAAAATTTTCTTGATTTCGGTTACCCTGTGCTTTATTTTTGTTTTATATTAGTAAATCGACGTCGGGATTTTATTTCTGGCAAATATAAAATAATAATTGAAACGCAATTCTATTCATGAGACTTTATAAAATAGGTTTAGTCCCTAAAAAGTAAGTTGGCATGCAACTGATTCATCATCTGTCATACCAAGAGGGACATTTTATCAATGATTTTATTGATTCCATAGCCTAAATCACTAAACATTCAGATTGTACTACATGCCAAAACGTAATAATTAAGCAATGAATGAAAAAGTGAGCAAGCTCACATACCCCATGCTCTTACATACTTGACAATGCTACCGATAAAAATGTCAGGGTTTGCACCTCGCATCAAATACAGAAAATAATTTGATATAGGGTGAAATCTAAAAATCACTTAAATCAAATAAACGAACAGTGCAGAGATTTGCATCGAAATGTTTACGTGACAGCTTTAATGAAGAGATTAATAAAGAAAACTTGTGTATTTTTTGGCAGTAACTATTACTTTACATTTTCGTTCGCATTATCTACAAAGTTTATAGAAATTCTTTGCAGCGACTTAAAAGAGCGCTGACAAAAAAAAAAAGCAAACAAAAAACCAGGACTGACGGACTAACTGACTGACTTACGGCCGGTTGGGTCAAAAAGACTATAATTACAATATATTTTAAGACTTCTTAACATTGCCGACATGGTCGTTACATCTAGTATTTTGTAAACGTCTTGAAAAGGCTACTGTTGGCATTAAAACAACACCACAAATACAGGATAACAAATACTATCACGCTCGACCTCAATGGACAACTTTCCTTAATAAAAACAATTGTGTGTCAATCATAAGCCCTTTTTTGTTGACAGTATTCACAGATAGTTCGAGAGGGTTGGTGGTTTTGGGATTTACTGTACACAGGAAAATATTTGCCCCTTTTTCGCCGTTTTAGACCTCTTTGTTTGCGGGCGGGTTAAGACTGGGTAAATTAAAACTATTTTCAAATAACTATGTTAATTAGAAAGAATATCTTTTATTAAATGTGTCAGGGCGAAATCAAGAGAGGGCGAAAGAGTTTGCAAGTGTTGAAAGGCGAAAACACGGGGCGAAAATAACCCTGTATAAATACAGTAATTCGGCTGCAAGTGGGCTAAGGGGTGCTGGCTTCAGTCCTGGTCCCTACTTTTTACTAGTATTTCTAGAGACATTACATTTCATAATCTCTTTTCTCTCTAGCATATATATAGGTAGCTATTATCTTTTTAACCTACGTGCAAAACACAATCAATTTAGGCATCATTTTACATATCGACTTCATATCAATTAATTAACAACCCGTCAAGCAAATGTGATCTTGTTATAAATATTGTGTAGAAATTAGTTCTGCTTACATTACATTGCAACATACAATTTAAAGCAGCATATATCCTCACTAAGGCAAACTCTATTACTGATTTAGTTTATCGTTTACAGTGGGCCACGTTCAGGCCTTATGAAGATGTGCCATTTACAATACCAGTGTCACACCACCTATATAGGACATTTTGATAAAGAAGCATCAAGTTTCTACAGAACTCCCTATCTGAAAACACACATCGCGTTTACTTTTTTTATTGATACATTTTAAAATGGGAGGAAATTCTTTTACTAAACAAGTTAAAACTTAATGCATTTTGTTTTTATAGAGATAAGAATGATTTCAGTTCACAATTGCAACTTTATACGATTAAAAAGCAGACAAGTATCACCTTTAAAAGAATGATAGACATGTTATCTCAATGGTCAACATCATTAAACATCTTTATAAATATATGCAATGTAAAAGTGCATCATGCTATAAATAGCTAGGATAAGTCGCACTCTTCTGAATTCACTGTTTGTTTTGTTTAATTATTATGTCACTGTTTAATTCTCAAAATGAATGCATCGAAATAATACTCCCTAGTACTTATCATAAAAAGATTCATACGAAGCTGTCATTGGATGGCAAACATATTAGTGCAAAGCGACCCGTGTGGGCATTAAGTGATATTTCTCTGGATGCCTTATTTGGAATCAACTGTGATCGACAGATCTAGAGGTCGATATGTGAAGTATATTTCAGAAAGTACATCAGTCGAAGCGTAGATTGCCACTGGTTTATAGGTTTCCGAAAATCAAAATATTACGGTTGCGAACATATAAATAGGTGAATACTATGCTTGTCCAATTTTTTGAAAAAAATTAGACTGTTTTGAGATTCGGCAAAGGTATTAGTCCAAATATCAGGCCGATCCGAATCTTAGCCGATATCAAAATAGCCCTTTCCCAGTACAAATACATTTCTGTCCTAATCAAACCAAATATGGGCAATTGCACACTAAAAAATAGAAGAGCCAGGCTTTTAGTACTTACTTCGATTGTTTGTCAGCATCAAATCGTTTAACTGCCCCATCTGCCCCATCCCTTTTTCAGACAGAAGCGAGTATTGATGTCGTGAGCAAATTATGATTAGCTGTTTAACAAAATGGTCAATGCAACAAAAAGAAGTACACGTTGTCTTAAATGATATAGGAAATCCTTAAAAACCGAGAAATGTTGGTTTTAAATATGAGAGACGGGACTTTTGCCGATGCTTAAACCACATTTCGAGTTAAATGTTGTTTTTCTGTATTAGTAAAAACAAGTGCTTATTTCTTAAGATATCTCACTCCTCACGTTTTGATGTCATTTCGCAGGTGATCGTTATATTTAAAATGAATATGATTTTGTTTATTCAATCATCAGAGATATATTATTATATAATAACTACACAATATTTATAAAGAAAATTCATTTGAGTTCAAGAAACACACAAGATTTTTGGGGAACTATTTTTTCGTGCAGAATGTTTTCTAGACAAAAATGACAGAACCAAGCAATTTTATGAATTTTAAATATACTTTTCTTTTTATTATACTTAATTCATTATTCACATTTTTAACATTTGATAGGTTTGTAACATATTCTATAGGTTCTGTAACATGTACAAAATTAAATCTTGAGAGGGTGATAGACCTTTAGCATAAAACCATGCAAATATATAGAAAATGTCTGAATTGTTTTAAGCCAAATTTTGCGAGAATTTTACCGTTGAAGTTCTATATCTAAAATTTGACATCACCACCCCCATGTTTTATTATGTCAAAATGATATAAATCCAGGCACACTGGATTCTCTTATAAAATTCTTGTTATTCAAAAAGTTTTTATTTCAAATCAAATTGTAACTATTCTAGAAATTGTCTATTTTAAGTGGAAAATGGTCACAGAAAAATTTATGCAGCCTCATACATTTTTTTTTTCGTTATACCTCTATTCAGTATGACAATCTTGTATAATTAGAAACAATATTTGAAGAAATAAGTTTGCTTAATCAAAATTATTTAAAACAAATCCTAATCAGGCTGAAATTGCATTTTAGGTGAAAAAAGTCAAATTAAATGGGCCATAACTCAGAGGGATGACTACTTGAATATTTGGGGGGGGGGGGGGGGGGGGGGGGGCCGATACCTAACTGAAGAAAGACGAGTTTCTTTCAAAATGCCGCTTTAAGTAACAGAATGCAATAAAATTTAAAACGATGACGGTCTCCTTAGGGGAATACGTAGAATATCTTTTTTTAAGAATACTCAGACACATTTCATAATTGAACATTACACTGAACTACATATTGGTAGAAAATATTTCTGCTATGAAGTGTAATGTAACAGCACTTTATATTTACAATGTAAGAACTGATAAAATAGCAAAATAAACTTACCTTTTAACTTATTTTCAATACAATCGACTGATTTGACCAACAATAAGATTTGAGTACTTTCCTTTCATTCCAACTGAGCTAAAATGGTCGATTGCTAAAAAATTGTAAGACGAGTTTCTTTTTAAGTGCCGCTTTAAATTACAGAATGGAATACAAAATCCTGTCGGTCACCTTGAGAGAATACTTTGAATATCTATTTTAAGAAAACATTTCATAATTGAAGATTACACTGAACTACATATTGCTAGAAAATATTTCTGCTAAGAAGTGAGACGTGCTAGGATTGACAGCTTTAGTTAAATTAACAATAGATTTAGTGAAAAAGTTACAAAACCTATGACTACATTTAATGTTTTTCAAAGGGTAATAATCCCTAATATTGCATTTAGCCAACAGTTTAATGTTTTGTTTACTTGTGTTAAACAACATATTTTGACTTATCTTTTTCGGCTGTTTGTCTGAAGGGTTTACTTAAGCTCTTAATTTCGTAGATAATATAGCATTTGTATATATTTAAAGAGTCATTTAGAGTGCTTTCCTGAGATTTGTTTTTCCAATGAGAGCCACATTTACCACACCCCCCCCCCCCCCCCCAAAAAAAATAAATTAGAGTTTAACACGAATGTGCAAATAATATTTGACTTATTTTTTTCCACCATTGAGCATTTTCTGTTTTTATTGTCTTTTTCCCCGAATTAGATCCATACTGTTTTCACTTTTCGTTCCACCGTGACGTCCGGCAACGTCAATGATTTTAATCAATTTTAAAGAGGACTATATGTCTTTAGTTACTGATATCTTTACAACAAATCTACATATCCCGTCAATACTTGGCACATAGAATATCATGACAATTTTTAATTTTAGGTTTCAATATTATTTGGTTTTAAGTCCAATTTTTGGAGATATTACTTTCCACATCATATGGTTTATTGTTGACAGAACACAAAGTTTGACCGTGCGCCGTGAACTCATTTTTTTGGATTAAATTCTAAATATTTCTTAGAAATAAAGGAATATATGAACTTTTTTAATTTCAATTTGTTTGAAACAATTGCTAAATTATGTATACTGAATTTATTAATAATATGACGTTAAATAACAAAGCTATGGCAAAAGTCTTCGTATTTTTTGATCGACTCCCAGATGTAATACTGAACTACGTGTTTATATTTCTACAAATATAACGGAAAAGAAATGAGCAATGTTTGACAGTGTTACAAAAAATTACAAGAAAAGTAGAGTTCAAGTTAACAATTTTGAAGTATATACCAAAATATGACATTTTTCAAAAATCCTTAATTAACTACCCATTTTTGTTGTACTGAGTCGGTCTTCTTGAAACATTCTAACTTCATTTTGTTAGTTTAAGAACATATCTTGGGACATGCCGTTTAAGATGTTGGACTGATGTTTCTTAGCAAAGGACTCTTAGTGACTATTTAAAATGAATTATACAAAGTGTGTAATTATACTAGTTTTAAATCTGAAGAATAGAGTAAAAAACAACGGGAAAAAATGAAGTTCTTAGTCTAAATACACACAGCCATCACAATTATTCCTATGCAAATTGTGACCTTGTAATAGTTCTAAACAAGCTTGATTTTATGTACCTGTACAGAAATGTTGCTTGGAACAGTGCAAGCATGGACCAACCAACTTGTACAAAAAATCATTTTTTCTCTGCATGCCATCATTCATTACTTCAATTTTAATAACATAGCTGTTTATATTTTGAATCGACTTGCTTAAAGTGACTTGCCTGAAACTTTATTCATATTGCAAAACTTTAGTTTCACATAATCTTACATCATATTATAAACATGAATGTATTTTATATTTGTTAGCGTTATATAACTTCCATTCAATCTTAGCCAAAATGGTTTTTCCTTAAAAACAAGTATTACGGGTTTATTTTTAAAATGCTGCTTTGAATAACCGAATTTAAACATCTTTAACCATGATTGCCACCTTGAGAGAATACTTTGAATGTCTATTCTAAGAATACTCAGAAACTCATCTATCATACAGAACTACGCTTACATATTTCTACTAAATAAAACTGAAGAGAAATGAGCAAAGTTTGACATTTACATTCTTCTTAAAGTGACAATATATTTAGGGTTCTATTTTATAATTATTAAGATATATTACAAATTAGGGTTTTTTTTATTCAAATCTCAAATATTTCTGACTAGATATTTCCACTGTATTGATTTCCATTTTGATTATAAAGTATATGTTTAAACATAGACTTTTATTAATTTCTTTTAGGCTGTTAAACTGACTTAATTTTTCAAGAGAGTCAGTTAAAGTTCATTGCATGGACAGTTTTCCAATGAGTTATCAATTTTGAAATCTTTTGAAACTTTACCATTGCTGCAATTTTTATCAATTCTGGAATCATTTGAAACAAAACCATTGATGCAATTTTTCAACAAATATAGTTAATTAATTATTGTAGGAATAGAGTTTAGTTCAATGCTTTTTCTATGAATAAAGACTCTTTGTAAAAGATTATTATTGTACCGTGCAATCTTAAAATCTAAAAGAAGAAAAGTGTAAAACAAATGATGAAATAGAAATCGCTATCTGAAATATTGTCCAATCCGTATAGAAACACTGAAAAGCTACATCAGTTAAATATTGGTTGAATATTGCAGAAAAAAAAAATAGAATCCAGAATTGATAATTCAGTGGAGAGAATTTCTGACCAAAGAACTTTTACTGACTCTCTTAATAAATCAAAATTGTAAAATATACAAAACGTGTAACTATACTAATTACAAACTACACTAGATTGAAAAACAAAGACATATGTCAAAACGAGAAAAATAGTGTAAACCAATTTTTATTTGCGTGCGAGAAAAATTCGCGAATATATTCATATCACTTCATTATTTCATTGCTTCTATTTTTAAAAAAATCATTGACAGCAATCACAGGATGAATGACCAACTTTAGGTTCTTCTTAAAGATAGCTTAAAAATGCCTAAAGGAAGTTTAAAGACAATCTTTAAGCCAGCTTTAAGCTATATATGCTGCTTAAAGGTGGCTTAAAGGTGCTGAAAGGGGGCTTAAAGAAAGCGTAAAGATGGCTTAAGGGTGCTTAAAGTTAGCTTAAAGACTATCATTGAGCGACCTTTAAGCCACCTTTAAGGACAGCTTATAGGTTCTTAAGAGTAAAAATCAGCAAGCATTAAGCATTTTGTTAAAAATGTGGAAAGTGGCTTAAAAACAATTATGATAATAACACATATAAAAATAATCAGAATAAAGAATGTATTAAAAATACCCAGGTAAAAAGTAAATAATTCGCGTTGTTACCATGGAAACCACGTGCTTTTAGACCGCATGATTTCTATACAAGTCTAATATGAGATTTCCGTACATGCACATATAATTTTTTGTCAAGTGATATTAAAACTCTTTAGATAACTTTTTAAGTTAAAATACACAGTGTTGTAAAATTATCACCGATACAAATGTATAGTTAACTCATCCTTGAATATTTATACCTGTTTTATGGTGTCATTATTGCGAATAAATACTCATCAGTTTAATGCTATTTTATAAAATTCTACAACCATGTCCAGATTTACTAACAAAAAATATTTTAAGTCTAGCATTTGTTCTCAAAGAATCAAGGAAAAAATCCATAGGCAAGTATTAGGATTATAATTAAAAACAAATTAAATGTCTGTTTTATCCTATCAATTTCACTCTCTAATTACCTCCCTTTGATATGACTCTCTAGTGCAAGGAGGTGAAAACAGTATTTTGTTTACATTGTTTACAAAGATGACAGCGAAGACAGAGCAGACGTTTGCAGAATTTTAGCTCCTGGGCTATGTAACTTGTTAAGTTGGTTATTTATCATGGTGAGTGACAACTTTTATTGATTTTAATCGGTCTACTTGAAAACAGTGTTTCAGAAATAATAAGAAGTCACACAAACAATTATCTGTTTATGTACACATTGCACATACATTTTAAGCATCGAAAGTACAAATCAATTGATAGTTATAACATTTTACAATGAGTAAAGATGATGTAATGATCTATTTTGATGTGATAAATCAGTATTATTATCTATGCTGATAAAAGTTATGATACCAGGGAACTGTGCATGCATACATGCTCCCTGGATATACTGATATATACTGTAGTGCTCAGTTTTATATTCCTTTAAAAAGTCCAAGATTTTCATTATTTTTAATGAAATAAAAACTTTTTGCAGCATGAATGATCTTATTAGGGGAGGGTAGGGTGTACTATTTCTGTATTATTATTCTTAATATACTTTATAAGCTAAATTTTGCAGTTTTTAATATAAACAAAGTACAGAAGTTGTTTACAGGAGACTGTAGCATGTACATAAAATATATTTTGAAGTTGGATAACCAAAAAGATATTTCTAAATCTTAATGTGTGGTTTTAATTTTTAAACAGAATTATGAGTCTCTGCTCATTTTCTTCACTGGATGAAATCAAATGTGGATGCAATGGAAACATCTCACCAAATACCAATATTGTATTAAGCTTGTGCGACTCAGACATAACATCACATTTACAAGCAAACCATATTCCTTGCTCCACCATAAAAACAGAATGTGACCTTATCAAGGCAAGAGCAGGGTATTATGAAGAAAATTCCAGCATCGATAACTATGTGATATGCCCAAATCATCGCTTCCACTTGGGAAAAGGATGGAGGAGAAGCAGACTTTGCATGGCTTGTGGACCTCTTCAAAATTGCTCCAAAAAACACAAAGCTTCAACAAACAACTCCATTTCATTGCTACAAAGTTCTGGAATATGGAAACAATATAAAATAGTAGTCCCAGTTGGAGCAGGTAGATATATTTTCAATTTTTTTATTCTTATGTTATATGTTGACCCCTGAATAGTGATATAAGATCAACAAATAAACCCCATGTAACAAAAAGTGATTATAAAATATGCATTAAAATGTCAAAAGAAAATTTTAATTAAATATCAAACAACAATTTGATGAAAATACATCTATTTGTATTGCTAGTATTTACATATTACATGCAAAGATTAGATAAATTTAAATGCAGCATCCTGCAGGGATGTAAATGTATCCAGTTACTAAGTTATGCATTCTGATGAATCTATTAAGAAATTGTATGTTGAGGAAACACTGCATGTGTCTGGTTTTTGCCAACACTCTGGGAAACTTTAGGTTGCTTCCAGACCCGGTGTGCCTTTAATATAAAATGTATTGCACCTCCTAATGACAGTTTGTGAAAATCTCTTTGATATGAGTTATGATTGAATTGATAGGTATACATGTATGTGAATCACAATTTCAATGCCTCTTTGTCAAATTGTTTTTGTTTTACATTGTTTAATTTTGTTGATTCTTGAAATATTTACAGGATTTTGCCGTCAGTGTAGAGGTGATTTGAGTGTGCATCTGACTGAGAAAGTGCAACCAGATACAATAGAAACTTCTCCTTCAATTGGGGTTTGTTAATGTTTAGTAATCATTTTTTAATTTTGTATCAATTAAGTTTTAATTTAAGATGATATATAGTAATGCAGCAAATCAGTGTAAACTCTGTTAACCTTTTGCCAACATCATTTAGCTCAATTGAACTAAATATTAATATATATTTAATCAAAATTTGCCTGCATGATATGTTATTATTATATATAGTATAACTACATGAATCTTTTAAAGTTGATTTTAAATCAACTTCTATGTGCAGTTTGTCTCTACTGTGTGTTCAATTGGCATGGTCTTGCAGTGCACTTATTAGATTATTGAATCTACAACATGAAATAGCTACAGTATTTGAAAAAACCATACTTTGCAATCTATTAGAATTAGATCTTTGATACGCTCCAAGTAGATCGCTACACAAAGCGATCTATTTGCAGCGGATCAAAAATCTAATTTTAAATAGATTGCAAACTTTGTTACTGCTATTCATTGAAAACATAATACATATAAAGTAGGTATTGAAACTATATGTTAATTACAAAAAAAAAGAAGTTGCTTTAGGCAAATATTTAGCTCACGTGAACTGAAGGTTCAAGTGAGCATTTTTGATCACTTATCCGTTTTCCGACCTTCTCTCGTCCATCTGTCTTGTTAACTTACCACATTTTTTACTTCTTCTCTATAAGAACCGCTACAATATTTACACCAATATGTACACTAAAGCTTGTATATATTATGAAGATTTTAAATTGTAATGAGAGGCCTATGGGCCACACCACTCACCTGAACAGCATGTACAAAATGAATTCAAATTTTCATTGTTAACTTCTATTTATAGAATGAAATTCAGGATTTTGGAGGTGAAACTCAGAAAGAAACAGAAAAAGAATTAGATGAGGTAAGGAAATGAAAATATGATAATGCATTCCAACATCTTATTTATCTCTCCTGAAGAAATGGGTGACAGTTAATATTGTGTGTTTTACTCCTCCAAAAGTAGAACTTCATGGTAATTTTTATAATAAACATCTAAGAAATAAATAGCAATATTAAAAATGTTCACCAGGTTATTTTAAAACATGGTTGGCTGTGTGATAAAATCTGGGTTTTTCAAAAGATTTGATCACTTATCAACCAAGTTCATACATCTATGTGTAAGAAAAATGAATCATCTGTAATCATTACAGATTAATTATATCAAGTAATTAAACAAGACACAACCTAACACCAGAGCAGACCCTGTAAGCTATTCACTTTATCATTTTGTCTGCGAAGGGTCTTTTTCCGAGGCTCTGCTTCTTAAAAATTTGAGTCTGCTCTGGGTCCACTCAGGATCTGCTTTGGGTCTGCTTTGGGTCAGCCCCGCCCCTTGTATATTCCAAATATACAGGTCATGATATTTAGTCATGCATTTTCAGAAACAATTGTACATCACCTTTAATGTGTTTATTAAAAGTATATGTTTAAGAAATGCAAATATGCATGAATTCTCCATCCTATTCACACTTAGATCAAATGACTTCAAATTTTAGTATTAAAGAAATACAAACAACAAGCTGAATAAGAAACAAAGCTTTCATTATATCAACACTAAAATTACACACATCTCACAATTTCCATTGGCTATTATTTCAGATCTCTGAGTATACATTATCACAGACCAGTGATACTGGAAGTATTTGGTTACCATCAGGAAGTCAGGAATCAGATTCATGCAATTTAAAAAGGAAGGCGTTAGACAATTTTCTTTCCATATGTGGGGCTAGTCCTGTGAAGAAGACCTTATCATCTGATTGGAATGCATGTTCAGAAAGAACTAAAAGAGACTACATTCTGAAAACCAAAAAAATCTTAGCTGAGGTTTTGAGTGTGTTGGCACCTGGACAACAAGAGCATGTTCTTGAGGCTGTCATAAAGAATGATGACAACTTTGAACCACAATTTTTAGAGGATGTTGCAGCAAGTTATATGTCAACTGTTGACTGGGGCACACAAAGACAAATCCTTTCTATAGTAGCCAACAAAGTTTCATACAGCAAGATGAAGAATCTGATTCCTAATTTATCACATTATAAGTTTGGTGCTGCTAGAAAACATGCATCAAGTGTTGGACAAGGACAGCAGGTACCTAATGAAGGAAGAACACGTGAGGGAATAACAAATGCGCAGATTAGTCATTTCTTAGACTTTATCACTAGCCCAGCAATAATGACAGATTTGCCTTATGGGGAATCCAATCTGAAACTATCAACTGGAGAAGTTATCACTGTGCCAAAAATCATCCTAAACAGTATTCGATCTCATGTTATTGATCAGTATTTAAGTTACTGTGATGAAACCCTTTACCAAGATAAAGCCAGTTACAGTTCATACATGCGTATTCTTCATGCTGTGGGACCAACTGTTCGCAGATCTATGAAAGGACTGGACAACTACGCTGCAGATGGCTCCAAAGCAATTGAGGCTTTGCAGAAAGCTGCTGAATTGTTTTGTAGACTGGGGAAAGGAAAATGTTGGCTAGATAATATTTGCAGAGTTCTTTCAACTTCAAAGCAGTACCTCAAACTAGAGTACAGGGTAATTGTAATTTTAAGATTGTTTTACTACATGCAAAAGGCTTTTAAGAATATAATTATAATTGCTCATGCAGAGAAAATGCAGGCAACATAAATTTTCTGTATTTAATGATCTTATAAAGTTGCATTTTTGATGGTGTTATTTTTAAACAATTTATTACTAAAGGATCTCAATCTCAATGTCTTATTTTTAGATGCATGTTATGAAAGACTCTGATGTGGCAGACCACTGTTGCAGATATGGTTTGTCGGATGGATCAGAGGATTATTCTTCCATATGCAACCATTTCCATTCAAATTCCTGCAGGCAGTGTGCAGAACTTCACAGCGTTCTAGCAAGTCTTGTAGAAATATCAGAGAGAATTGAATATGAAAATGAAAACCAAAAAGATGATACCAAGTACATAGTGAAGGAGGTATGTAAAAAAAAAACAAGCAAGCAAGCTGCTCAGTATTTACAATTCTGACTAAGTTTGGTTTACTCTATAAATATATGTTGAATATAACAGAAATGCAACAAAGGTTGTTTCCTAAAAAGCAATGTGTAAATATTCACTAGCATATGAACCTGGTTGGCCCCATTATTAAAACTGTGTAGTAATATGGTTTGTAGTTTGTACCAATCAAATTATAATTTCATACAATAATCGTGCATTGTAACTTCATAAAATGACATCTAGACCCATTTAAAATTTCACACAAAAATTATCATTTTTTTTCTTCATGTCAGGAAAAAAATTTGCAAATGTTAGCATTTGAGAGTGAATGTGCCTTTATGCCATTTATAATTTTCCAAATATTTTCAGGGGGTTCGAGCAGTTCAGGAATGGAAAAAGCATGTACTTCGGACTGTAAATCAGAACGATGCTCGTAAAAATATTCTGGAAAACTTAAAAGATCATGAAATTTTGTTGGAAAGAGATTGGGCTATGAAATTCATTCCCATGCAATACAGGGAATCACAGTCAAATTGGTTTGGGAAAAGGGGGTTGAACTGGCATATTACTGTTGGAACCTTCAGAAGTGGAAAAGCAATGGATGTCAACACTCACACCATTATTCACATTTTTGACGCTGCAACGCAAGATGCCCACACTTCTAATGCAGTCCTCCAGAACAGCTTAATGAATTTCCAACAAATGAACCCATCACTGAAAGAAGCATATGTAAGATCAGATAATGCTGGCTGTTTCCATGGGTCTGAATCCATTTCTGCAATGCCATTTCTTTCCACAGAAATAAAATGCACTCGTATGGATTTTGCTGACCCCCAAGGGGGTAAGTCCATTTGTGACAGAAAAGCATCACATGCTAAGTCCTTCATCAGACGCTTTGTAAATGAAGGGAACGATGTTTGTACGGCCAAAGATTTCAAGGATGCTTTACAGAAATCAAACATGAAAAATGTAACTGTAGTAGTCGCACTACCTCCACAGAAAATTGACAGCAAGAAGGCTGGAAGGGCCCTGAATATCCCTAAGATTACTTCAGTAAACAATTTCAGTTTTGAAGAGGGAGGTAAAGTACGAGTTTGGAGACACTATGCTGTAGGTAATGGCTGTCTTATAACTGCCAATGAAATAATAAGTGAAGTGCCAGAACTACCAGTGCTTGACATGTTTGTTAGATCAACTCGGCAGCCCATTCATGATTCTGAACAGTGTGCTGTTACTCCAAATGTTATAGTTCCTCCAGAGAATCATAGCGCTTCACTTCCTGATGATGTCGCGTTTCCAACTGAAGAAGTCACAGAGGTTGTTGAACCTATGTCAAGGTTGTTTCCATGCCCTGATTGTACAAGGACCTTTCAGAAATATGGCAATTTAATAAGACATTTAGATGCTGGTAATCACACATCACCAGTCCATCCTCAAATTTTGTCAGACAGAACAAAGATAGAATATTCAAAACAGATGGAAAAAATTAATGTAAAGACACCTTGTATAGAAAATGTGTCTCCAACAAATCAAATAGATCAACTGAAACAAGGATGGGCACTTAAGTCAAGGCGAGAAATAAAAAGATTCACATCAGATCAGAAGAAGTATTTGATTGAAAAATTTGAATTTGGTGAAAAAACAGGACGAAAGTGTGATCCAGAAGAAATAGCCCAACAAATGCGACAAGTAAAGAAAGACAATGGCAAGAGGCGATTTTCTTCAACAGAATTCCTTTCCAATTTGCAGATAGGCAGCTACTTTAGCCGTCTTGTTCTACAGAAAAGAAGAGCTGACAATAATTTGTATACTGAAGATGATCTTCTGGCTGAGGCCACTGAACATGATTTTCAAGAACTTATGATGGCAGCATACTACTTCCATGATCAAATACCATCATCATATAACTGAATCTTAACTTGACGCTGAAATCACATCATTTACATTGTAAAATTATGAAAACTGACCTGTGTACATGGAAACATTTTGGTGTTTAATTTCAAAAGTACATAAACTATTTTTTTTTTTAATAAGTGCCCAAAATTATACTTCAATTACTTCAGTACTTTTCTATAGTTCACTTAATTATCATATGCAAATACAATGTTCAGAAAGAAATAGAAGCAGCTTATGCCTTGTGCATAAACCTTTAAAATAAAGGTAATTAATACCAGAGTTACTTGAATATAATAGAAAGTTAGCACGTGAAATGCTCATAATTGTATTCTATTTTAATTTAGTAGAGCATTATAATGTAGATTTTGAATTTTTATGCTGTGTTTTTGTGTTATGCTGTTGACTTTTTTGGCTAAAATGTTGATTATTTAAAATATGTCAGTGTTGAATGTAGATGAGATTGGAATGATTCATGGTTTATTACACAATGTTCTTTTATAGAGTTCTTTATTCATTTAATCAGCTATTGTATACTATGATAACATGTAGATTAATAAACATAGATGAATATTGAATTAATTGCGCTGATTAAAGTTCATGGTCAATGTCTCTTAATTTGTGTTCATTTTACATTATTCACTAAACAGGAAAAGAATCCAACTAACTTCAATTATTTCGTAGTAACAAGTTCTGCAGAATTGCAAGTCTTAAGTTTGTGAACTACTCGATCAGGCCTGTTGACAGTGGCAGAGCCAATAACTATAAAAAAGAAGCTAAATCCTGCATTTCTATAACATACAGTCAATTAAATTAAACAAATATATCTACAAAAAAAAACTGCATAGAAAGTATCACTATCCTAATATTCGAAGAGCTTCTTTTTCAACTTAAACTGTTACTAAGAAAATGAGCAAGTTTAAGTGCAAAAAGGTAAAAGAAAACTAAAATAAACTTGTGCAGCTTTATTTAAACAGCATCTTTTTATATATTAAATGTTAGCATAATTGTACATAATTCAAAACAATATTTGATTCCATTTTTCGACACTGTTCAGAATACCCAAATCAAATGTCAAAATTTTGACACCCCCCCCCCCCGCATTTTAAGTGCAAAAAGTACAGATTAAAGAAATCAGAGGACAAACACTGACCCCTTCCCCTTTTTTCTTTGTATATTTAAAAAAAAATATTCAGATCATAATGGTAGGCTAAAATAAGTTATAACAATGAGGAGTGAAATACCGTTTAATGAAAAAAAATAATTCTACTATATGTCTATTTGTCCCTGTACCCATGTCCTCTAATTTCGAGACTCACAGTAGAATGACCTTGAATAATTAACTATATAAAATATGATCATCATAAATATTTCTGAAATATGCATCTTTAACTTGGAAATAGTTTTTTAATAGGCTAGATATGAACAGAATTAAGTCGATTATAATCATAGTTCATTTTTACCCTTACCCTTCAGAAAGCCAAACATGCCAAATTGAACCTAGAAAAAAAATTCCCATTAAAGTTGCCTAAGAATTTTATTTTATATATTTGTAATACAGATGGTCACTAATAAAAATACATTATTAATTTTTCCAGCAGTGGTTGTAGATTTTGCATATGAAGTAATAAAGATGTGCAATTTTACGAAAAATGATGAAAGCTTGAATACATGTTCACTTCCCGTTGTTATGGCAACAATTAAACTGAAAAACTGTAAGTTTTTTTTTCTTCTTAATTTGGAGAAGACAATCTAAAAAATAACCACAATGAACAAAATACCATATATTATAATATTACGGAAACATTAACCTTCAAACTTAACCAAAATCATTGTTTAATATATAAGGTTTAGTGCATCCGTAACTAAGGAAACAAGTTTCCTTGGATACCAGTCCCTTAGTATGACAAAAATCATTATTCATCAGAGTTTTTGTATTAAGTAGATTAAAATCAATAATATACCGGAAGCTTTTGAAAAAAAAAAAATTTCACTTTCCATGTAATGCTTGATGATTGCTGATTTTGACTCTTAATATCCAAACTTCTTTAAGCCACCTTTAAGCCACGTTTATGCAACGTTTTTAAATCATGAAATTTTTTATTCAATGTTGTGCTTTCTTTACCAACAAAAGGTATTAACTTTACGAGAATTTTAATCAATTGTAATCAATCGATAAATATATTTAACCTTTATGCGAAGTATTACCCTTTTTAATAGAATAGCCGTGCGTCTGGATAAAAGACACACCTGTTGTTTTTCCTGTATATTCTGTGTTAGTTCAAGGGTTTTTCTGAGGTTAAACAAACAGTATATTTTTATGAGATATACATGAAGAAATGAAAACGTGTAGACACACAACGCAGCAATTTTAAGAAGAGAAATTGATTCTACATGAACATATACGGTAGTTAAGTAGATAATGTATATTCTGTCGCAAGGTCTAATTATTCTAAGGCAGAAAAAGTATTAAAAACGGATTTTGCTCTAAAAATTAAAATGAAGGAAAAAATATATGGGTATCAAACGCGGGACCCTTAGTTTACTAGCATCAGCTCACTTCCAGTGCTCCATGGGAACTCATTTTAAACAGGGTCTTTAGATTAAAAAAACATTGGCTATTGAATCTATGTAATGTATGTTTTTTTATTTAAAAAGATTTTGACTTCCATTCAGTTTGTAACAATCAATTATATCTAATTACATGCATGCATGTATTCCGAATGAACTACGGTACTTGGTCTTATGTGCAAAAAATATATTAGGCCTATACATGATTGGAAACTGCTAGGCTTATTATAGTACTAAGTAAATAAATTTAAACCGGTATAAATTATACGTTCATCTAATTTTTAACTCTTAAATGCAAAAAGAAGATGAAACTCTCTTTTAAAAAAAAGCATAAAACTATTAAGCTTATAGTCCAATTTACCGGTTTCCATGATCACGACGACGTTCAAGCACGTATAATAATTTAAATAATACTGATTATTATACATTTACAACAGATCTACAGTACCGATCAGATCCAACCTAACACCAGAGTAAACCCCAACTAAACCCCAGTTTACTTTTGGGGTTTACTTTGGGTTTACTTTGGGTTTGCTTTTTAAAAATTTGGGTCCACTTGGGGGTTTACTTTGGGTTAATCGGGGTTTACTTTGGATTTACTTGGAAATTGCTTCTGAGGTCAACTGTACGCACTGAAGTATGAAGCAGACCCGTCTTTTATCTTGTTATCCTACTGACTGTAATTCCTGCCCCTTGTATATTCCAAATACACAGTTAGCGTCTGCTTTTAGGGGTATACTTCTGGCCGGGTTTACTCTCTGTGTCCACTCTTGGTTTACTTTGGGTTTACTCTGGGTCCACTCTAGTAAACCCGGAGTAAACCCTGAGTAAACCCAGAAAGTAAACCCAGGGTTTAGTTGGGGTTTATTTTCTGTTAGGTTGGTTCTGATCGTTACTGTAGATTAACAAATCAAATTAAAAATGTTTAATTGTATACATGATTTTGAACTATCAATTCTATAACAAACAACATCACCAATTACCGGTGACATATTTACTGCATGTGGCAATTGCAGATGAGGTATACATATATATATATTATGTACCGGACCTGTTATGTGACATATTATATTAACCCTTATAAATTTATATAAATTTACCCCCCATTAATGATTTCTGCACATTAATTAGTCTCTAGATTTTACTCTTACATACATGTATCTTTGATTTGTAGACGTAATTATTTTAAAACCCAGGGTGAGGAAATAATATTTTGAAAATGAATTACAAATGTAAACAAAATTTTTATTCAATAGACTTATCGTATACACGTACATACTAAGACTTCAACACCTTTAAGAACCCTGAAGTGCACCTGGGCACAAGACACATCTGTTGGGTATATCTTGTATATTCTTTTTAGTTCCAGGGGTTTTCTCAAGTTGAATAAACAATATACTTTAATTAGAAATACACAAACAAATAAAACCATGTCTAGACAAACAAAGCAGCAATATCCTGCCTGATATAACAATGGCAATTGAGAGTCTTTTCATCTCAACATGTAACTAGCAGATAGAGAATTAGATCAAGAAATAATCAAAATGAAAAAAAGAATACATAACATAAACCGATAATTAAAATAAATCATGTAGCATTCATTCATTTTTTATTTTGTCTTATCACCGGATAAACTTTTAAAAAAGAGAAAGAAACCCGTTGTTGTAGTTAGTTTGTGTGAATGCCTTTTCTTCAATATTGAATATTAATTACTAAGGATCTGTTGCGAATAACAATTTAATTGACCTATAGGGGAGATGGATATCCCGAAAAAAAAATCACTTTTGAAAATCGAAGTTTTTTTTGTTATTTTCTATCGTACATATTTCTAAAGTTTTCGAATATGCATTTTGAACCTGTCATTTTGCTCTTGCGATTTTTGTACTAATCTTCAAAGTGGCGAAAACTGCATTTTCTCAGTAAAATTGTATATTTTTGCATGGTTTTTGGCCTAAATATCCTTCAGGACCGGCCTGTTGCTAATAAAATCTAAGATATTTTGATAGGTGTTGTTCAAAGGAATAAATTAAGATAGAGTTTTTTTAGGGGCACCCTTGTTCTGGGGTCGAATTTTGCAAAAAAAAAAAAACGACAAAAGTTTCGGAAACTAATTTCTATCATAGAGGTATCTATTTACACCGAAGAGTGTAAGTTCTGGATAGCTCAGTAGGTTAAACCGCTAGCTATGTAACGCGTGATGTTTTTTGTGCCCTGGTTCGAATCATCTGTAGGCATACTTTTTTCTTTTTTGAAATTAACGGCATTTTTAAACACCTCTTCTTTTCTTTTATGCAAAATTGTGCATTTTGTATATTTAAGTCCGATCTTCTTCTTTAATGCGCATTTGCTCTTTGAATTAAAGATATCGATGGAAAAAATACATGTATATACTTAACTACATGTAAAAGCAATCAACCGGAACTATACCTTAGTGTAATAACGCTTTATCTGAGGACAAGAATCATTTACTCTGTGTTACTTAAACAGGTGCCACGTAAAAAAATCATGCCGAGCAAAAACTGTTGCGTTTGCTTTTCCAGAACATCTATAGGAAATAGTACAATTGTGAAGTACTGCAAAGTAAATGTAGTTCGTTCTTTGCAAAGAATGTGCGCATTGGTGACATTTTATGCCAAAAATGAAGGAGGAATATTTTTAGATTAGAAAAAATAGGGGTGGGTCAGTTAGCGTTTGAAATCCGTCCCCTTGTCATCCCGGCATCAGGTAAGTCCCTTTATACAAAGGATGCAGCTGTAAATACGGAAAAGAGTTCGGTTGAATGCACGGTGAATGATGATAGCGTTCGAACGCCTCAAAATCCTTCTAAATCTACAAACATCATTCTTCCTGTTATTTCTGCTCAAAAAACTAGGGCGGCGTGCATTATTTTTAGCAAAGAGACAAAGAGTTTGCGACCATTGAAATCGCGTCTCGCGAGACTTTCGATAGTTGCTAATATGTCCCTGGCTGCAAATAAACCCATGTAAAGAACATGTATCGTATTATAGAAAGTAAACTGATAATAAAATTTAAAGATAATAAAGTAAAAAAAAAAGCGACCATAACTCATACTGCTCGGACAACGACTGTGAGAACTAGAACCTAAGAGTTTACTAAGCATGGCCTAAAGTCAAGAAGTGGAACGGAAATCATTGTGTTTTTTGTAAAGACAGAAACCAATACTGGTTCTAGAGGTCAATTCAATTGTTACTCGCAATCGATCCTTTGAGAGAGAGAGAGAAAGAGAGAGAGAGAGAAAGAGAGAGAGAGATATCTAACTGATTGGTTTATAATAGGAAACAAACATACTTTAATGTAATTTCATGCGCAGATCTAGAGAGACAGAGTCGTTTAATTTTGAAACAAAAGTAAAAAAAAAAAACCACTAGTAGACTAATTGTTCTCGAACTATTAGAGGTCTTTCCACCTCATTTTTTTTAATGGTTTGTTTCAGTATAATTAATAAAACATTTTTTCTGCGTTACTTTACAAAAAAAGTCAAAAGCTTAAATATGCATTTTTTTTTTGACCTTGACCTTTGACCTTTATGTCATATTGACTGGTAAAGGTCAACATTTCAATTTGAAGAGGTCTGATGGCCCTACGATATAAGGGTCAAAAGTTTTAAGTGTTTTTAACAAAATTAATAAACTTTCAGGGGCAATAACTGCTAGAAGGGGGCCTCGGGCGCTTTCAGTATGATAGATCGAAGGAGCCCCTAAATGTACTGAATACATTAGTAAACGTTTCAAGTCTCTACCACTAACGGTTTATGAGAAGTAGCGATAACAAACATTTTGAACAAAATGTGCAATAACTCTATAATTGTTTCAAGGTAGGGGCTGAAGGGTTATATTTTGAAATGTCTCAAGAAGTCCTACTACATCCATGAATTTTTTTTTACTTTACCACCCTAAAAAAAGAGATCAAAAAACTCATTAATTAACAGATTTTCAAATGACCTTGACCTTTGACATTGATGTTATTTTGTTTGGCCAAGGTAGACGCTCCCATCCCAAGTGGTCCGAGGTCTCTATGATAGAAAGTAAAAAAGTTGGAAGTGATTTTATCGAAATTTGAATACTTTCAGGGACAATAACTGCTAAAAGGGGGCCTCAGATCTTTTCGGTATGATAGATTGAAGAACCCTTTAAGTGTATTTAAGACATTGGTAGAAGTACCAAGTCTCTATCACTTTTGGTTTCAGAGGAGTAGCGATAACAAGCATTTTGTACAATAGGGGCAATAACTCTGTAATTATTCAAAGGTATGAGCCAAGGGGCTATATTTTAAAATGTCTTAAGATGTCCTACTACATTCACGAAAAAGTTTTTCTCTACCACCCTAAACAAAAGAGATCTTAAAACTCGTTAATTAACAGATTCCCAAAAAACCTTGACCTTTGACCTTTATGTCATTTTGTTCGGCCAAGGTAGACGCTTCTTTCCTAAGTGGTCCGAATTCTCTATGATAAATAATACAAAAATTTGGAAGTGATTTTATGGAAATTTAAATACTTTCAGGAGCAATCACTACTAGAAGGGGGCCTCAGATCCTTTCGGTATGATAGATTGAAGAACCCTTTAAGTGTATTTAAGACATTGGTAAAAGTTCCAAGTCTCTATCTCTTATGGTTTCAGAGGAGTAGCGATATCAAGCTTTTCGTACTCAAGGGCAATAACTTTGTAAGTTCTGGGAGTTATCAAGCAAAGGATCATTTGGTACCATAACTTTTAATGGACAATAACACAAAGAAAAAATTGTTTCAATATCTCTTGACACCCCCCCCCCTCCTTGGATACTTTATTATCACTCGGATCCCCCTCACTCCACTACAAAATAGTTCTTGCATTTGATTTAATCTATAAGGACTTGCTTGAAAATGGTTTTTCGCCCTGAGAATTGAAAAGTTAATTACAAAATATGACTTTCCTGAATATATATTCAAAACATCGGAATTCAATTTAACATCCGTTGCATTATTTTTGTTTAAATAGATTGGGGATTGTTATATAGATAAGAATTCATTAAAATATAATTCAACTTATTTTTTTCTACGTTTTCCCAATACAATCGATTATTTTATTTGCAAAATGTTCTGTAGTACTTTCGTTTCCTCCAAACTCAGCATACATGTATGTGACCGACTTCTAACTAGAATAAGACGCAATTCTTTTCAAATGTGGCTTTAAATTACAGGGTGAAAAAATTTAAATCCATGACAGTTGCCTTGAACGACTACCGTGAATATTTATTTTAAGAATACTAAAAAAAGTTTTCTTCTCATATATTACCTGAACTACGTGTACACATTTCTGCAAAATATGACTGATAAGAACTAAGCAAAGCTTGACAGTGATACTGAAAATGACAAGACATTTAGAATTCAAGTGGACAATAATGAAGTCTATCCCAAATAATGATAATTTTCAAAAATCCTTAACCAACTAGCCATTTCTGTTCTATTTAAGTCAGCATTCTTGAAACATTCTGACTTCACGACTGTCGAATACCTTGAATATCTATCTTCAGAATACTCAGAAACTTTTCATAATAATGTATCATACTGAACTACTTGTACATATTTCTAAAAAATAAAACTGAAAAGAAATGAGCAAAGCTTGACATTTACATTCTTCTTAAATTGACAAGATATTCGGGGTTCTAGCAACAATTATTAAAATATATTACAAATTAGGATTTTTTAAAAACTCTAATATTTCTAACTAGATTTTTCTACTGTATTGATTTCCATTTTGATTATAAAGTATAATTATGTTTAAATATAGATTTTGGTTAATTTCTTTTAGGCTGTTAGACTGACTTAATTTATCAAGAGAGTCAGTTAAAGTTCTTTGCATGGACAGTTTTCCAATGAGTTATCAATTCTTGAATCTTTTGAAACTTTACCATTGCTGCAATTTTTATATATTCTGGAATCATTTAAAATATAACAGTTGGTGCCATTTTTCAACATTAAAATTCATTTTTGTAGATATAGAGTTTATTTCAATGCTTTTCTATGAATAAAAACCCTTTAAAAACACCATCATTGTACTTTGCAGTCTTAAAAGCTAAACAAAGAAAAGTGTACAACAAATGATGGAATAGAAATCCCTATTTGAAATATTGTTCAATCCGTAAAGGAACATTGCAAAACTGCATCAGTTAATCATTGGTTGAATATTGCGGAAAAAAAAATCGACAGAATCCAGAATTGATAACTCATTGGAAAGAATTTCTGAAGAGAAGTACTTTTACTGACTCTCTTAATAAGTCAAAATTGTAAAAAATTCATAAAACGTGTAATTATACTAGCTATAAACTGAACACTAGATTGTAAAACAAATACATTAACCAATACGAGAAAAACAGTGTAGACCAAGTTTTGTTCCCTTTGCAAGAAATGTTCGCGAGATTTGCGAAACCCTCGTCGTCGCGAACATTTCTCGTCAAGACCTCAAATGTCTTTGGTATCATATTTTTTAGATAATCTACATTCAAATTGCAAAAAATAATCGCTGCGCACGTTCTTTTTCTCAGTAGATCGCGAATATAAATAGCTACGAATAAAGGTTGGTTTACAGTATCCCCCCCCCCCAAAAAAAAAATGAAATTGTTAGTCTAAATATATACCGCCTTCACAAATCTTATTTCTTTACAAAATGACAGTTTTCAGTAGTGTTAAACATGTTAAAACTTTGATGTTTGTTTACGATACGGAATTATAGCTTTTAACAGTGAGGTCTGCCGGTTCAATCAACTTGATAATGGACTCGCTTTTTATATTCATATCACTTCACTATTTCATTGCTTCAATTTTAAGACAATCGTTGAGAGCAATTGAAAAGATATTTACAGAATATGACTTTCCTGAATATATATTCCTAACATCTGAATTCAATTTTACATCCGCTTCCATTATTTTTGTTTATATAGATTTAGGATTTTTATATAGATAAGAATTCTGTAAGAAATAAATTTCACTTACATATTTATTTGCAATATATTCTGCAGTACTTTCGTTTCCTCCAAACTTAGCATACATGTATGTGACCGACTTCTAATTAGAATAACCCGCAATTCTTTTTAAATGTGGCTTTCGATTACAGAATGAAAAAAAAAATTAAATCCATGATTGTTGCCTTGAACGACTACCGTGAAAATCTATTTTAAGAATACAAAGAAATGTTTCCTACTCGTGTATTAACCTGAACTACGTGTACATGTTTCTGTAAAATATGACTGATAAGAACAAAGCAAAGCTTGACAGTGATACTGAATATTACAAGAAATTTAGAATTCAAGTGGACAATACCGAAGTCTATCCCAGATTATGATATTTTTCAAACAGCAATAACTAGCTAGCCATTTCTGTTATCTTTGAGACAGCATTCTTGATACATTCTGACTTCATTTTGTAAGTTTAAACTCATATTTGGCATATGCAATTTAAGATGTTGGACAGAAATTTCTTAGCAAAGGAATCTTACTGAATCTTACTGACTCCCCAAAAAATAAAATTGTGAATTATACAAACTGTGTAATTATACTAGTTTTAAATCTAAACAATGGAGTAAAAAACAACGGGAAAAAATGAAGTTCTTAATCTAAATATACACAGTCATCACAAATATTCCTGTGCAAATTGTGGCCTTTTAATAGTTCTAAACAATCTTGATGTTTATGTACCCCTACGGAAATATTGCTCTGAACTGTGAAGTTTGCGGGGATTGACCAACCAACTTGTACAATAATCCACTTTTTCTATGCATTTCACGCCACCAATTCAGAATTTAAAACTCTAAAACCATGACTGTCACCTTGAGAGAATACCTTGAATATGTTTTAGAATACTCAAAAACATTTCATATGTGTGTATAATAATTAACTAATGTATAAAATTCTACAAAATATTACCGAAAAAAGGAAAGCTTGACAGTGTTATATTGTACTCAAAATTGCAAGTTATTTCTAGTTCTAGTCATCAATAATTAAACCTTTTATAAATTATGATTTTTCTCAAATCTCAAATATTCCTAACTGGATATTTATGCTATAATGATTTTACCCCCCCCCCCCTTACCGCTGTGTTGCGGTAAATTATTATCTGCACCTGGGCCAAAGTAACTAGTAACTACCTGTTGGACTTAAAAAATGTCATTAAGGAGAGACATTCACATGAAAAATACCACCCATATCTTTTTGGACAGATATAACGTCTATTGGACCCCCCCCTCTCCGTGTACTATGAAAATTTTACTCATTTTGCACCATTTTGACGGCTCTCTACTGCTTTCCTTGTAGAGAGATGGCCTCCTGGACAGGGTGCAATACACTACGGCCAACGCGGATCCCGTATTTTCCGCGAGCCCGTGATGGTGTTTTAATCCTTTCCGCGATACATCGTCGCGGTATTGTCACCGCGGTGGTCGCGGGGCCAAGAGTTTACCGCGATGGTGTAAGACACCGTAACAGGTGTGTGCTCGGTCTCAAAGATTTAATCGAGAAGAAGGAAAAAACCGCTATTTGTTTTCTGTTTTAATTTTTGTTAGAATTAAAATATAGATATCATAAGAAGAAAAATTCATTTCTCTCTCTCTCTCTCTCTCTCTCTCTCTCTCTCTCTCTGAGGCAAGGTTTCTACAAATAGCTAATTCATCAGAACAAATTGCTAATTCATCCGAACAAATCCCATTTGTCCGAACAAATACGTAATTCGTCCAAAAAAAAATAGCTATATATTTTTTCATCTGGCTCTTACCTTGTGTTTAAGAGAGTTAAAACCTTGATTTCGTTGTTAATTTTTAGGGGGTAAAGAAATCATATAATTTACGAAATCATTGTAATATAGTCATCGCAAGAGTTTATGGTTTTACTGATGAAAATTTTGTTTATAAATACACAGTTCATAATGTTTCTAATAGTCATTTTCAATCGTAAATATAAAAATAAACAATGCTAAAATAAAAACACCAAGGATCAATTCAAATGTCATTAAGAAAGCAATAACCAAAAGACTTTATATTAAAAAAATGTATTTCTGAGAAATTGCAATTATTATCAATATGATTCTTCAGGGAAAGCTATATTTTAATGTTTGGAACATTAATCACCATCTGTTGTCTCTCCTTAATGTTCTCTTCTGCCTATTTCTGCCGTTTAATTTAATTCCCTCCGTCATAAAAGCACTTTCACGTATACCTCCAGTTTTTTGTAAAACTACAACATACGTACATTATATCTAAAAAATTCTAATGTATAAATCAAATGAATACTGTTAGTGTATATATATTAACTGTAATTATGTGAAATGTTTATTCTGATTTATGAAAGTTCAACAAAATAAATATCTCAAAACTATACCCTTTTCTATTCATATGCTATAAAATATAAGTCACAGTTTTTAACGAATACATAAAAACATGTACAGGGGGTTGTCAACCAATTCTTTTTTATATTTAAATTTTTACATATAAAATGAATTTCTTCAGCAAACTGGCTTAAAGAATTATTTAATTTTTTTCGAGGCAGTTCAAAAATTGATAATGTAAGTAAATACGTTCATACCCTCTCCACCGCCCCCTTAATTTTATTACACCAAAAATTCACACACTGTATTACAGTCACATTGTAACAGATAAATTAGAATACTTATATATTATGTACTCTCTCTCTCTCTCTCTCTCTCTCTCTCTCTCTCTCTCTCTCTCTCTCTCTCTCTCTCTCTCTAATTAAGATTAAATGTAAAGCATTTGATACAAGTAGCCGTTTTCAGAAAAAATGAAATATGAAAGAAGTTTGATATCGGCAATAACGCGTTATCATCTGAAGGCGACAAAAAATATCGTACGCGCTTTCGATCTTAGCGATAGGTACGTGTAGACCGTCTATATTCGAACACAAAATAAATAATGCATAATTCAGACACATTGAAAATGAGACGTCCCTGTGTATACGCGTGTGAATAACTATTACATAATACACTTCCTGTCTGTGACAACACCTGTGCTTGAACCACGTGCCGTGAGAAATTTTATAGAATGTTGAGACACCTCTCTCTCTTTTTTTCTCTCTCTCCCCGTCTCTCTCTCTTTCTCTCTCTCCTTTCAAATAACTAATATTTTATGTGAACTTAAAAAGAAATACATTTTGCCGTAACGGCTATTTTCAGAAATTTATCATACCCGCTTTCGATCTTTACTGCATGAAAATAAAATTATGCATAATTCGAAAGGTAAGTACAGCTCTCCCTGGGATAATGCGTGTGTATATAACTATTACATAACATTTCCTGTCTGTGACAGCACCCATGTTCTGACCACGTGCCGTAAGTTATCGAATGTTAGGGCCTCTCTCTCTCTCTCTCTCTCTCTCTCTCTCTCTCTCTCTCTC
>WFKH01011926.1:29177314-29188960 GCA_016163765.1 Magallana hongkongensis
CAGGGAACCGAAGGGATATTTACGATTTTGATTATAACTTCGCTTCAATATATTTAAATCCCGGGTTTTGAACGATCAACATAAAGTTTTGGCGACCAACAGAACATCATACTTTTGCCGACTTGGATATGAAAGTCAGTTTTAAAACAAACACGATTTTAACATTTACATTATTTGTCTACAATATACATATACTTTATTTTCATTAAACGATTTTTTAAATACGTATTTAAGAAACATGACTAAGTGACTGTAAGAAATGTCTTAAAGCTAAGTATTAATTATGAAAATAATGTAAATGAAACTCCAATTATTATTCCCTTTTACGAGGATAAATAAGATACGTTGATATGATGTTTAATTATATAACTTGATTGATAACTGATCATTGTCAACGATGATTGTGACAAGAACAAATATTTAACGCTATCGGATGTACATGCACACATGTACAATATTCTGTATTAGCAAAATTACACGTTCCTTTTATTTTCCCCAATTTTTAAAAATAAATTGTAACTATCAACTCCATTTATAAAATGAATAAATATGAATTTATATTTATTAATTCCCTAAAATGAATATTCATTAATTCCCTCAATCATATTTACCGTGCGAGGAGAAATTGGGGGAGGTAACTCGCGTTAAAAACAAGAAAAGTTTTAACCTGAGACTGGTTTCACAAAACCGCGACGGTGTGGACAAGGTGAGAAGCTGTACCGCGAGGATGCGCGGTTTTACCTGAGTTACCTGCGCTAAACCGCGATCAATTTCACACCACGAGGCCTCGCGGTAAATACGCAAACCGCGTTGACCGTAGTGTATGTGGTTTAAGATGTCCCTTTTTATTCGCTTGTAGTGAATCATCTTCCATTGTGTCATTTTGACACAATTTCACTTACCCTCTGCACTTCTTCCTTTTTACACGAAAAGTGACTCCCTATTACCCTAGAATTATCATCTAAATTCAATTATCGTACATATCAGCCTTCAAATACAGTCACTCTAATTTTTACCAAAATCTAAAATATTGATATTTTATCCGAAACTTTCCCTTGCCACCAGAATAGATAGACAATCGCGCATCCCATTAAAATCGTCGATTCTATGCCAAAAGTTCGAAGCTAAATCTGTTGAGGTGTATGAAGAGGGGAGCAAATCATAAACCATCGACTTGGGAAGACTGAAGGTGTTGGATTTGCAATTGTTAAAGTGAGAAAATGTTTTAAATACAATTGAAGTATCTGGTATAGTTAAGAACTACTATTTTCTAATTTTGCATTATCTTATGTACACAAAATATAAATAATATAACTCTGCAAACCAATAATGATTTGCTCAATACAAAATATCTGAATTTTGATTCTTTTTCCTTTTATTCATTTTTTGATCCCGATGTCATTTATATTCTTAGTTTGGTAAATCCTATTTTATTCTGAACCCAATAAGGTTAATGACAGTTGTTCTCTATACCAAATGAAGTCGTGTATTTTCTTATTTGTTAAGACACAGCTGGTTTAACTAACTAAATTTCTCCGGAGTCCCCGTTTTGTCCGTTTAAAGGAGATTCCCCGAGCAGGGGAAGTGTAAAGTCGTTGATGACAGTAAAGCATTTATTTACATTATTACACTATTCACATGGGTACAGTTAATGTTTCCCATAGCGGGAAATAAAATATCTTCAGACAGTATGCCATCAAAAAAAGACGTTAGAAAGATTGCATGTTTAATGCAGCAAAACTAATTACGTAAAGAATTCTTGATATCATTGCTAAATAATACTTAATCGTTAAATCAAAAGTATTGAAAGAAAAAAAGAAAGAAAGAAAAAGAAAGAAAGGCATGAACAAAACAACCATATCAAAGTAAGAATAACGAAAGATCTCTTGATAACGTGGCAATCTTAAGGTGCATTCCCGGTAGCAACTTCATTTACTCACAGTCTTTTTGATAATTTAACAATAGCAATAGCTACTTTCTGATAAACTTTATAAATTCCTTGAATAAGTTGATTATGTCCGTTAATACACCCATGTTTTATGCCTCGCCAATCGGCTCACAAATCTAAAAATTCAATAACCATTTATTAATAATGAAAAATATAATTCAATGAAAATATATATGAAACACGATGTAATATGCTAGTAAAGTTAGGGATAATTTACAATAATATAAAGCCCAATACTGATGAAAGTTTCAATTATATATGGGCAACGAACCAGAGAGAACATTCCCTAGTTTATCCACAAAATTCAGTGACCATTTATTTATCTACATCATCACCCAATTCTAACAAATTCTATTCTTGAAAATATGAAACAAAAACGTTTTCCTACAATTTCTAAAAAAAATATATTGAAATTATAATGAAGTAAACATGAATCACACACCATATGATCAGGTGCTACATAGTCGGGGATTTGTACCATGCATATATACATTAACTTTTAAAAAATATAAGTCAAAAGGATGACAAACTGCCACAAGCATACTCTATCCTTGTGTACGTTTTAGTGAAATTTCAAGGGTTTATTTTTTTCCCAAGGAAATCAGAGTAAATGTCTCAATAATTTCCGAACAGCCCTCGTATATTATTTTACTGAGTATAATTTATCTAGATAGAGAAAGTTAATATTAAATTATTTGATTATGACAAAAGGCATCTTCGCTAGCCAAGGGTTTTCGGTCCACTTCGCTCCCCATAAACCCTTGGCGGATTTCATTACGAAAACTCGGTGATGTGGTGGCGCTATCTAGCGAGCAACTTGAGTTGCGCCCCTTGCATATTTACATTTTAATCGAATTAAACAACCGGTTATATTCACACTATGGCATTAATACAACTTGAAAACATGAGACTACCGAATATCGGAACATAATTAACGATGCTATTAAATACGAATTAAGTTATAACCTAGGGAAAGCATGGAATGTTTTATTCATAGTGTTTTGTAAGGACCTGTACCGGGAGTGAAAAAGTCGCCGATTTATATGAAAGCTTTCATGCCATAAAACCAGGTATCGTTGTCGTAAATATTGCGGACCAAAGAAATTAAATTAAACACAGCACATTGAACTTTTAAAAGCAATAACCATAAGCAAGAACGTCTATACTAACAGGATAGGCAACTTCTACATTCGCCATGTTTACTTCCCATGCTATCATGCGAGCCTTGACAAGTTTGTAGAACTATGTTTAATCCCAGTAAAATATATAGGTTTTTAACGCGATTTGGTTAGACCATCGTTTGGGAGGCACTGTACTCGAGAACTTGTGTCTCAACTTGTTAACAAGCACCGAATGTTTTACCAAAGATCACACATGTGTTTTCTTTTAAAGTTTATATTTACAAGCACTGCGATTGGATCAGCTACTCGCAGCTGCAGCCAATCATAAAACGGAGCTTGTCACCGAGTTTTCGTAATGAAATCCGCCAAAGGTTTATGGGAAGCGAAGTGGACCGAAAACCCTTGGCTAGCGAAGATGGACAAAAGGAAATTTTACACCTGCTTTTTCAGACCAACACTGAGAATTCATATATATATATATATATATATATATATATATATATATATATATATAAATATATATATATATATATATATATATATATATATATATACAACAATATTTTCGTCACATTTGGCGATTTTTAATCAAAAAAATATACATATACCTGAGAAAGAAGTACAGTTAAAATCAATAAAAGGGAAAAACTTAAGATTTCTTTATAACCACATTATCATTCTTTACTGGGAAAAATTCTCTTGAACGAAAAAAAAAATTTCTTATGGATATTTTTAATGAGACAATCTGACATCTTGAACCATTTGGAAGTCACTTGTAACAACTAGCACAATTTTTTTTCGACGTTATCATCCGGGTAATTTTATGTCTGTTGCAATGCAATTCCCGTAGACTTTTAATTTTAACTGACGCGTGTATTGAAATCTGGCAAGCTATAGGGGGAGTTTCAAAAAGGAAATGTTGGAATTTTTCATACTTTTGAATGAAAATCGTTTGAATTTTAAAACTATTTACAAATATCGAATAAATAATGCAAATTGCGCATCGAGGATATGTTAGGACAGAGTATAGTAGTAATAGTCAGTATTAGTTTATTTCGGAAAAGTATGAATATTCTGCTCATGATGCTTGACACATGCAATAAAAAAAATCGAAAAAAATATTTCTCCATCGACTTTACACGTAGAATTCATGGGTATCCCAAATGTTGTATTCCAGACAAACTATGATTCACCGTCTTTCATCGTTTATACATAGAAGCAAATAAACGAAATTACTAGTATATCTCAAATAATCCTTTAAAAAATTACAGTCCCAAACATTATCTCCAAGTGTTTCAATGTTTCAACAGAATTATCACCAGTACACAAATCTGACAACCGACAACAAAATTAAATGATTTAGGATGGTTAAGGCTGCCAAACTTGATTATATATCTCCTAAAGAACATAGTAACGAAATAGTGAAAATAGAACCCATAAATCGATTGTTTTCATTTAAATGCAGTTTATTTAGTTCATTCAATAAGGCAACATTGATATAAAACAGAAGTCAATGATGTAAATTTTGTGAAAAAGGTTCTGTTTAAGACCTCTGTTAGCTTAATATAATCGCTGTTTTTTGTTTAATGTGTCTGTCAATCACTTCTTCCAAACATTTAACACTGCGTTGAATAACTATGCTACTGACAAGGTGGCATTTTTGCAATCATATAAGATGCATATCAAACGAAAAATTCAATTATGCCATATGGTAGACCATGACTTTAAAAGTTTATAGCTACTTGATTATTCTGCACATTGTTGTTTATCTAGTAAAAGCCTGTTTTAATTTGGCTCATCAAACGTGGAGTATTTTAAACACTATAGAAAAATTGCATTTTTTTTCATTAATAAGAAAATGTTCTTAATGTGTATCTTATCTTCTTCTCACGGAACATCCTTTCCAAAAAAAATTCTTCAGTTGATTTCAAATGTATTTTTTTTACTAAATGACATGCAATAATGATTTGATAGTCTCTCTGCGCTGATTAGGCAAGACAATTATAATATTGAGAACGATTGATGTTTTGAAGTTAAAATGAGATGGATGAAATGCCTTTCCAAATAAGGAATTGTTAATTCTAATTAGAAGAAACGATTAGAGTCCAGAGTTTTAATTAATATATTCAGATTTGTTTGACAGAATTCTTCAAAGTACTGATTATGATAAATATTCATCATTTTTGTTGAAACCATACAGTACAGACAGAGAGTGAAAACATGATAGCAAAAACACATGATTTTTAAATTTTGTAATCGATTATTTATTCCATATTCTGATGTATTCATTCATTTAAAATGTTCTACAAATTTTTTTCCTAATTTTATCAATTTAGATTAAATATATATTTTAAAACATAGCTAATATGAACTCTATACAATTTATTGTCCAATACTTTATCTGTTTGTATTGAAATTACATGAGGTCAATAAAAAAAATTGCGAAACGCTATCAAGATTTGTTGTTATTTTTGTTTGTTTTTTTATTTAAGGAATGAATTCAATATCTACGAGTTTTATACGATATAAAATGGTTTGGGGCAGTTTACGCTTTATTAACCGCGAACTGCTATTATTGGAAGAAAAAGCAGTCACGTGAACCTTAATTGACATTAAATTAAAATTCAAACGTAACGTCAGGCGGATTCATACGTTCTTAACGTTAGTCTTACTATGACATAGACAACATTCTTTATACAATATAAAATAATTTTAAAGCAAATCAGAGAGCCAGTTACAACCAAAATTAAATTATTTCTTTTTTCTTGTGTCTCAGCCAGTTATCCGAAACTATAAACCAGATTATACAAACACAAAATTTGCAAAATAATATAAAAAAAAAAATAGATACGATCTCGTTACGAGTAAGGAGTAGGTCTTCCGTGCGATTTTTAAAAAAAGGATAACATGAAATAGCGATACAAATAAAAATTCCCCCCCCCCCCACACTTTCGGATACTGAATAAAAAAAGTCCCTAATTACGTCAGAAATGGGTGTGGCAATGATTTTTTCAAAGAGACATTGTTAGGATCAACAACTTTGTTTCTTTAATGCATTACAAAATTTTTATCGTTTTCAAGTTATTTGTAATATACTTTACGAGTGTCTTGGCCCCTATTTTGAGGGGCTAGTCCCATTTTGTTACGTCAAACAAAAGATCTGGTAAATATTGATCTTTTTTCTTCTACATGTCTCAACAAAATATTTTCGAGAAAAGAGATAAACTAACGCTGTTTTATTCCATTTTTCGAGCCCTACCGAGTTTCGGTGTTGTTTTTTTTTTGGCTTAAAAATTGTAAATGCCTTAATACATATCTACAATCTTTTGTCTATCATTCCTGAAATTTTGAACTCAGTATCTTTTATAGTTTATGAGAACATTTGTGGACACGCCGACTCTCTGAAAATCGTTAAATTGTTAATATCTCAAAACCGGAAGTGATGTCATCATTACAAAACATTGCAATAAGGACCAGATCAATATCTATCAGATCTTAAAATTTCATGTAAATCGGCCGAGTAGTTTTAGAGAAATCGCGTACACAAAATTTATAAATGTCAATGTCATGGTACACTGATTATTCGCGTATTGGTCATTCAGTGATTAGTGGCGGCACACTGCTTGAAGAAATAGTTTCTTAAGTATGGAGTTCAAACCCCGGCCGAGTGGATTTAAGCTCATTGACAGTTGATACCTGAATTACTTTTAGATAATTTAAGTTGAATTTCCTATATATTTATCTGAATTCCCCAAACAATAAGGAAAAATTCGACATAAAAAAGAAAAACTAAAAGGTAATTATGATTACATTTCAATTTGGGACAAGTATAAATTCGAAATCTCGAGATACATGGATTTTAAGCGTCCAGTATTATATTTAGGCAACACACCAAAACGAGTGTAGTTCTGGGCACAATACCACAGAAAGAATAATGATATGTCGTAATGTACACTTTATTTGTCTCATTTTGAACAACAACCCTGGGATTCATGCAGAAGAAATTCAATAATCTTATTGTGTATAACTATGTTTTTAATATATTCGCTAATATATCAAACCGATACTCTCATCAGGTTGTTTACATTGTTATGTCTGCAAATTCATGTTTTCTTTTTTTTTCTTTACTTTATTTAAACGGAGGTGTCTTGAAATATCATACTAATAAGACGTTGTGATTGGTCAGGGACCTCAAGAAAAAGTTTCCATATTTGCTCTAAGATTAGGTTAGGATTGATATTTGTATTATTGAAATTAATGGTTTCCAAATATTAAGCCGAGCCGAGTTTCGGCCTCAATGAAATGTTTCAAACTTTAGAAAAATATTTCTAAACTGAGTAATGTTAATTCTTATATTTTATCAATGACATTATACGTTCAATATATTATTTTGTCATATTTATGGCATTACAACTTTCTGGACACTTCAGTCTTCTAGTATGATATTAGTTACTAAGTATTTGGAGAGATAAATAGTAACTATTGTCCAAACTGAATGTGGATTATCATTTTTCTTTATTTATTATGTTTTGCAAACAGTTAAAAGAACACCTGTATGTAGTTAACACTACTAAACAATGACAAACGTACTTACTTAAAAACACCCGATTTTTCGCAAGAACTCTATATTTTAGCGTGTTGCTGTTTTGTTTCTTGGTTACTGAACAAACATCCGACACGGACAAATCCAAATATGAATGTCTACAACCGTAAAACTCTTTTGAATCAATTTAAAGGGCCACGTTTGTCCCATGTTTGTTTGAATAACAACATCTGTTGTTGAATAGAAATGCCATAACCAATGAAAAGATAACACACAGCTTAAAAATAAACAAAAAATCTCATTTGAGATTTTTACATTTAGATGACATTCAATATCATTAAATACATATATACAATAGCTATAATCATTTATTCGACGTGTGTGGATTCGTAGTTGTTCATTTACAATGGATTTTGTGGTTAATCCTCATTGATATCAAGAATCATCTTAAATTATTCAGAAATAGGAACCCAACTACTCGTAAAAAGAGCAATTCATGGAACTACCCCAAGGATTAAAATGATCTTTGGCTGTTTGAATATTTTGCCAAATAAACATCTCAGATCGAGATTTTTTTTCAATGGTGGATTGTCAGTGGGAAGTATTTGTTTTCTAAGAGGATACATTTGTTTATTCTACAAAAATCAAATGAATTTAAACAAGACAAACATTATTATATGGACCCTCTTTATAGATCCTTGCATACTTAATTTCCATAATGTTTTATCTGTTTCTGAGTAACAGAATGCTGTATAATCTAAAACCATTGCTGGCACCTTGAGAGAATACTTTAATATTTATATATTTTAAGAATACTCAGAAACGTATCATACAGACCTATATAGTTCTAGATAATATTTCTGTGAAGGAATGAGACGTGCTATGTTTGACAGCTTTACTTAAATCACCAAGAAATTTAGAATACAATTGCGAAGTCTATGACAAAAAATGGTGTTTTTCAAATGTCTACAACTAGTCTCTAATACTGCACGGAGCCAACAATCAATTAACGCTATGTTTTTGCTTGACAATGTGTTTAACAGTATTGTTTGGCCTATTTCTTTCGGCTGTTGTCTGAAGGTGTTTTCGCTTTAGTACTGTGTACTTAGTTTGGTAGCTTATATTATATTTGTATTTGTTTAGGGAGTCATTAAGAGTGCTTTGATTAGAAAGTTTTTCAAATGAGTTCTCACTATTCTTTGGAAACAAAATCGAAGTTAAGCTTTCATATCATATTATAAGAAAAAAAGTTTTTTCTATGCTATTGCATAAACTTCATTTTTGATAAAATTAAAAGAATAAAGAAATGAAAGTTTTTTAATGACATTTTTCAGATTTATTTTCAATAATAACTAAAGTATCATGAAGTAAATATGAAGCATCATTGAATCTTTTAAAATGATACAATATGCTTTTTTCCTTCAACTAAGAACATATTGACATTGCTCTGTCGTTTATAGTTAAGGTAACAAACCGGAAAATTTGTGAACGATGCCTATTTGGAAAAATATCTAAGAGAGCATCATTGAATTTTGCAGTCTTAAAATCAGGTAAGTGAAACACAAACGATGCAATAGAAAACTACGGAAGCGTATCGGGACCTACACTTGTTGTGTTTTAACTTATAAACTGCCCTTTTTTATTGAATTGTCAACATATAAAGTATTGTGACCTCTTAGTTATGCAAATGTATTGAATTGTATCTTGTGATTTCTATATAATTAAAATCACCTTAATGAATTTGACCAGTTTTATTGCTATCTGCGTTATCGACTCCACGAAATATGAAGTTGGTAATGTTGGTTTAGAATGTGATTTAATTATATTGAGACAGAAATTTTGACAGAGAACAATAAAACAAAGGCTTTACAGTCATGTCGAAATCAATATGCCTTCATTTCTGGGGAACATATTGCGAAAATATTGTTGTCGAATGAACTTCGCGGGCGCGAGAGTTCTGATGGTACGTTTACGTCACCTCACTCTGAATGTAGCTGTAGACGGCACACGTGGACTGCATGTAACAGTTTGATATAAATAAAAAACAAAAAACATTAATTGCTTTATTATACTTGCAATTCATATTAGTATATGATATCGTAGTTAGAGGGCTGCTGCATGATCTATATTTAAGCAGATCGTTATGATCTTCTATGTTTGGCTTCCTCTCTATTAAACATTTGATATGAGTTTTCAGATCGATGGTATAAAATTCAAACTATGTGAAACTCTTTATTACACGTATTATATATTACCCCCCCCCCCCCCCCAATCCCCGAAGAAATGTTTTATTTACCAGAGCGTCAAAAAAAATTATAAAATAATTGTATTTGCTTTTAAATGATATTATGCATGAACTGATCGCATGAGCGTTGCAGTTTCCCATTTTCACGATTTAACGCGAGTCTTTTTACCACGGAAATAAAAAAAGACTCATCAAATCATGATTATAAGAAAATGCAACGCTTATGCAATTACTTTATGCATAATAGCATTTGTTTTACTAGTTAGAGTACATTGTAGTTGGGAAGGTGGGTTATCATCCAAAAAAATTGTTTCAGGATCGTGTAATATCAATTTGTAGACAGATGGTTGAAACAATCCTTGTCGATGGGAGATTGTTTTAAGAACGTGATTATTGATTTATGATCATAATTCTAGGTAGGACTGCTCAATACTTTTAATCATAATTCGTTGTGGATTTGAATTCATGGATGATAGGATCAACGAAATCCATGAAAATTGAGCATACACGAATTCCAATGATTCCACAAATGTCAGTCTACAGGTGTTTCCTAGAGCTAGATTCAGAGTGAGGTGACGTACCATCAGAACTACCACCCCCGCGAAATTCATTCGATAACAATATTTTCGCAATGTTAATAAGAAATGAAAACATATTAATTTGATGTCGATATACCTATAATGTATACATTTTCATTGTTTTTTGTCAACATTTCTTTTCGATGTGACTAAAACCAATTTTTAAATTATTATTTTTAACTCCGTATTTTGTTAAAAATAAGCAACATCAATCAACCAGACTTGATATTGAATTATTAGGACCCGACACTCTAAACCACACCTGATTGTTGCATCATAAAAATATTGAAGAGATACATGTAGTTATAATGGTAGTTGTAGAGTGTTTCGGCGGTAAAATAAGCCTCATCAGGGGTCCAAATTTTAATGAGCTATTGTAAGCGAGATTTTATCAAAAGATCTCCTATATTTTTGTGCTTGCTGTATGCAATGATAGGTTCCGTGTCAAATAATTGTTTGCAAGTTGAGTCCGTCTTCAAGATGTTCCAGTACTTCAATAAACGTTTTTTTTAATCCTTTGACGCGGGGGTTGAATTGTGTAACAATGACGTGTGGATGCTTGAGTTTTATTTTTTCTTCTTTTTTATTCAGAAAGAGTTTCCTTTCTTTTCCTGAGATTTCGTCAATGATCGGATTTATTTCCTTTTCAGAGTAACCTCTCTTTGATAAATGTCCTTTGAAGTCCTGTATGATTATATTGAGGGTGGATGGATCGTTTGTGTTTCTCGAATGCCTGATACATTCTCCTTTGATGAAACCTTTAAATACTGATGCGTTGTGTGCGCTATTTCTATGAAGGTATTGAAAATTATTAGTTGGTTTGATAAAGGATTTGATATCCAGTTGTTGACAATTGTTAAATCTCAGGCCCTTGTAGACCGTTGTATCCAGAAAATTCACGGATGTTTGAGAAATTTCAAATGTGAATTTTAGATGCTTGTGACAGTTGTTACTGATGTCAAAGAACTCAAGGATTTCTTCTTTTGATCCATCAAAAATGATAAATCCATCATCTCTGAATCTTCCGTGAAATAGTATTTTGTTAGAATACTGAGATTGAGATTCTATGTATTGAGTAATTTCGTACATTCTCATATCCGAAATTTCTGGCGAGGGTATTGCACCCATGCTACATCCTATGATTTGCTTGTAGTATTTCCCGTCAAATTCGAAGTAATTGTTTTCTAATACGCATCTGAGCAGAAAGATTA
>WFKH01011926.1:29198472-29221788 GCA_016163765.1 Magallana hongkongensis
CTTTGGCCCCTGGACAATTCTTGGGCCTCACAAGGGGTTCAAAGTTTGATGTAGGTTTATAATCTATATATAAACAGTTGTTTAAGTCTGATTCTCGAGAACTGCATTGCTTAATATGTAATGACTGTAAAATAATCCTGTTTATACAAAGGGGGTCAATGATAAACATAAGAATATGCAGGGGAATTTTTTTTATACAGGATCTATTATACGATATTGTTAAAATATTTTGTATATGACTCCATAAAGCTGCATGATTTTATTGTGTCTATTGTTGCTCAGGTGAGCGATGTGGCCCATGGGCCTCTTGTTTAAATTATATTGCTACAAAACATTACAAGCTAAAGAGAAAAGAACAAAAGATAATGAGAAATTTAGTCAAAATTTTCTCTGTTTTGTCTACCTTTGTCGTTGCGCATCTTTCTCAAATAACCTTGTTATTTATGTTTTAAAAAAATTACCTACGATAAAAATCTTTGTGAAAGTGTGTTTGATTACTCGTAACAGGTAAATCCTTAACATTCATTCAATGCCAAGTTATATACAAACACAATAATTGACGCAACCCAGGTTCTCCGCACTTTCTTAAAAAAATTACAATTATTTCACTTTTAAAGTAAATTCAAATAAATAACTGGTGGCATGCCATCTGTCATCCATACATCACGAATACATGTAAGTGGTATTCCGACTATTCAGTTGTTTGTCGTTCAGTGGTTTGCGCGCTGGCCGCACAAGGCTTGAGGAAATGGTTCCGTAATTATAAGCAAGTTCAAGCCCCAGCCGGGTGGAGGCGAAGCTCCAGGATAGTGGATGCCTGAATAAATTTTAGTTAATATACGTTAATTTTACTAGATACAAATTTGAAATCCCAAAACAACAAAAATATATAAGATTTTTAAAAAAGTTAACATGATTACATTTCAGTTTGGGACAAGTATAAAATTGAAATCTCGAGATGCAAGGTTCTTAAGAGTCATTTATTAGTATTAAAGCAATACACCAAAATGGTAGTGGTTTTGGGCACAATAAAATAGGAATGATGATATGCAGTAATGTAGACTTTATTCATCTCATTTCATCCACCCTGGAATACAAGATAGCAAATTCAACTATTCTGACTGTGAAGCACTGGGATTTTAAATAAATATATTCGCCAATATATCAAACCAATATTCTCATCAATTATATAAATGATTGCAGATGTTTCACACTTATACTATTCAAACAAATGCATAAAATGTTTGGAAGGTTTCAATAAGAATTTATAACGAATGTCTTTTGGAAGTAACCGTATTATGTTTACAACAAAAACAATGATAAAGTTGTTTTATACTAACGATTTAATGTAAGATAATATAAACGAAACAAAATCTTAACATAAATTCTTTTGAATTATTAAAAATCATCTACTTAATTAGTGAAGAATACGAAATATAGCATGGATATATATTTGTATATACATCGTACATACATGCAACAAAAAATAATATATATTTAATAAATAACAGAGATATCGTCTCAGATATTAAACGTTTCATACAATTAGACGTCTGTCTGGTAGATGACAATGGAACTTTTCTATAATTGTATCTTAATGGTGTTTTTCCGCTTTGCTAAGGGATCGATTTCATGCTCTATTTATCGATTTCATGCTGTATTTATATACTGTTGGATTTCATCTAGCGTTCCTTTGTAACTATATATATATACCTACCACTAGGTAAATACTATGTTATAGTAGTACACAACTATGTATTTTTTGTTGCTGTAAATCGATATGTCTAACTCTACATGAACACCGTCTGTCTACGACTTTTAGATCTGAAGAAAAATTATTAATCAATTCTGATTAACGGAAGACTCTATCTACCTGATATTTTTTTGTTACAACCTTAAAGCGGATATCAAAAATGATTTATTCAAAAGATACACCACGAAAGTATCTTATGCGAAACTCTATAAAATATATTGTGTCACCTATAGAACAACTTTGAAATCTACTATATACCTATTTACTGGCTATGATGACGATAGCAGGTTTATTGTCCCCCCAGACAAACTTTTTACTGAGGCGAAATAGTTGCTGTCAAGAGACACTCAACTTGCTATTGTCTAAATAATATGCCGTCGATGCAGAGTTTGTAGTTGGTAAGCAAGTTCGAGTTGTCGGACTTTAGATATATTCTCGCGAATGCGATAACACCAGTAGAGTTTCGATATTGACCGTGAGAGTAATCGAATGCTCCTGTGGATAGTTTCGGCTAAGGTTAGAAGTAAGGAATCATTTTTTTTAGTACAAAAGGTGATCATTATGGTCGGGAGTGATCAAATCCAATTTGGCCCAATTTACATTTTTACGTTATATTTATTTCGTATAATTATGCAAATCCCGCTTGCGCCCCAATTGTACGTCATTTCCGTCATTGATAAAATTGTTGAACTACAAGTTACACATTTGATTCGTAGTGTTATCACAGACAAGGACAATAGAAAATGCAAATATTGACTATTCACTATCGACAAATAGCACATAAACCTCTTTATAGTTGTCTAAATGAAATTGAACAAAACACTTATTCGGAGAACCGTTTTAGTTTTATCATAAAATGTCCCTAGATTGCTATAAAATCGTAAGTCGTCGCATGCGATGAGTTTTGCCAAGGTTACATTACACACTTCACTCGAGGTATTTGTTTATTTGAATTGTTCCAGTCTCTTCTTCTCCAACGACCAGATTGTGGTCAACATCGACACTGATACTTCCCGTGCACGGATACTCAATATAACGGATAAAGTTACCATCATAGTCTATTACATGGACACTGTTGTTTGATTTATCACTTATAAGTATTTGAAGTATTTCATCGGTAACAATCGTCGAAGGCTCAAATAGTCTGGGTTTTGATACTGTCGTGAATTTACCGTTGTACTTAAATCGCAAAACTCCAAAAGAATTCAAAACCACGACCACCTTCCCAGTATAGTCCGCCACACAAATATTTCCATTGCCATTTTCAGTCAGACGAAGTACAAAGTGTCACCGTTTACAGAAAGCAATGATTTTCCCTGACTATCTTTCTCAATCACCTATATCTCTATTTCACCTGAGTATCTCAAAATTTTACTTCGTTTTTTATCCTTTGAACGCATACTCACAAGAAGTTCATCAATTTTTAATGGAAGATTCCCCTTGGATACCAGTCAAAAAAATTCAAATGCGTCATGACTTTATCATTTTCTTTCTTGTAGATTTTGATATCTCTCCAACTAACAATAAAGAATGGGTTTTGTGATAATTCAATAACACTACCAGGAACTTTGAATTTTTTTAATATGTTTTGTTTTCTGTCTATTTGACGAATTATGTGTCGAATTTGATATCGAATTTTGTGAAGTTTGAATGCCAAGCGATATTAGCTATTGTGGTAAAGATACAATTGTTCTATATATCAATGGTAATAAAGTGACTTGCTTTACAAACCAATTTTTTATCACTGTAGATTTTGAACAAATATGTATGATACTTAATCCTTGTTTATGTATCAGCCAACTGATTCTCAGTAAATTGATGTCTATATCAACAAGAAAGTTTTGCACAAAAACGCAAAACACTAATCTATTAAAACATGATTGTTAAAAAAGTTTGTACCTTAAGGTGATCCTGGTCGTCTTGTTTTATTCAAAGTGTTAATAATCAAATATGTTTTCAAGAGAGAAGTAAATTTTACGGTTTTTTTCATAAATGGCACTCCTCTTCCATGAAACTTGTCTATTTTCCAGTTAAACACAAGGTATTCCATGCATCTCCTCTGCAAATTGTGGTTAACAACGTGATTTTACTTTGAAGCCAATTTGCTACTCAAATAAAAATGGGATTCCCATATCTGTGTACACCATAAGACAACATATAAACTTGTGAAACTGTGTGTCAGGACGCATAGAGTTCATAGCTTGTAATAAGATGACAGTATTAATGCAAACTGTTAATAACTCTTTATAAAAGTTATGCAGTCCAGGTGAAAAAATGAGATCTATCAAACTACTCTTCACATAAGTATGTTATACATGACCACTATTTTTTCTATTAATGAAATGCACTTTACAGGCGTCAAAACTTATTAAAAAAATAATTAAAAGTGCACTAAAGCAGGGTACCATTGAACATTAAAGAAACCGATTTAAACAGGATGTATGTGCGCGTAAAATAATAAATAGATTTATGCGTAATTGCATAACATTTTGATACAGAAGGATATCCCCACACACTTTTTCTTTCATTTTTTCTTTCTGTGTTTCAAATCAAGCCTTTATCAAACAGTTTTTGCAAGGTGTTCGCTCTTTAGATGTGTAATAATTTCAAATCGACATTTTTTTTGTAAATGTTTTTACGACAATAAAAAACAAGATAGTATTTGTTCTACAAGGCAACATAAACCCCTTAGTGTAGATAAAAAAGCCTTTGATAATGATTTTGTAATTCGCATTTGTTTTTTTGGAAAATAAAAAACTTCACAGAGTTTTCTTTCTGATAACAATAACGATATCGCTTTCATGATAAACTTTCTTTCCGTTCTACATTTGATTACGGCAATGCTACACTACTTGTTATTGGTAAGAAATATCTTACAAAAATCATAAATTCAGTTTACAAATCAAGCATCTTATTTACTATTAATATATCAAAAATATTGTTTAATGAAATGAAAATAAAATGAAAAATATCAATACAATTAGGAAAATTAACAATGATATACAAATTCCAAACAGAAATAAAAATGCAAAATATTTTACGATAACAAATGAGCAAAATTCATTCCTCATTTACTATATTTAATTTTTCTACAAAATCCAGTTGCTACAATGTACATGAATATATGCTAAAGGCCAGTTTTTTTCTTCTAGAAAATATAAATAACTTGTTACTACAGAATTTTCTACAAAATGTCCTGGAATAATCATTCTAATTAAATAACACCACTCATTCCTAAGGGGAAAAGACATAGAAAGCATAGTTAGGTTCGATGGTCAACAAATGACTCTTCAGATCTACATTATATATATGAAATATATTCCTTTTTACCATAAACCATTGTTAAAGAAAAAATCCAAATACCTTAAGTTAAAAATTTTAACATTTTCCTTTATCTTTATACAGAGCTATTCATTTCAAGGAAATTAATAAATTCTAAAACGGCAATAACTTTTCAGCTCTCATAAGTAAATAAACATACTACATGTAATTCGCGACTAAAGAAAACCCTTGAAGGATACTAGTAAATGGTATCATACAGGATTGCATGTAATATGACAACATAAAAATAAAGTAATAATGGGTCACACAATTCATGATCAGGCAGTACTAAGTCGAATGTTTACCATACATAGATATTACATTAAGATCTTTTATAATTTTATTAACAATGATAATTAATTGCATACAAGAGTTTTGATATATTATCTAGACAAAGATGGATTGATAAAAAATAATATAATTTTGAACAAAAATATTCTATACCTGCTAAATCGATCCAGTAGAGTTCATAAATTAATATACTGGTTTATTTTTTTAAAAATCTTAGAGTGGACAAACAGGAATCGAAATCTATTTCAAAAGAATCTTTCTAAGTCCTTAAAATTCCCTACACCAGTGATAGCTAAATGAAATATTTTTATTGGACGAATTTATATGGGATAAAATATTTCAAAACCTAGCAATATGTTTCCAAATTATGTATTGAAAGTAACTAAGAATTTTGGAAACATGTCAGTCTATAGTAAAGCATTTTAAAAGAAGATCTCATTGTGAATTATTGTTAGCAGTTGACATTCCACACCAAGAATTTAGCTGCATGAATTTATTTTAAAGGTTTTTTTTATCCTTTATTTGAACGCAAATCTATTAGGAAAGAGCATGTAAAGGGAAACGTTAGCACTGTCGTGAATGTCAGTATAACCAACATGATAATGTAAGCTTCTTCTTACGAAATGTTTCTAAATTAAATTTGTAATGGAGAGCTGTTTTCGCCTAATAAGAATGAAAGTGGGATTTTAAACAAACTTGATGACATCTTGTTTTTAGCTTTTCAATTAAGGTTCAATGCTGTGAAAGTTTCTCAACAGATACATCGTGTTTTTATATTCTTCATACTAGTTATCTTAATTTTTCAAGCTTTTTTATTGTTACTTATGATTTGCATTCCCGAACGTAAAACCCGAAGGTTTATTTGAACTTCCGAACAAACTTGGTGATTGATGAGAGGACATACTACTCCCAAACGAAAAACCAGTACCTGCAGTACTGCTGCTTCCGAAAAGGCCTTCACTACGAGGCTTACTTCCGAAACCCATAAAGCCTCCACCAAACGCAGAGCCCGCATTTTGAGGAGTACCCCCAAAGTTAAAACCCGCATTAGGAGACATCCCAAAATTAAAAGATTGAGAACTACTTTGGGTTCCGAACCCACCTGTTGACTGAGAGCCAAAAGCAGGACAATTGCTTGCTTTTAAAAGACTGAGTGGTTCAGAGGCTCTATTCATTTGAAATTCTCCAAACATTTCGTAAATTTGTTCATTTCTAATTCTTCCAGGTAAATAATTCGGATAAAATAGTCCCAATTTATTATAACTTTCCCTAAATATTTGATTCCTTGACTCATAGCTCATTATGGCTGTAACATCGGATGACTTAAGAACGCTTCTGCTATTTGCATTCAGTTCCTTTTCAGTTCTTGCTGCCAACGACTCTGTTTCTTTATTCTCCTTAGATTGGTTCTTACGTTTGGGAACCTCTTCCCGCATTTGACTGCCAATGTCACGCACAATCTTGCAGATTGCATCTTCTTGATCTTGTATGGCAGAAAGAACTTTATCATATTCAGCGGAAGGTACACCTGCCATAACATTTCTGTATGCTGGAGCAATGTCATTCTTCAGCTCTGTAAGGTCAGCGTAAATTCGTTGCTTGATGTTTTAAAAAATTCCTCCAATATCTGCGATGTCGTGTCTTTTGTGTGTACTTGTTATGCAAAGTACACACGTTGGTTCATTGCAATCTTTGCAGTACATCTCGCATCGATTTTTATTGTGGTATTTCCACGCAGGCAGAATAGGTCCTTCCTTTTTGTTGATAAACTCGACGACCTCATTCTTTTTTGTTTTGTCTGCCATGTGAATGGAAATGCACGAAGAGCAAAGGTCAACAAAACAAAGATTACAGTGGTGCTCCACGGGGTTTGGACATTGAAAGCAGACGACATCTTGTCCTTGAAATGTACTCATAATTGTAGTGTGTACTAAAAACTATTTTAAAGAAAACTCTAACAAAAAATGAAATTAAATACAATACTTTTAAATTAAATTCCCGATCACCTATCAAGACGACGTATATTTGTTTCGATTTTTTGTTGTTAAACTAAATAATAGATATCCAAGGCATAGTAACTTAATGATGAAAATGAAATGCAGTGGCTGATTTTTTTTTTTTACAATGAGTTGTATCATTTTTTTTCACTTTAAAACTGACAAAACGTATAAATTATATGTCTTTAAAAGAGTAAAAATAAACTTACATTGAAATCTATCGTTTGGTTTTGGCGATCTTAATTTTCTTCAAATGACGTACTTTCGTATCCTGTTAGCTGGAAAATAAGGCTAAACGCTGATAGCGGTGTTTGTTTTTAGATACTAGCTAGTTTAAACTGGAACAGGTGATAACGCGTTCTTGAGATTTATTAGGTTTCGTACTGTGATTTATCTAAGATTAAAGTCTGCCAAAATCACTAAACACATCGGTTAGAAGGCTTTATTTGAGTGACGGCCCCGAAGCAAAGAAGACACTAACAAAATGAACAAATTTGATTTTTTCATATAAATTTGGAGGTTAGAATAAAAAATATATGTTACAGAAGCAGATTTTTACAGTTAATACCAACTTCCCCGATCGCTAAATGTTGCCTATTTAAGTGTTCTGATTTCTCACATACTCTTCTCACTCCTTGAGGTAATCAAAGTTTTTGACTTTTGAAGCAATATTATACAGGTTTAAAAAATAATACTAGGAGAGTTTCATTTGTTATATTTTAAATGATCATAAAGTATTGCAGTAAAATGAAGGTCATTGGTACATATATAACCAAATAAGTAACTTTGGCTTCAAAAACAATGCACACTTGGGCTCGCCGTTTTTGTGTCTCACGAAGTGGCGGGATGTTTAAAAAATTGATATTATTTTTGCATGCAGTTTTCCTCCGGTCTCTTTCCGGGAAAATAAAAGGCTTGTGTCTCATTTAAATATTGTGGCTCCGTCATTGTACGATGTTATTTAGCTGTAACTGTGGTTATGCCAAACTATAAGAAGTACCGTTTTGATTATTTCAGGACGATAATGATCAGGAAATGGAAGCTCACAATAGGTATAGTTGTTTTTATAGCTATACATTTAGTAGTGCTGAAAGTTTTTGGTTTTCTTTAATACAGTTCTTACCATTTGGATGTGGTAAAAAAAAGTCAGCAAACGATGAAAATATTACTAACTGATGTTGATTTACATCCATAAATCCCTTAGTCCTCTCCACTTCGAAAAAGTTATCTGTTTGACCTTGTTCAAATAATTAATGATTGTGTCAATTTGCTTATTCGAGACATATTCAGAACCAAATTGTAGGACTTTGTGCCTGTCTGCTGATTATCTTTATTCGCGAATACATCACGAGTCCAGGGAGTGTCCTACATAACCAAAATCGGCATTTTTTGTTCTTGATACGTGTATTACGAAAAATAAAAGTGTATATACATTTTTTTAAACATCTGATGAAAATAAATCAACCTGGGATTGCGTCCTCTATCGGTATACTATCTAGGTCTATAAAATAAAAACTTGTATTGACCGAAATAAACTACCAGAAACAATTAACGCAAGCGTCAAAAGATCAGCCACATACTATTTGTTTTTCTAAACAAAAAAGAAATGAAATAAAGAAGTCGAGTTTTTGCATTATATGAAAAATGCACTCACAGACATATGGACCAAGTTGTTTGCTGATGTGTACATCAGTCTAATATATTGTTATACACATGCATATCTCATATACTATACGGGCATTTAATATTAAATGATCTTAACGCTAAATTTTGACAAAAAAGAAAATAAATAAAATATCAAAACATAAAATATAACATTTTTTTAAAATTAATAACAAACTTTGATTTAAGTTAAATTATTCCAAATACAAAAATCTTTACATACTAAAGACGTGACCCGCCCCCCCCCCCCCCCCCCCCCCAAAAAAAAAACCCAAACAAAACAAAAGACTCCTTCACATGTGGTTGAATTCTTTTTGTTTTTGAAATTGATAGAGATGCAAGGAAACTCAATGCCAATTATTTTAATTTTTATTAATGTTCAAATTAACACATTTATTATTGGTCTCGTTCAACTACAAGCCCACTTTAAAAAAAAATTGCGTTGCATAGGCAAATTATCTGGTTGAGATAGACGTTCATAATAGCTACGCAGAAATGCATAGCTACTTTTCACTTTGATATCGTATAACCAATTTAGGCCAATGTGTCGCTCATGCTAAAACATGTATTGTGTTTTCTTTGCATCGGGGCCGCCACCCGATGCCACGCATAGCCGCCATCTCATGTAAGGCGTTTTAATTGTGATAAGTACCAGTTAAAGTATTCTAATATAATATTGCATTAATTGTTCGCATGGTTGCATTTAAAATAATACTAAATAACAGATACCGACAGCTATTACTAAATTCGTTATTTTTAAGCATTTAAGGTATTTCACTCCTAAGTGTTCCTACATCAAGAAAATTACATTTTCAAAATTTATACATTTCATACCTTAAAATTGCACATCAGGCTAGGGGCAAGTGCTTTTTTGAGATACAGTCATTTGGGGTATTTTGAATCACCCCACGTTTTGTTTTTTCGGACATTTGAGGTATCGTTATGCAATGTACAAAAATCAACAAGTAAAACTAACCAACTGTCATTATGAGCAATATATATTATCTATAAACAAAATTTAAAGACGAAATATTATGATATAATTTGAGGTTTAATTAATGTACTCACTATTCTCTATAGAGGGAATTTGCATGGTGAAAACAATATTTCTCCTTTATGTTGTACCCTTAATGATAAAATAATTGACATACTTTATATTGATAGATCGGCAATTTCATAAGCTTTCAGAAATTGTACGGTTTTTTAAAAAATATTTGTTTACAAAACCTTTCAGAAGTAAACTAAATTGTTCCGTTTCCAATCCCCTTCATTTTGGGGTATATCGAATCACGTGTGTACACACCCAAACCGAATTAATAAGGGCTTAACCCGCAATTGTGTTGTGTAATTTTCGTTAAATTAGTTTTGTTTATGCATTGCAATGATATTACAATACTAGGGCTAATAAAGTAGAACTCTGCGTATGGTGGCGGAAAATACTTGTCTCTGCACGTTTTCTCTGTGTGATCTACAGACAGCGTGTACAGGCGATGCATAGGGGTTATTGGCAAATGTAAAGTAGTCAAAAGCATGGACTAGAACAAAAAACAATGTTACGTGCCTTAGGAATATTGATTATACGTACTGCGAGCTGATAATTTGCAAAAAAAATACCTTAAAATACAAGGAAAAATTACTTTTGTTTTGAGAGAAACCTGTGAAACCTACATTGTTATTGAATTTCTGTTTGGCTGACAATAATCTCCGCACATAAATGTTTCCAGATTCTACGCCTCAGTCATTGGATGTAAGATTTTCTTAACCAAATGAATTATTAAGTCATAAATATATGTTATAAAAATACTCTATTAACAATGTTATGTTATCTCCTTTTTAACGACAAATAGAATGAATAAGCTGACTACTGGATGGGATACAATTCCTTGAGCTCAAATACATATAGCAAGGTTTATAGAATAAGCGCGTTTGCTTATTATAATAAATAATTTTCAAAACAACAAGAAGATAAGAGTGCAACAATTCTAAGTAAATGCACATATATACCAGTTAATATGTCCAAACTCTTGGACTAATGGATTTTTTTCCTTCATGTGAAAATAACCTAAAACTGTCCATTAACTACCCTCAATGAAAAATTAAAACTACCACAAAGTATGACTATATGCATCTATAGCAAAAGATATGTTACCATCAGTGCCTTGTGTAAGATTTCATCTTCCAACATTAAACTAATTTTCATTTAAGTTTATAATTGTTATGTACTTTTTGTTAATTACACTTTTTTTCAGTTTAAACATTCCAAATCAATAGCTTTCACTCTAGCATCATCAGCGCATTGCAAAGAAAATTAAGCATAGAAATGACGGAAAATTGTAACTTATTTATACAGAAGATTAATGAGAATTTCAAAGTGTTTCCATATGCAAGTAAAATCCGAAAACATATACGCCGCTATCAAAATTTTACTGCCTTTTAAAAGGCAAAAAAAAAAAAAACCAAAAAAACTCTGCCTCCGGGGGTCATGATTTTCACAACTTTGAATCTACACTACCTGAGAATGCTTCCACATAAGTTTCAGCTTTCCTGTCCATATGGTTCTTGAGAAGAAGATTTCTGAAAATTTCTCAAAAATTTTCAATAATTCCTAATTATCTCACCTTGAAAAAGGGCGTGGTCCTTAATTTTCATAATTCAAAATTCATTTCAAAGGGTGCTTTGTGACAAGTTTGGTTGAAATTGGCCCAGTGGTTCTGGAGAAGATGTTGAGAATGTCAAAAGTTTACGGACAGACGGACAGACGGACGACAGACAAAATATAATCAGAAAAGCTCACTTGAGCTTTCAGCTCAGGTGAGTAAAAATGTAATTCACAAAGAACCGAATCTAGAAAGAGTTCACTTGTCAAAAGGATTCTGAAATAAATAACATTTGGCAATAACGTATTGTTTTGTACAGATAAAATCCAAATATTGTATGTTTCAATTTGAACATTTTTATTGATCTGTATTAGCTATTTATTTCAAAGAAATTAATATAGACTCAAAATAGCCATGATCTTTTTGCCCTCTTTAGTAAATAAACATAGTCATTTGCTTCTGAATTAAAACCGTTGAAAAGTAATTGGGATTATACAAGATTGCATGTAACATGACAACAGAATAATGAAGTAATAATGAAACACACAACTTAGGCACTACTCAATCGAGAATGTTTACCATTCATAACTAATGCAGTAAGATATTTCTTAATTAATCACAATGATAATTAATTACGTACAAAAAATTACAAATAAATCTAGACAAAGAAGATTGATAAAATTATATAGATAGATTATATACCTGCTGAATCAGACCAGTGCATACTACAAATGAATTAATATATAGGTTTAAAAAAAAATAAAGAGCCGATAAAAAAGGATTGAAACATATTTCAATAGCAAAATTTCCAAGTCCTTAAAATGCCTGATACATGCCATAGAAACTTCAAATAAGGTATATTCATTGTACCACTTTGTATGGATAAAAGGGCAGGTCTGTATAATAAAGTCTAAACTTGCAATTGTTGGCAAATAATGTTTTGAAAGTAACAATAAATTGTTAATGTATGTCAGTCAAAAGAAAAAATGAATTCATTGGGAAAGAACACGCAACGCTGCTCCTCTCTGCGAATTTTAAAATTTACGAATTTGAAATGTATAGTTACAAGATTCGTAATAAACAGCGTTTTCTTTTCTTACAAAGATTATCAAACAAACAGATCAACGTTTTTAAGATTAACAATAGCACTGCTTTGTAACTTCAAAGGTTCTGAAATACTGAGCATTTTAATATTCTAAATACTTTTTGAAAAATCAAATTACTTTTGTTTTTGATGAGCATTTCCGAGTGTAAAAACTGAGCGATTATTCGAACCTGGTGATTGATTAGGTGACCATCTACTTCCAAACAAATTATGAGGACTTGTAGTATCATTGCTTCCGAACAACAAACCTTCACTACAAGACCTACTTCTTGACCCCATAAAGCCTCCACTTTGAGAAAAACCAAATATAGAGTCCGGAATACGAGGCGTACCACCAAACCTGAAACCCACATTAAAAGGCGTACTCCCAAACGCACAAACTCCTAAATTTGCATCTCGAGACGTCCCAAAATTACAAGGTTGAGGACTATTTGGGTTTCCGCAAAAACCCGGTGACTGAGAGCCTTCCGTTAGGGGATATATTCCAAAATGCAGGATAACTGCTGCATAGTTCTATGTTACTGGGACTTCTCGATAAACTGAATGGTTTGTAGGTTCTATTCATTTGAAATCCTCCAAACATATCGTACATTTGTTCCTTTCTGATTAGACCTGGGAAAAAAATTCGGATAAAATAGTCTTAATTCATTTTAACTTTTCCTAAATTTTTGCTTTTTTGCCTCATAATTCATTATGGCTGTAACATTGGATGTTTTCAGAATGTTTCTGCTGTTTAGGATAATTTCATTCAATCCTTTTTCAGTTCTTGCCGTCATTGACTCTATTTCTTTGTTGTCTATTGATTGGTTCTTTTGAGTGGTAACCTTTTCACGCATTTAATTACCAATGTCACGCACAATCTTGCAGATTGCATCTCCTTGATCTTGTACGGCAGAAAGAACTTTATCAAATTCAGCAGAGGGTACACCTGCCATAACATTTCTGTATGCTGGAACAATGTCATTTTCCAGCTCTGTAAGATCATCATTTACTCGCTGTTTGCTATCCTCGATAATTTCTTCAATGTCAGTAATTTTGTGCTTTTTGTGTGTAGATGTAACACACAAAACGCACATTGGTTCATATCAATTTCTGCAATACAACTCATATCGGTTTTTTTCTGTGGGAGTTTCATTCTGGTAAAACATGTCCTTTCTTTCTGTTTATAAACTCGACGATTTAATGTCTGTTTGTTTTGTCCGTCAAGTGGTAAAGAGTGCAAGAAGAGCAAAGGTCAGCATGACAAAGGTTACAGTGGTGTTCCACATGATTGGAACAAAAATGACAGAGAACGACGTCTTGTCCTTAGGTAGAAGCCATGACTGTACATCGATGCTGAAATCAATTATAAACACAAGGCTCAGAAAAAGTTTTTAATGTTGACAATAAATGCTGTGTCGCATAGTGATTGAATTTTTTGAATTAAGACATGTAACTATTTATTGTTAATTTTGATAAGATTTTGCGTAATCAAGTGTTATCTTAACAAATTAAATACAATCCTAGTAACCTTTAATGAGACAGTATCCACTATTGATAGAAAGGTACACTGCATCCCCCACCACACCCATCTCCCCCCAAATAAAGAAAAATATTTTTCTCAATACACGCATGGATTATTACCGCAAGTTAAGTATATTTCTCGTACCAAAGTTATGTTTGCAAATTAATGGATTAATATGTATAAATGGTAAACGTTAATCAATCCTGCATCAGTATTCATGATAACAGCTTTAGCTCTATTGATTTGCAAATGTTTAACCAGGCTTTGTTTTAGATAGACTTGTATCTTTTCTTAAATCATGCACGAACTTAAGTAAGTTGAACTTGTTTTTCTACTTAAATCATTTGTTGCTGATTTTGATAATACATACCCAAGGAATATACATGCATATGATAGGTACACACATCAGCATTTCATAGTAAAGAGAATTATAACACAGACGGTATAGTTGTAAGTGTTCTGAAAGTCAGTAGACGAAGTTGTGTATTATGGGTAAATGTTTTAAAAAAATATATCTTAGAAGAATGTATGCTAACCAAATTTCAAGTCCAGTGGATAACAGTCGAGATTTACCGAAGATGAAATAAGCAATCCTGTCATCATCATCATTGTGTCCACATACATTTCAGCAACCGATGTATCTGAATTATATAATAAACAATAACAAATGTACTTACTTTGATCAATCTCGATTTCTTCAATTATATTGTGTATAGCGATCGGTTGTGTTTTGTTTTTTCGTTTTGTTTTACCTAAACAAACATGGCTGACACGATCCAGACAGACATCGTAAAACTGTGCTATTTGTAGCACTATTTTCTGCCCTTCGTTAAGTTCGATATGTTCCTCTACAACCCTAACCAGTTTACAGGCTTCAAACAGTAATTTTAACGTACAAATATCAAGAAAAGTTATATTTAAGGATTCTATTTATGTTTTACTCGTATCTTGGAACAGTTTAAACGAGCATAAAATATTAGGTGGAAATTGAATTTTTTCCTTATGATTTAATTTGTTCTCTAAATTGATCAGAAAAAAAGAAGCATAGTTTTAAAAATGATTCTCATCTGTTCTAATATTGAAATTACCGACAGGCTGATTGATAGGTTCTCCAAGCGCGTCGTATTGCGACGTATGAATGCAATATATATTAATTTGGTTAGCTAGTCAAATACCGCTTTACAACCAAAGTTAAATTATTGACATATTAATGCATGAACCTTTAAAAGACTAGCTGGTAAATGAAGAAGGAAAACATTTTAAACCTGGAAATAATAGCATTACTTTATTAAGTATTACACTATTTAACACCATTCATGTTATTGCAATTCCCGTTCCCCATTGCTGTATCAAATCTCCACATAATCAAACAAGAGTTCTACAATATTCTATATATCATGTGTGAAAGTGATTGCTAAATGTATCTTTTATACTGTTTCTGTATTTGATATAATTTCCTTATGGTAAGATAACGCTCTGTATATTCCGAAAAAGCGGGGTTTTTAAAAATTTTTCAAAGTTTAAAACATCTTAAAGTTTGTACTATAATTGCATGTTATGAACGTTATTTAAAAGTAGGAATAAATACATCATTGTTTTCTCATTCTTCACTTTTTCAAACATTTATGTTTCTACGTTGTACTGATATAATATGATTTTATAATATAATTTGACTCCTGTTTGAATGGTTTAACCGTCCATTTCCTATGGCATATATGATATTTAGGATACTGCTTTCTTTTTTTTAGATTTTTATTCACTTATTTTGGCTAAAATATTATTAGGCCATTAAATGAAAATAATAGTTCAAAATAGCATGGTTCAAACATTATGATAGTTCAAAGAAATTATCCATATATGTAAATATTTTATTCACAATACTATCTTTTCAAACAGATGAGTTATACAGTTGCCAATATCATCGTTTAAACTAGTTTTTCAAGGTCCTCTGTTATCACATTGGTCATTATCCCTTTATTTTCAGTAGTTAGAACAGTGTTGTTGTCATGCATGCCGAAGGTATTTTTGAAAAAAATTAAATCTTACCTCAATTAATCAAGTTATATGTCATATTACACGAAAGTAATGTAACAACCGTATGAAGCAATTGGTTTACATGTTATTGATAAAATCACTTTTAAATAACGAATAATATTTATTAAAAGCAGGTACAATGCACCGTTTTGGTTAAATGTGTTGTAATCTTAAGGTGGAAGGCTACATCGTCACAACATGTCTGACTTCCGTTCGAAACGCCATTTTATTCCGGATTGATAACATTATGTCGTGGTACAAAATAGCTATACACCTTTTAATTGAACTCTTCTAACGAGGGAGATGAGATAGGAATGAAATCACCAAAACGCTTAGAAAATATGTCAATTTTCTTCCTGTTTAAAGCTTTCAATATACTGTTTCCCTCCACTGTTGCTGTTATTGGCAATACATTTATGTCATGTCATCTGCAACAGACGATCATACATATGTGACGGATTACATGTATCGATATAGGTAAGCAGATATATTATTTTCACTTAAACTACATATCATTATTAATTATATGTATGATGAATATAAAACGAAAGTACCGTAGTACGGTCTAATTACTTCCCAAATGTAAGGTGGCACGGGACAGTTTTTTTGATACAATTCATTGTAGCCAGGGGATGCGTGTCTTCGGAACTCTGGTACTAGAATTTCCTCAGTTCCCATTCAGCACAAATACCTTAAATTCACTCTTTATAAGGCCAATCACCAATTTCTGAAGAAAATTACTAGTCAAAACCTGTAAAATTTTCTACATACTGGTTTTTATGAGATTTTGACCCTTTCATATTTTGCTAATTTTTCATGACTTTTCAGCTTTTTAGAACTCCTCCAGCTAATTCCCTGCAAAGGGTTGACCTTCCGTACCGGTATATAAAATAGTAAAAGGCAATTTAACTACTAACATTTTGTTTTAAAGAGTTAAATATATATAATGCATTCATCAAAAATATAATTTTTCAGATTCAAACATTATCATAAGCACTACTAATCATATCTACATATTTAGCATAGACTTGTTCCTTTTTTAATTTTTCTTCATGACTTTCTTTTATTAATTAAAAAATTGGTCCCAAGATATTTGAGACCATGTGAAATAAAGAAAGACAACTCTTAAACAGGATCTTTCATACCAAGATTTTTGCAATAATTCACTATTTCCTTTAATTTTTCAATTTCATTCAATTTCTTTTCTTCATCCCATTAACCAACGAATATTGTTTTTATTTTCAGATTTTTGTGGGATTTTGTCCAGCAGTTTGCCTGAAAAGATTTTTTTTTAGTTTCAAAATTATGTGGATTCCAATAAAAATCATAAAAAAATTTTTCATGATTATTTTGTTTTTCATTCTAAACTTAGTAACATTTCACTTTCATAAGAATTTTAAAACAGAAATGTTTAAAAATTGGATAAATAAGGGGTTTTCTGAAACCAGACTGATATTTTAAAAAATCTCTAGAAAATAGAGTATTGTATTTTGAGGACTATTATTGTTGAATACTGTGCCTAGTTTTAGTAACAAATGCATGCAACAAAAATCTCCTACACTTATTTGGTGTAGAGATCCACCTTAAGGAGGTTGGCTCCTGAAATAATAGTAATGTCGATCATCCGAAAACCACTTAGATATAAAGATGGGGACCTAAAATGTTCATTTATTTTATTTGTGACCCATGTCACATGCCATTTTTTGGAAATATAGGGCCTCAAACAGAAATGATAATTTTCCTGAAAATTTTGCTAAAATTTGACGTAGAAATTGATAATTTGAAGAAATCAAACAAATATTTATAGTTTGAACAATTATATAATTATGATTTTAATACAGTATGAAGTTGAACACGGGTAGTGACTATAAAAGTAAAATCTAAGTCAAAGTTTAAACATTCTTGCTTTACTGGTGGCTTCAAAGGCCAGTACACAATGAACACAACAACAGATGTTACAAAATTTTGGAGTAATCAAATTATAACGCAAATAAAAAAATTATAGTAATGTCATCTTTCCAAAACTTTGCATACAAATAGACATACATTTAATGTCTCATTTAAAAGTAAAATAAGTATGGGTCACATTTCAAAAATTTGAGATATAGCATGAAATAAGCTAATTTTAGGCCAAAATTGAAGTTAATTTTTTCTTAACTTCTATGAAATATAAGCTAAATATGCCAAAATATATCGATAGAAATATCAAAATATTGTTTAAATATGTTTTTCAGAATATCATGAATATATCGTAATACACAAACTATCTAGAAGTTTGGTCTGCGCTGAAAATTAGGAAGCTAAAGTAACAGTACTATAAAACTAGTGAGTTATGAAAATTGTTCATTTCCTTCTTGAAAACCTTCCGCCACAAAATATAGTCCCTTATTAAACTATGTAAAAATGTAATTTTTTAAAAACAATTTTATTCAATATAGTTTATTTGGCATTGTAAAATATAAATATACTACTAGAATTAATATGTGATGCAGAATTTTCAGACTAGAGGGGACCCAAAATGGCTACCCAAAACCTAAGGAGCGAACCTCTTTAAGTGTTGAAGAACCGATCGGAAGACGGGGATGATAGCATGATAATGTTACTGATGAGTGTCAAGCAAAAATTCCAGCTGATGTGACAGTTATGATAAATCTAAGTTGGCAGCAATGTGTATCTTGTATATTATTAGGTAAATCGTATAAATGTTTATTACGAAAAAAAATATATACATGTATAACGTCAGGTGCCTGTGGGGAAATATCAAAGTAATTAGACATGATGTGACACCGTTTGTTGCATCTAAATGTATTAAACAAAACATGATTCAATACATGTAGTACAAAAATACTGGTAGTGTAAAAATTAAAATTCTCAAAATTCGGTTTGTTTATTGATTGCCATTTTATCTAAAACGCTTCTTTACTGTAAACAAATTAATCTTTATATATGTATATATAGAATTGGAATTTTTCATGCTATCTAAAGTTACTTCAGACGATTTATTTGAGGTATTTGATTATTCGAATTTTCCCAGTAGTTTTTTCTCCCACGACAAGATTGTGGTCAGTGTCGACACTGATGCCCCCTGTACACGGATACTCGATATAACGAATAAAGTTACCATCACAGTCTATAATATGGACAATGTCGCTTGATGTATCATTGATGAGTATATGTAGTTTATTGTCGTTAACAATCTTTGAAGGTTTAAATAGTTTATTTTTTAATCGTTCCATGGTATTTCCTCTGTAAGTAAATCGTAAATTGCCGGACGAATCCATCACCACAACAGCCTTTCCAATATAGTCAGCCACACAAATATCTCCATTGCCATTCTCAGTCAAATGAAGCACTGCTTCGGAATGAACAGAAAACAACGGTTTTCCCCGACTGTCGTTCTCAATCACCTGACACTCTGTAGATCCTGAATACCTCACCACTCTACTTTGTGCTTCATCCAAAGAGCGCATGCTTATCAAAAGATTGCCATTTACTGTATGACAGAGTCCTCTTGGTCGCCAGTTAGAAAGCTCTAAAAGTGTCATCACACTGTTATTTTCATACTTGAAAACTTTTGTGTCATCCCAACCCCGAATGAATACAATTTCTTGCTGAACGTTAAGAGATAACCCTATTGCATTTCCAGAAAGGTCTATTTTTTTCAAAATCCATCCCTTCCAGTCTATTTGATTAATTGTTCGATTGTCTCCACTTACCCAGAGTTTTCCTGTTCCTTCGCATGTTATTCTCCAAAGTTCTGATGTACCTCCATAAGGACTTTGAATTTCTTGTAAAATGACAGGGATTTCCATGAAGTGTAGCACACTTTGCCGCTTGTCTGAAATAATGCTATCTTGCAGTTGGAGCTTTCCAAACATACCCAGAATCTGCTCCTCTTTCAGCAGACCAGGTGAAAAATTCGGGAAAGACAGCCCGCTTTCTTTCATTCCATCTCTAAAGTTTCCATTTCTTGATTTATAATTCATAATGGCCATAGCATCGTAAGCTTTAATCACCTCTTTGTTGTTCTGAATTATTTTATTTAATTCTTTTTCAGTTTCCATTGCCAATGTTTGCAATTCTTTGTTTTCCTGCTCAGATTTTCGTTTTTGTTCAGTAACCTCATCCTGCAATTTGCTGCCAATACCACGGGCCAACTTGCATATCTTATCCTCTTGGTTTTGTATGGCAGTTATAACTTTATCAAATTCTCCAGACGGTACAGTCGGTGTGTAGTTTCTGTATTTTGGAACAATGGCGTTTTCAAGCTCTGTCAAATCAGCGATTATTTGTTGTTTTTTATTCTCGATTATTTCCCCAATGTCAGTTATGTCGTGTTTTTTGTGTGAAGTTGTGACGCACAATGCACACGTTGGTTTAGAGCATTCTCTGCAGTACATTTCACATCGTTTTTTCTTGTGTGTGTCGCACTGAGGTAAAAAAGGTCCTTCCCTTCTGTTCAAGTACTCGACAATTTCGTGTCTATTTGTTTTGTCCGCCAGGTGCTTAAGAATACAGGGAGAGCAAAGGTCAACATGACAAAGGTTACAGTGGTGTTCTACAGGATTGGTACACAGTTGACAGAGGACGACGTCCTGTCCTTGAGTGGTAGACATGGCTTCGCTTTGATGCTGAAACAGTTACATATAATAAACACAAGTTCAGGAAAATGTATGAAATGATGACAATAAACGGTGTTTTACAGATCTATTCAAATTTTCTGTATTAGACGTGAAAATAATATTTTCATTTTTAACGTAATAGATAAATGTATTATTTCCACAAGTTAGTTATGTTTCTTGTCGTACAGATTTGATCGCGGATTGTTATTTACGAGTGTTTAGCGTTCATCAACCCTGCTTAAGTATTCATGGCTACAACATTTTCTCTGCTGATTTTTAAGTTGCAGTTGTTTCATTAGGCTTTTTTTATTTCTTGTACTGGCATCTAGACTTGCAAACTAGGGATAATAATGAGGTAAATTTGTTTTGTTATTTGTTGCTGATTTTTATACCCTGTAAATATGCGTGTTAGATAAATACAGCAGCATTACATAATGTTGAAAATTATAAAACTATATAAATGTAGTCGCTAACGTTGTAAAAGTCAATTATATTGCGCAGTATGGTCCAATTTTTTAAAATAAAGATAATGAGATAGAGTGTTAAATACCAGATATCAAGTCCAGCAGAATCTCAGTCGATCTAGATCCCCAAAGTGATTTTTTTAAACTAGTTGCAAAATAAAGAAAGATACTTCTGTTGTTTTTGTTTTTTCTATGACAATATATAACCTATTAAGATGGCATTTTAGGCTTATTCCTAGGTATACATATCATTAATTATTAAAAATAGATGATTACTATTGAGAAAAGTGCATATTCATTGTCTCTGATATCATTTTGTCCAGAAACATTTGTGACACCAGATGTATTTGAATTGGCGAAATAATAACAAGCGTATTTACTTTGATAAATCTTGATTTCTTCAAGCATGTAACTATATCTTTTGTGTGTAGTACTTTCGTTTTGTATTGCCACAACAAACATGCCCGACTCGATTGTGACAAAGACCCTCTTTTAAATGTCAAGGTACTTGTAGTGATAAAACTGGGCTATTTTTAGTAATATCGACAGTCTGCTGTCCTAATTTGCGATCTAGTAAAAATATCTACCTTCACAATCAGAATCACTGCACGAATAACAAACAGAAAAAGTGCAGGTAGTTTAAGTAACAAATACATACATTATGTCTTATTATATAAAATATAAATGCAGGAACCCAAAACATACGAGCCCAATGATTAATGCGTGGAACGGTAAAATCTTTTTTTAATCATGACAGTTATTTTAACTCTCTTAAAATACTTTGTTTCAATGGCCAATGTGGATCGTAAACCCTTGGCTAGCAAAGATGAAAATTGTGAGCGTGTATATTCGTAACTTGACATCTGACATTCAAATTTAGGTTATCTATTAAAAATATCATAGTTATTTAAAAATGATTATCAATTAAACGGATATAGTTGGATTTGAGAATGTTCGATCAAATCATGACAATTTTCCTTAATTTAAAAACACAAATGAAAAATCGCAATAATAATCAGTATCGTTTTTCAATTATGTGTATCTAAAGGAAAATGAAGCAGAAAAAGTTGGAAATAAATATTAGACTGTTATTTATATTGTTTCCCTATTTAAAAAATTACAATTTCATTTTTACATTGCCGGATTAAAGACGTTTGAAATGTTGGATATACATTGCAGTTTTATAAAGTAATTGCTCTGTATTTTTCAATCATGCGATTTATATTTTGTCTATCTACTTAAAGTGATATGGGACCCCTCCATATTGTGACGTACTTCCCATCGAAATAAACAATAAAACCAAGTATAACTTTATAATTTTTTCTTTCCTAAATTTTTAAAACATATTTTTTGTCAAATATTGTCAAATTTGAAAATTTTAAACCTGTAAGGTATGTCGATTATAATATGCTTTTTATCCACATTAATATCGACAGGTGTCCCATGCCACCTTGAAAACTATAAGTTTGTAAGCTTTAATTTAATAATCTAATGTATTGAACTTTGTTCAAAAGACAGAACCGATACATCATTTTTTTCCCTTCTGTGTTGTTAAACATTTTTCTTTGATTTAGAAGTTTATGAGAAATTGCTTTAAATTAAAGCTTTTTACTAATTTCACCTTTACTTAAGCATTCAATGCTTGTATTTATATTAATATTGATGTTTTTTTGTATTAAATATATGTGTATCGTCGCTGTAAAGCCATTATATACGCTCTCAGTCAGGGATATGAAACATACATGGAACAGCCATATTAACATGTTATTTAGTACGCTTCCGCAGCTAAAAATATAGTGCCAGAAATTTTGTACAGAAAAATCTTTTTAATTAAGGAGTAAATATAATTTAATGATTATTTTTCAAAAGTACATATCAAATTGGTTATGTAAGGTTGAACGTTTCATTTAATCTTACAAAAATAAATATACTAAAAACACGTGGTGACGTTTATATTTGTGCTCAT
>WFKH01011926.1:29233511-29246472 GCA_016163765.1 Magallana hongkongensis
GAAGTTTGGACAAGACAACCCACTTTCTTTAATACTATCTCTAAATTTTCATTTGAAAACAATCATAAACTCAAGCCCAGTAACAGTAGAGGAAAAGTTGACAATAAATGTTGCGTTGTCAATAACGTATCTAAACTAATAGTCTCGATGAAAAGTGCTACCATTATTTGTGTATTATCATAACATTTGGGTAACTCACTTTATAACTATAGACCAATGAACTATGTTTAACTGTAAAGTTTCTTCTATATTTTCTTGAATCCAAAATAAAGACCATATAAAATACGTGAATGCATAATTCCGCGCAAATAACCCTTGCAAAAATGCCATTTTGCAGCATTTGTTCAGTTGGTTTATTATGTTTTATGACCTTAAGTTGTTTCATCCGTCTATTTTGCCGAAGGGCTTTATGATAGATTTGATCACGCCCGACCTTATTTGATCACCTCATAATATTCAAAGAATGATTCCTTACTACTTATATTGATATAATTTTCAGCAATTGTACGATTAAATCTTAAAATTGTCATTGATGAAATGTATTGGAATATACATCACAAAATCGTTTCGTAGTGTTATCACAAAGACACTGGAAAATGTAAAAGGGATGTTTTTATTCAAATACATGTACATCTAATTTGTTGCTATTTAGTATGAAAGGTAAAGAAAAAGTTAACAGTATTAACACCAGGGACCATTTTAATAAAAGACATTATCATTAATGACAACGATAGACACATTTCAGACATCCGGACGCTTCACCTATCCGGACGATTGGACTTGGGAACAAAAGTGTCCGGATAACTGAGGCTCCACTGTTTAATCAAAAGGACTGTTGTTATGAAATATTAAACCATGCCGAGTATAATTTACACCCGGATTAGATCCACCCATATAATGAATTTTAAACTGGTTTCAAAATAAAGAAAAACACTTTTTCTTTTGTATCTTCTGTAGCTTTTCTTACATATTGAGGTAATATTTTAGGCTTTCTAAAACCATAGATGTGTAAACATAACATCAATATTACTTAAAATAGATATTAGTAGAAAAAAACTACCGGGTATTGTTTAAAGTTTAATTTCACTTTCCCTTATATCATTGTATCCCAAAAACATTTGTAACAACCGATTAATTTGAACTGACGACATAATAACAAACATACTTACATTGATAAAACTCGATTTCCTGAAGTATTGTATATATTTTGGGTGTTGTTCTTTCGTTTTATGTTGACTGAACAAATATGTCTGATCACTCTGATGTGATACTGACGAAGACCCACGTTAAAATGTCAAGGTCGATATATAGGGTATAGTCGCTATCTTTAGTATTATCGACTGTCTACCGTCCTGAATTGCAATCTTGTCTAGATATCTACATTACAAATCAGAATCACTTCATAAGAAGTAAATTGATAGTCTTAAGTTGAAATTGTTTATGTAAAATAGTGTACATAGATTTTTTTAAATTTTGTACTTTAGAACAAATATCTCACCAAATTCGGTAGACTTTGTACTGTGATATAAATGCAGAAACTAGAAACAAGCAAACCCAAGTACAAATGTGTGCTATCGAAAAGAATTTGTTTAACAACCGTAAGGACAAATATAAAACTCTTTCTATAACAGTGTTTTTAGGGCGAAAATCGTAACATCGAAGACAACTGTCAAGCCGACATTATTACCTATAAGTCACTCATGCTCAAATCTTTTTAAACTTCGAGATTTTTTTTATACCATTGAGATCTGTAGTAATATTAATTGAAGAAAATAGATTCATATACTAATACGTATGTCATGAAATGTTCTTTTTTATCAGTAAATCCCGTATAGCAAACATAAAATACCATACGTAACAGTATATGTCTAACCCTCCCCCCACAATTCAATTGCTCGAAGTGGTTCTCAATATTGATTTCCCTTTATTCTGCTACCTGTGTGATTTAAAAAGATAATAATTAATTTTTTTGAAACATTACTTTTACATCAAAACGTCTTTGACCGATGTTACGTTTGAAAGTATTCAAACAAAACATCAGCCAAAATAACAATAGTTTTTTAATTTTTATTTTTTTTCTTCAAATTTTGAAAATGACAACTAAACATTTTATATCTTAAGGTAATGTTTGCAGCTTGCATTTTTAAGGAATTGTACCAAAGTTACATACCATTACACATTAAGGGATAATTTACATAGATTTTACTTAAATAAGCCAAACTGTTTCTAAAACAACAAAACCCACCTAACCAACGAAATGCATAATATGTTTTTTTTTCTTATAAACAGCTAACAATGTGCCACTATAGTTTTACAATGAAAGGTACATGTATATCAAACGCATCATTGCAATAATTTGCTATTTTGAACTTTAAATGTATTTATGTTTCATCAGCTGTCTGTTCATTTTTATTTTTTAAGACGTAATATGCTTAAAAACTAGTTTTCATTTTGCAATCATGTCGCATATTCAAAAAGGTCTTAATTTATTTTTTAAATAATTAAATTTGTTCACTATTACTAAATTATAACTACCGGATTGATTTATTAGGAAACTTTGATAAATAGTATGGAAAATATTATATAATTCAATTCTTAAGTGCATGTACTGTTAAAAAAAAGTAAAATCAAATTAATATTACACGCTTCACTGAATACTTAGTATACATAAGTATTTTCATGTACATTTCCCGTAAAATATATACATATTTAAGTATCTATTCCCTTATGTCTTTACAAACCCGACTGTTTAATATAGGCAATGACAAGGTCAAATCACGATCAAACCAGTTAAAATCAATTTGACCTCGTATGATTATACGTAAAGCTTGCTACATTCATACCCTCATGAACTTCTAAAGAAAGCATTCAGTTGTACTGATATAATTATCATGTTAGTACAAAACAAATACAACCTATAATCATGATATAAAATCTTAATACCGTACGCTTGAGTTACATTGTACTATTAACTCGAAGTATTTGATAAAGTGAATTCCCCCAGTAGTTAGTTCTCCCACGACCAGATTGTAGTCAGTGTCGACACTGAGGCCTCCAGTACATGGACACTCAATATAACAAATAAAGTTACCGTCACGACTCTGTCACTTTTAATCTTGTAGATTTTAGTATCACTTTAACCAACTATAAACGCAAACTCTTGGTGTACCTCAGATGTAAATCCGATGACATTACCCGGAGTTTCGAAAGTTTTTAAAATGATTCCCGATTTGTTTATTTGGCTTTTTTTACCATCATCCCCACATATCCATAATCTTTCTTTTCCCTCACAAGCTATATTCCAAAGTTTTGACTTCCGTTTTCTTCCTCAAGGACTTTGAATGATGTTTAATCCGACCGGAGTTTCTAATATTTTCTTCGGCATTTTGAGTCCTCCTAAAATACCCAGAAACTGCTCTTGTTTAATCCGACCAGATAAAAACATTGGATAAGGCAAGTCATTTCTTTTCAATCCATCCCTAAATTTTTCATTTCTAGACTCATAGTTCAGAAAGGATTTGGCATTAGATGATTTAAGAATGCTTTTATTGGTGTTGATAATTTTATGCAGTTCCTTTTAAGATTTTTCAGACAGAGACAGCGTTTCTCTGTTCTGCTGTTCAGATTTTCGTTTTTGCTTGATAACCTCATACCGCATTTGGTTGCCAATATCATGGGCCATCCTGTACATTTCATTTTCGTGATCTTGTATGGCAGTGAGAACTTTTTCAAATTCAGCAGAAGGTACGCCCGCTGTGACTTTTTTGTATGCTGGAACAATGACATTTTTCAGATCCTTTAAATCGCCAATTATTCGTTGTTCACTATTCTCAATAATTTCTCCAATACGGGTAATGTCGTGTTTTTATGTGTAGTTGTAACACACAATACACAATTTGGTATGCGGCAATCTCTACAGAATATTTCACATTGGGTTTTCTTGTGGAAGTTACACTCAGGTAGAACATATCCTTTCTTTCTGTTGTTGAACTCGACAATTTCGTGTCTCTTGGTTCTGCCTCTCAGGTGTCCTAGAATGCATGAGGAGCAGAGGTCTTAATACAATCATGTGGACGAAACAAGTGAACTACTCGTATTTGTTCTCTTGATTTTATTAAATTTGAATAAACGTGTTTCGTCTTTCAACAGGCAAAAAATACAAATGTGCAGATATATGGCAGTAACTGCAATTAGTGAGCTGATATTTAGGTTGTCTAATCCGAGGCTCAAACATGATTTTCTAATCAAACTTTGACCTAATTGTGTAGAACAGTTCCACTATGACATAAATCCTTTGCGTTCTCCTTTTCATATCGGAAACCATTTGATTAATTTCAACAAAACTTGGCACAAAACATTCACGCGGTTGATGGTTGCTTTAAAGATCTTTCAAAGTAAAACAACAGGTATTATTTTAGAAAAAAGGATTTTTTAAAATGAAAAATGAAGATGTGGGGATTTAAAATTCTTGTTTTTTTTAAAGCAAAATTGGTAAAAACATTGTAAGCTATTATTATTAACATGGTTTTCAAATCACTGCATTTTCAATCTAAGCTTAGTTGTGAACGGCAGTTATAATGCATATAATTCTATTGCTGGCATCACTTTTTCCATCGGTCTGTATGCATTAGATCAAGATGTTTTAGAGGTCACACTATGCATTTTGCTCAATCTGTATTCACATATCATAATAGGCACGGAAGATATTTGGCGGAAATTTTTCAAGTTACAAGTTATTTGATGGATTTGAATAAAAATTATTTCTGAATGAATCTTTTCCAAATATATATCAATGACATTTACGATATAAATTCTTTAGCGAAACCTGTTTTTTTCCAAAAACATTAATAAAAAAAAATACACAGCCGAATGTAAAAATTTACAGTAACATAAAAAGGATCTTCTTCCTTAAATGCACATTTACTCTTTGATTAAAGATATCGATGGGAAAAGTATAAAAGTATAAACTTCACAACATGTAAAAGCAATCAACCGGAACTATACCCTAGTGTAAGCACGCTTTGTTTGAGGACAAGATTCATTCACTGTGTTACTCGAGACAGGTGCCACGTAAAAAAATTCATGCCGAGCAAAAACTGCTGCGTTTGCCTTTCCAGAACATCTATGGAAAATGGTACAATTGTGGGAGAAGTACTGCAAAGTACATGCAGTTCGTTCTTTGCAAAGAACGTGTGCATTGGGGACATTGTAAGCCAAAAATGCAGGAGGAAGGTTTATAGATTAGAAAAAAATGGGGGTTAGTCAGAGTTTTCCGTCTCCTTGCTATTCCGGCATCAGGTACGTCCCCTTATACGAAGGATGTCGCTGTTAATACGGAAAAGAGTTCAGTTGAATGTACAGTGAATGATGATGGTGTTCGAACGCCTCGTAAAAATCCTTATACATCTTTAAACATCACTCCCCCTGTTATTTCTTTTGGAAAAACTAAGGCGACGTGCATTATTTGTCGGAAAGAGTCAAAGGGTTTGCGACCTTTGAGATCGCGTCACGTTAGACTCTCGATAGTTGATAATATGTCCTTAGTTGTAAGTAAACGCATATAAAGAACATGTATCGTATTATAGAGTATAAACTGAAAACAAAATTAAAAAAAAAAAGTTCATGACTCATACTGCTCGAACAACGACTGTGATTGAAACTTTTTTTCGATCACTATACATTATGAGAACTAAAACCTAAGAGTTTACTGTGTATGGCCTAAAATCAAGAATTGGAACGGAAATCGATAAGCTTTTTGTAAAGACAGAAACCAATACCGGTCCTATAGGTCAAGTCTGTTGTTATATACAAGTGTTCCTTTGCGACCGTTCTTTTCGACACCTGTGTCTTTTAAGGTGGTATGGGACACCTCTATATTGTGTCGTACTTCCTATCGTAATAAACAATAAAATCAAGTATAATTTTTTTTCTTCCCCAAACTTGTGGCGCAATTGGTTAGAGCGTTAACTACGAATCTATATGTCATGAGTTTGAATCCAGCTGTGGATTCTTTATTTGTGTGATAGTGTGGTATTTTGTAGATATCTTTATTTAATGGGTTTTTTTAATTTCAGCTGTAAAAATTTACGTTTAACACTACAACAATAAAACAATTCATATTGAACAGATTGTTATAGGTGCTATCCCTTCAAAGTTAAAAATAGCAAAGGGACAGTTATATATTTAATTCTGGTGGCTGATTGGCATGGAGAATTTTCCCGCTGTGCGTGTCAGGTGGTTTTTCTTGTGGGGCTAGTTTTGGTCTATTACAAATTCAGGAGGACGAGAACATTATTATGGCTGGACAACTAATATACCATACTGTTAAGTTTTTTTACTTTTTAATTCACACTTAACTCTTATTAATTAACGTAAATTGTAATACTTTTGCTCGTCTATAGTCTTTACATTAACCATATTCAGTGAGAATGAAAAGCATGAAAGCAGATAATGAAATTGTTATTTGTTGGTATTTATTTAAAATAGTATTCTATACACGTGTATTAACGTCTGACAGGAATGTTATCCTTATCCTTACTTGTACAACATATACATGTATATTATAATATATTCTGAAATAGACCATGATCCACAATCAGGTATTACAATATTTTGTAACGTAAATATAGATATATGTACTTAAATTATTGTTATTCATGTAGGTAAAATATATATATGAATGCAAAAATTATACGGTGAATTACTATTGCAGATATACATGTAGAAATTGCATGGATGAAGTAATTGTTTATGCAAGAGCAGTAACTCAAATAATTATAAACATTGTTTATTGTTGATTGATTGTCTATATGATTATCATGTAATGTTTATAAAATAGGCTTACTCTCGCTGTATATTTCAGTATATAAATCATAATAACCAACCACGAGTGTTGTGTTATTTTTGGCACAATGCCTAATAGTAACCCTACTTCATTAAAATTTTAAACATTTTTTGGTCAAATACCAGCATTGTAAAAAATTAAAAATTCCAAACCGATGAAAGTATTTTGGTTTTAATGAACATATATCCGCACTAATATCGACAGGTGTCCCATACCATCTTATTTTCTCATTTTAGGCTTACGTGAAAAAATGTAAAATTAAACATTGTTTGTATTATTGAAATCAGAGGTCAGAAAGGAACATACTAAATTCATCAATTTAATCCCGAATATTTTAATCCGGGGGTCGGATGGGGGGGGGGGGGGGGGGGTGCTTTATAATTTGATGTTAAATTGTGGTTTCTGTATGTTTTTTACCGGCCGTCCTAAAATAGTTGAGGCCAGTTCCTTCAAAATTCTTTTTTTTTTTTCAACATGTATAGAGAAAGGAAAATATCGGTTTTCAAAGAAAAGGCGGGTGGCACCCATCCTCCGTCCATAACTACCTACCTGCATTTATGTTTTTTTCATCGGCAATAGGATAAAGGAACGCGACATAATTCGAGCAATGAAACAAAACCGTAAGAGCAATTAATGCGCTATCTTACAATACAATGAAGTAGAAATTGTAATATACGAGGTTATGGACAATATTTGTATATTTTTTGAAGAATGAGAGATATTCTTACCATGAAAACACTCCGAACAGTTACTTTTAAAAGTTTTCCATTCGCTTCGTGTAGATTAAAGAAACATGGACGACTTGAGAATAAATTTTTCTTTTTAATTGCCTAGACTTGTTTTTTAAATATCAGTTGAATTTAGAGCAGGTGTTAAATCGAGTATTCGTGATCAATGTCCCAGATTTGTATAGAATTTTTATTCAGAATCTACCAGACATGGAGAAATTTTGAATAGGGAATGCCTCCTACCTTATCCAATAATGTTTTAGTGCAGTAATGCTTTCTTGGTGGTTCAAACGAACCATGAAGGTAGCAATCATCAGGGATGAATCCAGAAATTTCCAAAGGAGGGCAGGGGTGAAAAAAAAATTAGAGGCTGGTGCTCTTAGCTAATACTATAAAAGTTTGAATATTCTAAAGCATACTTATCCATATTAATAAATGCATTCCATGAACATTTTATAAGTGCCTTTAAAACATTACGACCACCATATGTTACGTGACCCTCTAGGTATACGTTAAGAACGAGTTAGGGGCAATAAAAACAGCAAAACAAACTATTGTTTTCACACTTTTTCTGAAGAAACCAGTTATACTGTAAGCTTTGCACCAAAATTTGACATTAAACAATCCATGGTACTCAAATGTCTGCAATATGTAAATATTATTACAGACAGCAATATGGGTACACAGGTATTATGGGTAATTATCCGGGGGGCCAGCCCATCTGTCGCCCACTCATCACGTGTATGTGTATGTGGTATACCGACTGTCCTCCCATTGGCCCGTCATTGAAGACCAATAAATAGCCGTTGTTCAACCCCTGTTGCTTGGCAACCTTCTTTGCTGCTAACACCAAGTGACCCAGAAGCTGCAATAGAGAGAAGAAATAAAAAAAGGTATTGGGGGTCTCAAATTATAAAGGAAAGCAAATGTATAAAAAAAAACTTAATGCACTAATATAGATATGATTCATATAAAATCGGGACCAAAAGTCTAGGCCTATTCCATTTAAGAATTTGAACAACCACCAACAGAGAGTGTTAATGAAAACACAAAGCAAATATTTTGTGGGTAAAATTATGACTTTTCAATGAGTTTATCTAGATTTATTACTGAATTGCTAACGAGATTCTAAATAACAATTCCAACCTGTTCATCAGCATCCTCTGCCTCTGATAATTGGGAGATTGGTTTCTTTGGAATCACCAAGAAGTTCACAGGAGCTTGTGGACTAGGGTCATTGAAAGCCACACACTAAAACAGAGGGTCCTGTACATTTTAACCATTACATTTATATGCACCAGTAATATGCATAAATAATGCACCAGGTTTTTTTAACCTCATAACCCCATCGGAGCATCCATGGGATCACTGGGGGAAACCAAAAAATACGGAATATAAAAATTTGTAAATTATTTTGAATTTTTTGTTTAATGACATCATTTTTAATTTAATTTTCGCTCTTGAGAGACCAGATATCATCACCTGACCCAGATTTAATATGGACTAAATTTAATCTATGCACAGACATGAGTAGAACAAATATGTATTATACTTGATCCTTGTTCATGTATCAGCCAACTGATTCTCAATAAATTGATGTCTATATCAACAACAACGTTTTCCACAAATCTCACAAACACTAATCTATTAAAACATGATTGTTAAATAGTTTGTACCTTAAGATGATCCTTGTCGTCTTGTTTTAATCAAAGTGTTCGTGATAAAAATATGTTTTCAAGAGAGAAGTAAATTTTACGGGTTTTTTTTTCATAAAAACCACTCCTCTTCCATGAAACTTGACTATTTTTCAGTTAAACACAAGGTATTCCATGCATCTCCTCTGCAAATTGTAATTAACAACGTGATTTTACTTTGAAGCCAATTTGCTACTCAAATAAAAATGGGATTCCCATATGTGTGTACACCATAAGACAACATATAAACTTGTAAAAATGTGTGTCAGGACGCATGGAGTTCACAGCTTGTAATAAGGTGACAGTATTCATGCAAACTGTTAATAACTTTTTATAAAAGTTATGCAGTCCAGGTGGTAAAATGAGATCCATCAAACTACGCTTCACATAAGTATGTTATACTTGACCGCTATTTTTTTCTTTTAATGAAATGCACTTTACAGGCGTCAAAATTTATTTTAAAAATAATTAAAAGTGCACTGAAGCAGGGTAGCATTGAATATTAAAGAAACCGATTCAAACAGGATGCATGGTGCGCGTAAAAATAATTAATTGATTTATGCGTAATTGCATAACATTTTGATACAGAAGGATATCCCCACACACTTTTTCTTTCATTTTTTCTTTCTGTGTTTCAAATCCAGCCTTTATCAAACAGTTTTTGCAAGGTGTTCGCTCTTTAGATGTGTAATAATTTCAAATCGACATTTTTTTTGTAAATGTTTTTACGACAATCAAAAACAAGATAGTATTTGTTCTACAAGGCAACATAAACCCCTTAGTGTAGATAAAAAAGCATTTGATAATGATTATGTAAATTGCATTTGTGTTTTTGGAAAAAAAAAAAAAACTTCACATAGTTTTCTTTCTGATAACAATAACGATATTGCTTTCCTGATAAACTTTATTTCCGTTCTACATTTGGTTATGGCAATGCTACACTACTTGTTATTGGTAAGAAATATCTTTCAAAAATCATAAATTCAGTTTACAAATCAAGCATCTTATTTACTATTAATATATTAAAAATATTGTTTAATGAAATAAAAATAAAATGAAAAATATCAATAAAATTAGGAAAATTAACAATAATATACAAATTCCAAACAGAAATAAAAATGCAAAATATTTTACGATAACAAATGAGCAAAATTAATTCCTCGTTTACTATATTTAATTTCTCCACAAAATCCAGTTGCTACAATGTACATGAATATATGCGAAAGGCAAGTTTTTCTTCTAGAAAATATAAATAACTTGTTACTTCAGAATTTTCTACAAAATGTCCTGGAATAATCATTCTAATTTAATAACACCACTTATTCCCAAGGGGAAAAAGACATAGAAAGCATAGTTAGGTTCGATGGTCAACAAATGACTCTTCAGATCTACCTTATATATATGAAATATATTCCTTTTTACCATAAACCATTGTTATTAAAGATAAAATCCAAATACCTTAAGTTTAAAATTTGAAAATTTTCCTTTATCTTTATACAGAGCTATTCATTTGAAGGAAATTGATAAATTCTAAAATGGCAATAACTTTTCAGCTCTCTTGAGTAAATAAACATACATCATGTAATTCGCGACTAAAGAAAACCCTTGAAGGGTACTACCAAATGGTATCATACAGGATTGCATGTAATATGACAACATAAAGATAAAGTAATAATGGGTCACACAATTCATGATCAGGCAGTACTAAGTCGAATGTTTACCATACATAGATATTACATTAAGATCTTTTTTTAATTTTATTAACAATGATAATTAATTGCATACTAAAGCTTTTATATAATATCTAGACAAAGAAGGATTGATAAAAAGTAATATAATTTTGACCAAAAATATTCTATACCTGCTAAATCGATCCAGTACAGTCCATAAATTAATATACTGGTTTATTTTCTTAAAAATCTTAAAGAGTGGATAAACATGAATCGAAATCTATTTCAAAAGAATCTTTTTAAGTCCTTAAAATTCCCTAAATGAAGTATTTTTATTGGACGAATTTATATGGGATAAAATATTTCAAAACCTAGCAATATGTTTCCAAATTATGTATTGAAAGTAACTAAGAATTTTGGAAACATGTCAGTCTATAGTAAAGCATTTTAAAAAAAGATCTCATTGTGAATTATTGTTAGCAGTTGACATTCCATACCAAGAATTTAGCTGCATGAATTTATTTTAAAGCTTTTTATGGATCCTTTATTTGAACGCAAATCTATTAGGAAAGAGCATGTAAAGGGAAACGTTAGAACTTTCGTGAATGTCAGTATAACCAACATGATAATGTAAGCTTCTCCTTACGAAATGTTTCTAAATTAAATTTGTAATGGAGAGCTGTTTTCGCCTAATAAATATGAAAGTGGGATTTTAAACAAACTTGATGACATCTTGTTTTTAGCTTTTCAATTAAGGATCAATGCTGTGAAAGTTTCTCAACAGATACATCGCGTTTTTATATTCTTCATACTAGTTATCCTAATTTTTCAAGCTTTTTTATTGTTACTTATGATTTGCATTCCCGAACGTAAAACCCGAAGGTTTATTTGAACTTCCGAACAAACTTGGTGACTGATGAGAGGACATACTACTCCCAAACGAAAAACCAGTACCTGCAGTACTGCTGCTTCCGAAAAGGCCTTCACTACGAGGCTTACTTCCGAAACCCAGAAAGCCTCCACCAAACACAGAGCCCGCATTTTGAGGAGTACCCCCAAAGTTAAAACCCGCATTAGGAGACATCCCAAAATTAAAAGATTGAGAACTATTTTGGGTTCCGAACCCACCTGTTGACTGAGAGCCAAAAGCAGGACAATTGCTTGCTTTTAAAAGACTGAGTGGTTCAGAGGCTCTATTCATTTGAAATCCTCCAAACATTTCGTAAATTTGTTCATTTCTGATTCTTCCAGGTAAATAATTCGGATAAAATAGTCCCAATTTATTATAACTTTCCCTAAATATTTGATTCCTTGACTCATAGCTCATTATGGCTGTAACATCGGATGACTCAAGAACGCTTCTGCTGTTTAGGATAATTGCATTCAGTTCCTTTTCAGTTCTTGCTGCCAACGACTCTGTTTCTTTATTCTCCTTAGATTGGTTCTTGCGCTTGGTAACCTCTTCCCGCATTTGACTGCCAATGTCACGCACAATCTTGCAGATTGCATCTTCTTGATCTTGTATGGCAGAAAGAACTTTATCATATTCAGCGGAAGGTACACCTGCCATAACATTTCTGTATGCTGGAGCAATGTCATTTTCCAGCTCTGTAAGATCAGCGTAAATTCGATGCATGATGTTTTCGATAACTCCCCCAATATCTGCGATGTCGTGTTTTTTGTGTGTACTTGTTATGCAAAGTACACACGTTGGTTCATTGCAATCTTTGCAGTACATCTCGCATCGATTTTTATTGTGTGATTTGCACGCAGGCAGAGTAGGTCCTTCCTTTTTGTTGATAAATTCGACGACCTCATGCTTTTTTGTTTTGTCTGCCATGTGGATGGAAATGCATGAAGAGCAAAGGTCAACAAAACAAAGATTACAGTGGTGCTCCACTGGGTTTTGACACAATTGACAGCAGACGACATCTTGTCCTTGAACGGTACTCATAGTTGTACGTTGTACTGAAAACCATTTTAAATAAACGTTAAACAAAAAAAGTAAATTAAACGGAATGCATT
>WFKH01011926.1:29246572-29260310 GCA_016163765.1 Magallana hongkongensis
TTTTAAATAAACGTTAAACAAAAAAAGTAAATTAAACGGAATGCATTTTCTTTTGATCCCTTATCAAAACGACCTGTTTGTTCCGATATTTTGTTGTTTAACTTAATTATAGATATTATAGACAAATAAACTTATTGAAAAATTGAAACGCATGTCTTGATATTTTATAAAACGAGTTGTTCCTTTAAAGGATGATAGTGAGGTAAATTTGTTTTGTAATTTGTTGCTGATTTTGATATTTATACCCAGTAAATATGTATGTTTTATAAATACAGCAGCATTACATACTGATGAGAATTATAACACTATATAAATGTAGTCGCTAATGTTGTAAAAGTCAATGATGTTGCGTACTATGGTTCAATTTTTTAAATAAAGACAATGAGAAAAAGTGTAGGATACCAGATATCATGCCCAGCAGAATATCAGTCTAGATCCGCCAGAGTGATTTATTTTAAACTAGTTGCAAAATAAAAAAAGATACTTCATTTGTTTTTGTTTTTTCTATGACAATATAAAACCTATTAAGATGGCATTTTAGGCATATTGATTCCTAGGTATACATATCATTAATTATTAAAAATAGATGGTTACTATTGACAAAAGTACATATTCATTGTCTCTGATATCATTTTGTCCAGAAACATTAGTAACACTAGATGTATTTGAATTGACGAAACAAAAAAAGGCGTACTTACTTTGATAAATCTTGATTTCTTCAAGCATGTAACTATATCTTTTGTGTGTAGTACTTTCGTTTTCTATTGCCACAACAAACATGCCCGACTCGATCGTGACAAAGACCCTCTTTTAAATGTCAAGGTACTTGTAGGGGTAAAACTGGGCTATTTTTAGTAATATCGACAGTCTGCTGTCCTACATTGCGATCTAATATAAATATCTACCTTCACAATCAGAATCACTGCACGAATAACAAACAGAAATAGTGAAGGTAGATTTAGTAACAAATACATGTAACATGCCTTATTATATGAAATATAAATGCAGGAACCTAAAACATACCAGCCCAATATGATGAATGCGTGGAACCGTAAAGCCTTTTTTTTTGAAGGTGGATCTCTATACCAAATAAGTGTAGGAGATTTTTGTTCCATGCATTTGTTACTTATACTATTCAACAATAATAGACCTCAAAGTACAATACTCTGTTTTCTAGATAATTTTTAAAATATTAGTCTGGTTCCAGATAATCCCTTATTTGTGAAATTTTTAAACATTTCTGTTTTAAAATTCTTATATGAAAGTGAAATGTTATAAAGTTTAGAAATGAAAAACAAAATAATCATGAATGAAGTTTGTATGATTTTTATTGGAATGCACATAATTATGAAACTAAAATATAAAAAATATTCTTTTAAGGCAAACTGCTGGACGAAATCCCACAAAAATCTGAAAATATGAACAATATTTTTTGGTTAATGAGATGAAGAAAAGAAATTGAATGAAATTGAAAAATTAAAAGAAATACTGAATTATTGCAAAAATCTTGGTATGAAAGATCCTGTTTAAGAGTTGTCTTTCTTTATTTTACATGGTCTCAAATATCTTGGTACCAATTTTTTAATGAATAAAAATAACGAAGAAAACTTAAAAAAAGGATCAAGTCTATGCTAAATATGTAGATATAAGGTTAGTAGTGCTTATGATAATGTTTGAATCTGAAAAATTATATTTTTGATGAATGCATTATATATATTCTAATAACTCTTTAACGATCTTCGATCCTCAGCAATGTTCGATAACTCTTAATTATCCGGAATTCTTTTATTCGTACCATAAATCTGACTTTTATACAGACAATTTTAATTAGTATTCTAATGTTAGTATTGCCATCAGTCACACAACTACATGCTTGGCGTAGTGGATCCACGGAGAACTTGTATTCAATCACATGTTGGTAACGAGTTCGAGCAACCAAGGCACCGGTACTTTTTTTTTCAACTCAACTTGTTTATTTATTTCATTATATCCATCGTAGGCAAATTTGCAATATCTTTGTAAAATGCATAGTACCATCTAAAAATAACATTTTATTTCATTTCATTTATAAAGTTTAAAAGAAAAATAACATTGTTATGATTAAAAAAAAATACTTTGAGGCTGAGGATCGGAGAACCTTAAAACAAAATGTAAGTATTAAAATTGCCTTTTACTTTTTTATATACAATAGCAATTATAAACAACAACCATACGCATATTAATACATACATAAGATGTCCATAGTGATACACATGTACGTGTGGTAATGAAAAACATGCTCCCTTTCAGAATTCTGCCGTTCCTTCATTTGGCTTGCAAATCCGGGCTTCCACTACTATTGCTACCTTGCTATATCTATTTTAATTAAACTACATTAGTTTAATGTCAAACTTTCAATCAATGCTTTTACTGCAAATGTTTTACATTTGGGAAGTTAGGATCAATTCAAGAGATCATACTACGGTACTTTAGTTTTATATTCATCATACATATATAGTTTAAGTGAAAATATGATATCTGCTTATCTTTATCGATAATCCGTCACACATGTATGATCGTCTGTTGCAGATGACATGACAAAATGTATTGCCAATAGCAGGTAAACAGTATATTATTTAGATTTCACGTTTTCCGTACAAAACAGCTGAAAATCAATGTTAGTTGAAAGCTTTAACCACGAAGAAAATTGACATATTTTCTAAGCGTTTTGGTGATTTCATTCCTATCTCATCTCCCTCGTTAGAAGAGTTCAATTAAACAGTGTATATCTATTTTGTACCACGAGAGAATGCTATCAATCCGGAACAAAATGGCGTTTCAAACGGATGTCGGACATGTTGTGATGATGTAGCCTTCCACCTTAAGCATGACAGTTATTTAAAATCTCTTGAAATACTGTGTTTCAATGGCCAATGTGGTTCGTAAACCCTTGGCTAGTAAAGATGAGAATTGTGAGCGTGTATATTATTTGTAACTTGACATCTGACATTCAAATTTTGGTTACCTATTTAAAATATCATAGTTATTTACAAATGATTATCAATTAAACGGATATAGTTGGATTTGAGAATGTTCTATCAAATCATAGACATTTTCCCTAATTTAAATACACAAATGAAAAATCGCAATAATAATGGGTATCGTTTTTCAATTATGTGTATTCTAAAGGAAAATGAAGCAGAAAAAGTTGGAAATAAATATATTAGACTGTTATTTATATTGTTTCCCTAATGAAATAATTACAATTTCATTTCCACATTTCCGGATTAAAGACGTTTGAAATTTGCACATACATTGCAGTATTATAAAATAATTGCTCTGTATTTTTCAATAATGCGATTTATATTTTGTCTATCTACTTAAAGTGGTATGGAACACCTCCATATTGTGACGTACTTCCCATTGAAATAAACAATAAAACCAAGTATAACTTTATAACTTTTTCTTTCCTAATTTTTAAAACATATTTTTGGTCAAATATTGTCAAATTTGAAAATTCTAAACCGGTAAAAGTATGTTGATTATAACAGCTTTTTATCCACATTAATATCGACAGGTGTCCCATGCCACCTTGAGAACTTTAAGTTTTTAAGCTATAATTTAATGTATTGAACTTTCTTCAAAAGACAGAACCAATACATCATTTTTTTCTTCTGTGTTGTTAAACATTTTTCTTTGATTTAGAAGTTTATGAGAAATTGCTTTAAATTAAAGGTTTTTACTAATTTCACCTTTACTCCTTTATAATACTCAAATATCATGTCTGTTGTGATTCATGTTTGTATGGTTTAACCATCCATTTACTATGGCTCATCTGGTACATGACTCTTAGATGCTGATTCTACTTTTGCTCATTTTTGATTCACTTATTTCCACAATAAATATTTTTAAAACATTAAACTCTGTAAGAACATGGCTTCATGCGTTCATGTTTGTAGTCCAAAAAAGTATGTAAATACACTTTTTCTATATGACTATCTTCTCAAATGGTTTCTTTGTTATTTTTATTTTTTTGAAAATCCATTTTATTTTTTAGAAATATAGATGTGCTTCTAGCAAAGTTGGCTGTTTGTCTAAAACAGTGCTACCTTGTATTTGAAATCTTCCAAACATATCAAGAATCTGATCTTCTTTAAATAGAGCAAGTAGGAAATTTGGACAAGACAACCCACTTTCTTTAATACTATCTCTAAATTTTCATTTGAAAACAATCATAAACTCGAGCCCAGTAACAGTAGAGGAAAAGTTGACATTAAATGGTGTGTTGCCAATAACGTATCTAAACTAATAGTCTCGATGAAAAGTGCTACCATTATTTGTGTATTATCATAACATTTGGGTAACTCACTTTATAACTATAGACCAATGAACTATGTTTAACTGTAAAGTTTCTTCTATATTTTCTTGAATCCAAAATAAAGACCATATAAAATACGTGAATGCATAATTCCGCGCAAATAACCCTTGAAAAAAGGCCATTTTGCAGCATTTGTTCAGTTGGTTTATTATGTTTTATGACCTTAAGTTGTTTCATCCGTCTATTTTTCCGAAGGGCTTTATGATAGATTTGATCACGCCCGACCTTATTTGATCACCTCATAATATTCAAAGAATGATTCCTTACTACTTATATTGATATAATTTTCAGCAATTGTGCGATTAAATCTTAAAATAGTCATTGATGAAATGTATTGGAATAAACATCACAAAATCGTTTCGTAGTGTTATCACAAAGACACTGGAAAATGTAAAAGGGATGTTTTTATTCAAATACATGTACATCTAATTTGTTGCTATTTAGTATGAAAGGTAAAGAAAACGTTAACAGTATTAACACCAGGGACCATTTTAATAAAAGACATTATCATTAATGACAACGATAGACACATTTCAGACATCCGGACGCTTCACCTATCCGGACGATTGGACTTGGGAACAAAAGTATCCGGATAACTGAGGCTCCACTGTTTAATCAAAAGGACTGTTGTTTTCCAAATATTAAACCATGCCGAGTATAATTTACACCCGTATTAGATCCACCCATATAATGAATTTTAAACTGGTTTCAAAATAAAGAAAAACACTTTTTCTTTTGTATCTTCTGTAGCATTATCTTACATATTGAGGTAATATTTTAGGCTTTCTAAAACCATAGATGTGTAAACATAACATCAATACTACTTAAAATAGATATTAGTAGAAAAAACTACCGGGTATTGTTTAAAGTTTAATTTCATTTTCCCTTATATCATTGTATCCCAAACATTTGTAGCAACCGATGAATTTGAACTGAGGACATAAAAACAAACATACTTGTATTGATAAAACTCGATTTCCTGAAGTATTTTATATATTTTGGGTGTTGTTCTTTCGTTTTATGTTGACTAAACAAATATGTCTGATCACTCTGATGTGATACTGACGAAGACCCACGTTAAAATGTCAAGGTCGATAGATAGAGTATAGTCGCTATCTTTAGTATTATCGACTGTCTACCGGCCTGAATTGCAATCTTGTTTAGATATCTACATTACAAATCAGAATCACTTCATAAGAAGTAAATTGATAGTCTTAAGTTGAAATCGTTTATGTAAAATAGTGTACAAAGATTTTTTTAAATTTTGTACTTTAGAACAAATATCTCACCAATTTCGGTAGACTTTGTACTGTGATATAAATGCAGAAACTAGAAACAAGCAAGCACAAGTACAAATGTGTGCTTTCGAAAAGAATTTGTTTAACAACCGTAAGGGCAAATATAAAACTCTTTCTATAACAGTGTTTATAGGGCGAAAATCGTAACATCGAAGACAACTGTCAAGCCGACATTAATACCTATAAGTCACTCAGGCTCAAATCTTTTTAAACTTCGAGATTTTTTTTTATACCATTGAGATCTGTAGTAATATTAATTTAAGAAAATAGATTCATATACTAATACGTATGTCATGAAATGTTCTATTTTATCAGTAAATCCCGTATAGCAAACATAAAATACCATACGTACCAGTATATGTCTAACCCTCCCCCACAATTCAATTGCTCGAAGTGGTTCTAAATATTGATTTCCCTTTATTCTGCTACCTGTGTGATTAAAAAGATAATTTATTTTTTTGAAACATTACTTTTACATCAAAACGTCTTTTGACCGATGTTACGTTTGAAATTTGTATTCAAACAAAACATCCGCCGAAATAACATTAGTTTTTTAATTTTTATTTTTTTCTTCAAATTTTGAAACTGAGAACTAAACATTTTATATCTTAAAGTAATGTTTGCAGCTTGCGTTTTTTTAGGAATTGTACCAAAGTTACATACCATTACACATTAAGGGATAATTTACATAGATTTTACTTAAATAAGCCAAACTGTTTCTAAAACAACAAAACCTCCCTAACCAACGAAATGCATAATATGTTTCTTGTTTCTGATGAACAGCTAACAAAGTGCCCCTTTGGTTTTACAATGAAAGTTATATCAAACACATCATTGCAATAATTTGCTATTTTGAACTTTAAATGTATTTATGTTTCATCTGTCGTCTGTTCATTTTTATTTTTTAAGACGTAATATGCTTAAAAACTAGTTTTCATTTTGCAATCATGTCGCATATTCAAAAAGGTCTTAATTTATTGTTTAAATAATAAAATTTGTTCACTATTACTAAATTATAACTACCGGATTGATTTATTAGGAAACTTTATTAGGAAACTTTGATATATAGTATGGAAAATATTATATAATTCAATTCTTCAAGTGCATGTACTGTAAAAAAAAAAGTACATGTAAAATCAAATTAATATTACACGCTTCACTGAATACTTAGTATATATAAGTATTTTCATGTACATTTCTCGTACAATATATACATTTTTAATTATCTATTCCCTTGTGTCTTTACAAACCCGACTGTTTAATATGGGCAATGACAAGGTCAAATCACGATCAAACCAGTTAAAATCAATTTGACCTCGTATGATTATACGTAAAGCTTGCTACATTCATACCCTCATGAACTTCTAAAGAAAGCATTCAGTTGTACTGATTTACTTATTATGTTAGTACATAACAAATACAACCTATAATCATGATATAAATCTTAATATCGTACGCTTGAGTTACATTGTACTATTTACTCGAAGTATTTGATAAAGTGAATTCCCCCAGTAGTTAGTTCTCCCACGACCAGATTGTAGTCAGTGTCGACTCTGAGGCCTCCAGTACATGGACACTCAATATAACAAATAAAGTTACCGTCACGACTCTGTCACTTTTAAATCTTGAAGATTTTAGTATCACTCCAACCAACTTTAAACACAAACTCTTGGTGTACCTCAAATGTAAATCCGATGACATTACCTGGAGTTTCAAAATTTTTTAAAATGATTCCCGATTTGTTTATTTGGCTTTTTTTTTACCATCATCTCCACATATCCATAACCTCTCTTTTCCCTCACACGCTACATTCCAAAGCTTTGATCCACCGGAGTTTCTAATATTTCCTTGGCATTTTGAGTCCTCCAAAAATACCCAGAAACTGCTTTTGTGTAATCCGATCAGGTAAGAAAATTGGACAAGGCAAGTCATTACTTTTTAACCCATCCCTAAATTTTTCATTTATAGACTCATAAAGGATGTGGCATCTGATGATTTTAGAATGCTTTTGCTGGTGTTGATAATTTTATGCAGTTTTTTTTTCGGTTTTTGCTGCCAGAGACTGCGTTTCTCTGTTCTTTTGTTCAGATTTTCGTTTTTGCTTGTTAACCTCATCCCGCATTTGGTTGCTAATATCATGGGCCATCCTTCACATTTCATCTTCGTGATCTTGTATGGCAGTGGGAACTTGATCGAATTCAGCAGTAAGTACACCCCCTGTGACGTTTTTGTATGCTGGAACAATGACATTTTCCAGTTCTTTTAAATCGCCAATTATTCGTTGTTTACTATTCTTGATAAATTTCTACAATACGGGTAATGTCGTGTTTTTTTTTTTTTTTGTGAGTAGTATAACACACAATACACAAGTTGGTATACGGCAATATCTGCAGAACATTTCACATTGGGTTTTCTTGTGGAAGTTGCACTCAGGTAGAACATATCCTTCTTTCTGTTGATGAACTCGACAAATTCGTGTCTCTTGGTCTTTCCTCTTAGGCGCTCTAAAGTGCTAGCTGCAAGTCTGTAGCTTCCAGTCTGAAAAAATTCGGATGGATGACCTGGGAGCTACAGTGCCTCCCATAGTAAAAATCTGCACTTTACGGCGCACAAAAATTTGCGCTTGTTTTGAACTGATTAACCTAAAGAGAGAGATAAGAGAGAGAGAGAGAGAGAGAGAGAGAGAGAGAGAGAGAGAGAGAGAGACTGATTGAACGAGACTTATTATTAGCATGGTGTTCAAAGCACTGCATTTGAAATCTAAGCTTAGATGTGATCTGCATATGTAGTCCATAATTTATTATTATAGGGCTAGCATCACTTTGTCCATCTGTCTGTATGCCATGTATTATGCAATAGATCGAGATGTTTTAGAGGACACACTATGCATTTTGCTCAATTTATATCCACATATTATTAAAAACCATGTCAGATATTTTGCGGAACTTTTTCAAGTAACAAGTTATAATGGATTTGAATAAACGTATTTCTTAAACGTAAAAGAATGAACATTTTATAAATATATATCAATGACATTTACGATTTAAATTCTTTAGCGAAACCCGCCCCCCCCCCCCCCCCCCAAAAAAAAAACCCCAAAGAACAAAAACCACCCCCCCCCCCCCCAAAAAAAAACACCAAAAAAACAAACAAAACAAAAAAATAAGAACATTATAAACAAAAATACACAGCCGAATGTAAAGCATTTACAGAAACAAAAAAATTGCGACCGTTCTTTTGACGCATGTGTAATTTAAGGTGTTAATGGGACACCTCCATATTGTGACCTTCTTCCTATCGATATAACCAATAAAATCAATTATAATTTTATAATATTTTTCTTTCTCAATTTTTTTACATAACAGCATAGCGTAATGTGTTAGAGTGTTAACTAGGAATCTATAAGCCATGAGTTCGAATCCCGTTGTGGCCTCTATATTTGTGTGATAGTGTTGTATTTTGTATACATGTATATCATTATGTTATGGGTTTTTTTTATTTCAGCTATAAAAGTTTACGTTTATCATTACAATGCAGTAGGGTTTTTTTTTACTTTTTAATTCACACTTAACTCTTATTAAATAACGTAAAGTGACGTCTACATGTATAGTTTTTAGATAAACCCTTTTCAGAGAGAATGAAAAGTATAAAAGCAGATAATGAAATTGTTATTTGTTGGTATTTACTTAAAATAGTATTCTATACACGTGTATTAAAATCTGACAGGTATGTTATCCTGACTTGTACAGCATATACATGCATATTATAATATTCTGAAATGGACCCTGATCCACAATCAGGTATTACAATAATTTGTAACGTAAGTACAGTGTATATACGTATTTAAATTATTGTTATTCATGGAGGTAAAATATATCTCTAAATGCATAAATTATACGGTTTATTAATATTGCAAATAAACATGTAGAAATTGCATGGATGAAGTAATTGTTTATGTAAGAGCAGTAACTCAAATAATTAAAAACATCGTGTATTTGTTGACTGATTGTCTATATGATTATCATGTAATGTTTATAAAATAGGCTTACTCTTGTTGTATATTTCAGGGTTTTCGTTTTAATATATAAATCATAATAACGAACCACGAATGTTGTGTTATTTTTGGCACAATGTCTAATAGTAACCCTACTTCATTAAAATTTTTAACACATTCATTGGTCAAATACTGGTATTGTAAAAAATTGAAAATTCCGCATTAATATCGACAGGTGTCCCATACCATCTTATTTTCTCATTTTAGACTTACGTGAAAAATTGTAAAGTTAAACATTGTTTGTATTATTTAAATTAGGGGTCAGATTATTTAATTTAATCCCGAATATTTTTATCCGGGGTCGGAGGTGGGGGGCGGGGGTTGCGGTGCCTTGTAATTTGATGTTAAATTGCGGTTTCTTTATGGGGGTTTTTAACCGGCCGTCCCCAAATAGTTGATCCTTCAAATTTTTTTTTTCAACATGTAAAGACAAAGGAAAATATCGGTTTTTAAGAAAAGAGGGGGGTGGGGGTGGCACCCATCCTCCGTCCATAACTACCTACCTGAATTTATGTATCTTTCATCGACAATAGGATAGAGAAATGCGGCATAATTCGAGCAAAGAAAAAATGTAAAAGTTATTAATGCGCTCTTCTCAAATACAATGAAGTAGAAATTGTAATATACGAACTTATGGACAATATTTGTATATTTTTTGAAGAATGAGAGACATTCTTACCATGAAATCACTCGGAACAGTTAATTTTAAAAGTTTTCCATTCGCTTCGTGTTGATTGAAGAAACATGAACGACTTGAGAATAAATTCCACTTTTTAATTGCCTAGACTTGATTTTTAAATATCAGTTGAATTTTAGGCAGGTGTTAAATTGAGTATTCGTGATGGATGTCCCAGATTTGTATAGAATTTTTATTCAGAATCTACCAGACATGGAGAATTTTTGAATAGGGAATGCCTCCTACCTTATCCAATAATGTTTTAGTGCAGTAATGGTTTCTTTGGTGGTTCAAACGAACCATGAAAGTAGCAATCATCAGGGATGGATCATGATATTCCCAAAGGCGGACAGGGGTGAAAAAAAAATTAGAGGCAGGAGCTCTTAGCTTATACTAAAAAAGTTTGAATATTCTAAAGCATACTTAACCATATTAATAAATGCATTCCATGAATATTTTATAAGTGCCTTTAAAACATTACGACCACCATATGTTACATGACTCTCTAGGTACACGTTAAGAACAAGTTGGGGGCAAAGAAAACAGCAAAACAAACTATTGTTTTCACACTTTTACTTAAGAAACCAGTTATACTGTAAGCTTTGCACTAAGCTTTTACATTAAACAATCCGTGGTACTCAAATGGCTGCAGTTTGTATATAGTATTAATGACATCAACGTGGGTACAAAGGTATTATGGGTAATTATCCGGGGGGCCAGCCCATCTGTCGCCCACTCATCACGTGTATGTGTATGTGGTACACCGACTGTCCTACAATTGGCCCGTCATTGATGACCAATCAATAGCCGTGGTTCCACCCCTGTTGCTTTGCAACCTTCTTGGCTGCTAACACCAAGTGTCCCAGAAGCTGCAATAGAGAGAAGAACTAAACAAAGGTATTGGGTGTCTCAAATTATAAAGGAAAGCAAATGTATAAAAAACTTAATGCACTAATATAGATATGATTCATATAAAATCGGTACCAAAAGTCTAGGCCTATTCCATTTAAGAATTTGAACAACCACCAACAGAGAGTGTTAATGGAAACACAAAGCAAATATTTTGTTGGTACAATTATGACTTGTCAATGAGTTAATCTAGATTTATTACTGAATTGCTGACGAGATTCTAAATAAAAATTCCAACCTGTTCATCAGCATCCTCTGCCTCTGATATTGGGAGATTGGTTTCTTTGGAATCACCAAGAAGTTCACAGGAGCTTGTGGACTAAGGTCATTGAAAGCCACAAACTAAAACAGAGGGACCTGTACATTTTAACCATTACATTTATATGCACCAGTAATATGCATAAATAATGCACCAGGTTTTTTTTAACCTCATAACCCCATCGGAGCATCCATGGGATCACTGGGGGAAACAAAAAAATACGTAAAATAAAAATTTGTAAATTTGTTTTGAATTTTTTGTTTAATGTCACCATTTTTAATTTAATTTGCGCTCTTAAGACACCGGATATCATCATCTGACACAGATTTAATATGGACTAAATTTAATCTATGCGGAGACATGAGTGGTAGCAAGTAGTTAGTTGTATCAAGAAATAGTTTGACACTGTAATCACTATTCAAGATTTACAAAGAACTGGAGATAACAAACACCTTACTGGTCAAAAAACGAAATATACACACATTTTCTGGAAGGTAGATGAAGTTTACTACATAATTTTATACATTTTTTTGGGGTGGGGTGGAGGTATTGACTGCAGTACTGACTCTAAAATGTTGTTTTAGTTTTCCACATCTACTGCATGCACTATTAATTCAAGGTCGTCGGAACAAGGGCGGCAGGGGCAGCGTTCGCCGCCCCAATAATTTTGCCAAAAATGATTTCTTTTCAAATTAGCCTAAAACGGAATTATATACAGCGATCTGTGTTCATTGGAGCGGTGATGATAACGGCAACCTGCGTTCAATGGAGCTGCGAAGTGTGAACTCTATTGTTTTCACAAGCGAAAGTGGGGTATATATACCTGTTTCAGGCGTCAGGTGACATTAACAGGGCATTAATTAGATAGGTTCAAAGTTAAAGAAATAAAGAATATGTTCTCTAGCTTTGCCACAACGTCAGGACCCTTGACGTTGTGAGGATGCTAGCTTTGATGAAAAATACATGTAACAAGTTGTAAGTTATAATCAACTATCGGAGAATATTACAATGTATGAGCATATAAATCATAGTACAAAGTACTGAAACTAGTTTAAACATCTTTATAACAACTTACTACACTTATCACTAACGTATAATTTCTGCAGTCCAATTTCAAAACTGGAGGGATTAACATGTATTAATCACCCTTTATAATTCAAGTTTCCAAAGCGGCAAGAAAAATATTTCAATCCTTTATGGCTATAATGTTCTACCAATGGTTAGTTACGGTTCATTTTGACGAGATAAATATCACGAACTCATAATTTTCTGTTACTGTACTTAAGCAATGAATGCTTAAAGCGGCTAAAAATTGATTCTTTCGATTAACTTAGGCAGACATGTACTTGAGAAGAACAGTATTTATGGATTAGATGTTTGTTTATTCAAAAAATTAATCATATCAATTATCAACTCAAGGCTTTTGGGGTTTTTGTCAATAATCTTTAATAGTTGATTAGGCACGGACAATGTCTTTACATGAAACAGGTCTTATTTAATATTCCTAACATACGGAGCTCAATTATGTGTAAGCGTCACAAAAAAGGAAAAGCTAAGATATTTGCCAACAGATTTTTAGATAAAATACTTCTCAATATATCTAAAAGCAAATACATTAAGTACATGCCGGTATTATCATAAGTTTTTAAATTTTTATTTTAGTTTAAGATAAGGTGTGTGTGACAATAACATTACTTGATTTAAAAAGGACACATATTTAAAAAAAAAAACGAGTACTCGACAATCGCTCGACCAAAGCCCACGATCAATCGACTTATCCAAACGGGTAAAATTGGCATCCATAATCATCATACCCGGAAACATTGTTTTTACTAGTAATATCTAAGCTTAGTTTTAAAAGAAGCGTTATAAAAAAAAATATTCATTAAAGAGACATAAAGATTAATAAGATATTATGTAAATATAAATAAAATTTAATCAGTTATCAGAAATGACAGTTTCTGTCAAAACCTTGTAGCAAATAGGTAATATGATTTTATCTTACCTAAGAAGATTTGAATTCTTTCGGTAATTGTTATGCAATCTTTGTGCTCGAGTAAAGTTATCGTATTACGAGCAGAGTTTTAGAATCATTATTTTTAAAATAGTGCTCTTTAGTTGTATATATATATATATAAAAAAAAATGCCGTTGACTGATTTAGCAGCTTTTGAACCTTTTAGATC
>WFKH01011926.1:29260410-29291444 GCA_016163765.1 Magallana hongkongensis
ATACAATGACACTTAATTAGGTCGATCGTTAAAAGAGAAGAAGAAGAAGCTGAATTATTTGTTTAAAATTTTTTTAAGCTTACATCTGCCAATCAAACTGTCCACAATCAAGTAAACATATCGAATCTTGTGAAGTTTGAATGCCAAGCGATATTAGCTATTGTGGTAAAGTTTTGCATACAATTGCTCTATATATCAAAGGTAATCAAGTGACTTGCTCTACAAACAAATTATTTATCACTGTAGATTTTGAACAAATATGTATGATATTGATCCTTGTTCATGTATCAGCCAACTGATTCTCAGTAAATTGATGTCTACATCAACAACGTTTTCCACAAAAACGCAAAATACTAATCTATTAAAACATAATTGTTAAATAGTTTGTACCTCAAGGTGACCCTGGTCGTCTTGTTTTAATCAAAGTGTTTATGATCAAATATGTTTTCAAGAAAGAAGTAGATTTTACGTTTCTTTTTCATAAATGGCACTCCTCTTCCATGAAACTTGTCTATTTTCCAGTTAAACACAAGGTATTTCATGCATCTCCTCTGCAAATTGTGGTTAACAACATGATTTTACTTTAAAGCCAATTTGCTACTCAAAAAATAATGGTATTCTCATATCTGTGTACACCATAAGACAACATATAAACTTTTGAAACTGTGTGTCAGGACGCATGGAGTTCATAGCTCTTATTAAGATGACAGTATTCATGCAAACTGTAAATAACTTTTTATAAAAGTTATGCAGTCCAGGTGAAAAAATGATATCTATCAAACTATGCTTCACATAACTATGTTATACAGGAAGAAGGCTGCTATATTTTTCTAATAACAAAATGCACTTTAGAGGCGTCAACATTTGGCAGCAAACAATTAGATATTCTTAATTAAAAGTGCACTAAAGCAGGGTAGCATTGAATATTGAAGAAACCGATTCAAACAGGATGTATGGTGCGCGTAAAATAATAAATTGATGTATACGTAATTGCATAAAATTTTGATACAGAAGGAAATCCCCACAAACTTTTTCTTTCAATTTTTCTTTCTTTGTTTCAAATACAGCCTTTATCAAACAGTTTTGGCAAGGTGTTCGCTTTTTAGATGTGTAAACATTTCAAATCAACAATTCTTTGTAAATGTTTTTACGACAATCAAAAACAAGATAGTATTTGTTCTACAAGGCAACATAAACCCCTCAGTGTAGATAAAAAAGCATTTAAAATGATTATGTAATTCGCATTTGTGTTTTTGGCAAAAACTTCACAGAGTTTTCTTTTTGATCACAATAACGATATCGATTTTCTGATAAAATTTATTTTCGTTCTACATTTGATTATGGCCATGCTACACTACTTGTTACAGTCATTTCATGCATATCTTTTACAATTTCATGCTATGCTATGGTATGCGATTTTAATGATATGCTATGAGATTTCAATGCAATGCTACGAGATTTGTATGCTATGCTATGAGAAATTAAAATTAAGGACTTAATGATATGATATGCTATGCTATGGTATGGTATGCTATGTGATTTGAACAAAAACTCCTCCATAGACAGAAGAGTTACGAACATTTCGAAGTAAAATGATAAGAAGCCAAAGTTAACCACTTACCTGGAATGACAACATTTATTATTTTAAATAAAAGCCTTTAATAACGTGCTAAAATCATGTTGTATGCTATGCGATGGTATGCTATGGTATGATATGACGAATGAGAATTTATGAGATTGTATGCTATGGTATGAGATTCTAATGCTATGGTATGAGATTCCAATGCTATTCTATGATATTTCAATGCTATGCTATGCTATGGTGTATGTTGTAAAAGATATGCTTGAACTGACTGTATTGGTAAGAAATATCTTACAAAAATCAAAAATTCGGTATACAAATCTAGCATCTTATTTACTGTTAATATATTAAAAATATTGTTTCATGAAATAAAAATGAAATGAAAAATATCAATAAAATTAGTAAAATTAACAATAATATACAAATTCCAAACAGAAATAAAAATGTAAAATATTTTACGGTAACAAATCAGCAAATTTTATTCCTCATTTACTATATTTAAATTCTACACAAAATACAGTTGCTACAATGTACATGAGTATAGCTAAAGACAAGTTTTTTTCTTTCTAGAAAATATAAATAAGTTGTTACTACAAAATTTTCTACAAAATTTCCTGGAATATTACATTCTAAAAAAACCCACTCATTCCCAAAGGAAAAAGACATAAAAAGCATAATTAGGAGGCTGGATGGTCAACAAATGACCCATCAGATCTACCTTATAATTTAAAATATATTAATTTTGACCATAAACTATTGTATAGTAAAAAAAAAAATCCAAACACCCTAAGTTTAAAATTTGAACATTTCCCTTTATCTTTATACAGAGCTATTCATTTCAAGGAAATTAATGAATTCTAAAACGGCAATAACTTTTCAGCCCTCTTAAGTTAATAAACATACTACATGTAATTCGATACTAAAGAAAACCTTTGAAGGATACTAGTAAATGGTATCATACAGGATTGCATGTAACGTGACAACATAATAATAAAGTAATATTGGTTCAGATAATTCATGATCAGGCAGTACTAAGTCAAATGTTCACCATACATAGATATTACATTAAGATTTTTTATAATTTTATTAACAATGATAAATAATTGCATACAAAAGTTATGATATATTATCTATACAAAGAAGGATTGATAAAAAATAATATAATTTTGACCAAAAATATTATACACCTGCTAAATCGATCCAGTACAGTCCAAAAATTAATATACTGGTTTATTTTTTTTTTTAAATCTTAAAGAGTGGATAAACTGGAATCGAAATCTATTTCAAAAGAATTTTTTTAAGTCCTTAAAATTCCCTACACCAGTCATAGCCAAATGAAGTATTTTTATTGGACGAATTTATATGGGATAAAATATTTCAAAACCTAGCAACATGTTTCCAAATTATGAATTGAAAATAACTAAGAATTTTGGAAACATGTCAGTCTATAGTAAAGCATTTTAAAAGAAGATCTCATTGTAAATTATTGTTAGCAGTTGACATTCCACACCAAGAATTTAGCTGCATGAATTTATTTTATAACTTTTTATGGATCCTTTATTTGAACGCAAATCTATTAGGAAAGAGCATGTAAAGGGAAACGTTAGCACTGTCGTGAATGTCAGTATAACCAACATGATAATGTAAGCTCCTCCTTACGAAACGTTTCTAAATTAAATTTGTAATGAAGTGCTGTTTTCGCCTAATAAAAATCAAAATGGGGTTTTAAACAAACTTGATGACATCTTGTTTTTAGCTTTTCAATTAAGTTGCAATGCTGTGAAAGTTTCTCAACAGATACATCGCGTTTTTATATTCTTCATACTAGTTATCTAAATTTTTCAAGCTTTTTTATTGTTACTTATGATTTGCATTCCCGAACGTAAAACCTGAAGGGTTATTTGAACTTCCGAACAAACTTGGTGATTGATGAGAGGACATACTACTCCCAAACGAAAAACCAGTACCTGCAGTACTGCTGCTTATGAAAATGCCTTCACTACGAGGCTTACTTCCGAAACCCATAAAGCCTCCACCAAACGCAGAGCCCGCATTTTGAGGAGTACCCCCAATGTTAAAACCCGCATTAGGAGACATCCCAAAATTAAAAGATTGAGAACTACTTTGGGTTCCAAACCCACCTGTTGACTGAGAGCCAGAAGCAGGGCAATTGCTTTCTTTTAAAAGACTGAGTGGTTTAGATGCTCTATTCATTTGAAATCCTTCAAACATTTCGAAAATTTGTTCATTTCTGATTCTTCCAGGTAAATAATTCGGATAAAATAGTCCCAATTTATTATAACTTTCCCTAAATATTTGATTCCTTGACTCGTAGCTCATTATGGCTGTAACATCGGATGACTTAAGAACGCTTCTGCTGTTTAGGATAATTGCATTCAGTTCCTTTTCAGTTCTTGCCGCAAACGACTCTGTTTCTTTATTCTCCTTAGATTGGTTCTTACGTTTGGTAACCTCTTCCCGCATTTGACTGCCAATGTCACGCACAATCTTGCAGATTGCGTCTTCTTGATCCTGTATGGCAGAAAGAACTTTATCATATTCAGCGGAAGGTACACATGCCAATACATTTCTGGAGCAATGTCATTTTCCAGCTCTGTAAGATCAGCGTAAATTCGATGCATGATGTTTTCGATAATTCCTCCAATATCTGCGATGTCGTGTTTTTTGTGTGTACTTGTTATGCAAAATACACACGTTGGTTCATTGCAATCTTTGCAGTACATCTCGCATCGATTTTTATTGTGGTATTTGCATGCAGGCAGAATAGATCCTTCCTTTTTGTTGATAAACTCGACGACCTCATGCTTTTTTGTTTTGTCTGCCATGTGGATGGAAATGCATGATGAGCAAAGGTCAACAAAACAAAGATTACAGTGGTGCTCCACGGGGTTTGGACACAATTGACAGCAGACGACATCTTGAAATGTACTCATAATTGTAGTTTGTACTGAAAACTATTTTTAAGAAAACTTTAACAAAAAATGAAATTTAATACAATACTTCTAAATTAATTTCCCGATCACCTATCAAGACGACGTATGTTTGTTTCGATTTTTTGTTGTTAAACTAAATAATAGATATCCAAGACATAGTAACTTAATGATAAAAGTGAAACGCAGTTGCTGATTTTTTTTTTTTACAATGAGTTGTATCATTTTTTTTTCACTTTAAAACTGACAAAACGTATAAATTATATGTCTTTTAAAGAGTAAAAATGAACTTTCATTGAAATCTATCGTTTGATTTTGGCGATCTTAATTTTCTTCAAATGACGTACTTTCGTACCCTGTTAGCTTGAAAATAAGGCTAAACGCTGATAGATAGTGTTTGTTTTTAGATACTAGCTAGTTTAAACAGGAACAGGTGATAACGAGTTCTTGAGATTTATTCGGTTTCGTACTGTGATTTATCTAAGATTAAAGTCTGTCAAAATCACTTAAAAACACCGGTTAGAAGGTTTTATTTGAGTGACGGCCCCGAAGCGAAGAAGACACTAAGAAAATGAACAAATTTGATCTTTTTCATATGAAATTGGAGGCTAGAATAAAAAAAAATGTTACAGAAGCAGATTTTTACAGTTAATACCAACTTCCCCGATCACTTAAAGTTGCCTATTTTGGTTTTCTTTAATACAGTTCTTACCATTTGGATGTGGTAAAAAAAGTCAGCAAACGATGAAAATATTACTAACTGATGTTGATTTACATCCATAAATCCCTTAGTCCTCCCCACTTCGAAAAAGTTATTTGTTTGACCGTGTTCAAATAATTAATAATTGTGTCAATTTGCTTATTCGAGACTTTTATTCAGAACCAAGTTGTAGGACTTTGTGCCTGTCTGCAGATTATCTTTATTCGTGAATACATCACGAGTCCAGGGAGTGTCCTACATAACCAAAATCGGCATTTTTTGTTCTTGATACGTGTATTACGAAAAAAAAAGTGTATGTACATTTTTTTAAACCCCTGATGAAAATAAATCAACATGGGACTGCGTCCTCTATCGATATACTATCTAGGTCTATAAAATAAAAACATGTATTGACCGAAATAAACTACCAGAAACAATTAACGCAAGCGTCAAAAGATCAGCCACATACTATTTGTTTTTCTGAACAAAAAAGAAATGAAATAAAGAAGTCGAGTTTTTGCAATATATGAAAAATGCACTCACAGACATATGGACCAAGTTGTTTGCTGATGTTTACATCAGCGTAATATATTATTATACACATGCATATCTCATATATCATACGGGCATTAAATATTAAAAGATCATAAGGAAAAATTTTGACAAAAAAGATAACGATTTATTTAAAATCAGAAGAAAATATCAAAACACAAAATATAATTTTTTAAAATTAATAACAAACTTTGATTTTGGTTAGAATACTAAAATGTTTACATACTAAAGACGTGATTCCTCCACCACCCCATCCCCCCAAAAAACTAAAAAACAAAACAAAACAAAACAATACTTTACATGTAATTAAATTCTTTTTGTTTTTGAAATTGATAGAGATGCAAGGAAACTCAATGTCAATTATTTTACTTTTTTATTAATGTTCAAAATAACAATTTTATTATTGGTCTCGTTTAACTACAATCCCTCTTTAAAAAAATTTGCGTTGAATAGACAAATTATCTGATTGAGACAGACGTTCATAATAGCTACGCAGAAATGCATAGCTACTTTTTACTTTGATATCGTATAATCGATTTAGGCCAATATGTCGCACATGCTAAAACTTTTATATTTACTGTGTTTTTTTGGCATCGGGGCCGCCACCCGATGCCACGCCCAGCCGCCATCTCATGTAAGGCGTTTTAATTGTGATAAATACCAGTTAAAGTATTCTAATATAACGTTGCATTAATTGTTCACATAGTTGCATGTAAAATTATACTACATAACAAATACCAACAGCAATTACTAAATTTGTTATTTTTAAGCATTTAAGGTTATTTCACTCCTAATTGTGCCTACATCAAGAAAGTTACATTTTTAGAATTTATACATTTCATACCTTAAAATTACAAATCGGGCCAGGGGCAAATACTTTTTTGAGATACAGTCATTTGGGGTATTTCGAATCACCCCACGTTTTGTGTTTTCGGACGTTTGAGGTATCGTTATACAATGTACAAAAATCAACAAGTAAAACTAACCAACAGTCATCATCAGCAATATATATTATCTATAAGCAAAATTTAAAGAGGAAATATTATACATTAATGAAATGAATTGTGGTTTAATTATTGTACTCGCTATTCTCTATAGAGGGAATTTGTGTGGTGAAAACAATATTTCTCATTTATGCTGTAGCCTTAATAATAAAAAAAAATTGACATACTGTACATTGATAAATCGGCAATTTCATAAGCTTTAAGAAATTGTACTGGTTTTTTTTTTCCACAAAACCTTTCAAATGAGACTCAATTGCTGCCTTTTCAATCCCCTTCATTTTGGGGTATATCGAATCACGTGTGTACACAACAACCAAATCCGAATTAATATGGGTTAACCCACAAGTGTGTTGTGCATTTTTCGTTAAATTATTTTTGTTTATGCAAAACAATGATATTACAATACTAGGGCTAATAAAGTAGAACTTTATATATGGTGGCGGAAATTTTTTATCTCTGCCCGTTCCTCTGTGTGTTCTACAGACAGCGGGTTCAGGCGATGCATAGGGGGTATTGACAAATTTAAAGTAGTCAAAAAACAATGTTAAGTGCTTTAGAAATATTGGACATACGTACTGCGAGCTGAAAAGTTGCAATAAAATACCTCAACATACAAGAAAAAATTACTTTTGATTTGAAAGAAACCTGTGAAACCTTTATTGTTATTGAAATTCTGTTTGGCTGACAAAAATCTCCGCACATAAAGTGTTTACAGTATCTACACCTCAGTCATTGGATGTAAGATTTTCTTAACGAGGCCGAGTACAGTTCGAATACGCACGCTATTGCGCAGCGTTTCATTTGCATTGTGACGTCATCTTTTTCCTTAGTTGACGCCATGGCGTTATCGTTTCAACTGCAGATATTCAGCGAAATTTGAGGCGTAAAATTGATATTATATTGTAGAATAAACATAAATGTCTTATATTACAAGCTATAGCTGGGCTCAGGTTGAAAATGTGAAAAGGGTTCAGCAAGCCTAGCCCTCTGTCAGATTTTCTTACCCCCCCTAAATATACCTTAATATGTATTTCAAGACAGTAACCACGTATTTTATATTTATGACCCTTAATATATATTGTTATTTATATTTTTATTACTTAAATATGACTGAATGGTTTGATAATACTATAAAGATCACCATTTCCGCCTTTGTCAAATAAAAAAATAGCCATTATCTGACAAATCTGGGAAAATAGGCGTTCCAAAAAAAATTGATAAGACCCCTGGAACAAACCAGGAGGTAAATTTTTTTTTATATACATCAAACTATGTGGTAAACGTCTGATTTTTTTTATCTTAAAATAATTATTATATCAGTAGAAAATCATATAAAAAATTTCATTAAAAAATCTAGGGCAGAACAAATTAGACCCGACCTCGTTAAGCAAATTAATTGTTAAGTCATAGATATATGTTATAAAAATTCTCTATTAACAATGTTATGTTATCTCCTTTTTAACGATAAATAGAATGTTTAAGCTGACTACTGGATGGGATACTATTCCTTGAGCTTAAACACATGTAGCAAGCTCTATAGAATAAGCGCGTTTGCTGATGAAAATGAATAATTTTCACCACAAACAACAAGGAAAGAACATTGCAAAAATTCTAAGTATATGCATATACATACTAGATAATATGTCCATGCTCTTGGACTAATGGAGTTTTCCTTCATGTGAAAAGTAACCTAAAATTGTCCATAAACTACCCTGAATGAAAAGTAAGAACTACCACAAAGTATAACTCTATATATAGGCATGTATAACAAAAAATATGGTACCGTCAGTGTCTTGTGGTGAGAGTTCATCTTCCAACATTAACCTATCTTTCATTGGAGTCCATAATTGTTATGTACTTTTTGTTAATTACACTTTTTTCAGTTTAAACATTCCAAATCAATGGTTTTTACTCAAAATTTTGTTTTTGCATGTCATCAGCGCATTACAAAAAGAATTAAGCATAGAAATGACGGAAAATGTAGCTTATTTATTCAGAAGATTAATGAGAATGTCGAAGTTTTTCCATATGGAAGTACAATTCGAAAACATATACGCTGCTTTCAAATTTTTACCATAGCTAATAAGTATCATTTATGCTACTGAATAATAAGTATGGCGTAATACCACCTATTAAAAGGCCAAAAACCCCGTGCAGATGCGTAATTACCCGAAGAAAAAAATATTATTTATGCCGTTCCAAAAGTCGTAATTAGGTAAAAATGCATTACATGTATAACGCCTTGCCAACACAGATATTGGATAATCATAATCACGTAAACGTTATCGATTCGAATGATAACTTTTTTTTTCAAGTAATCGACAGTAATCTGTAATCGAAGAGATTTTTGATTAATTGTAATTTCAATTTAATTATAAACGGGTAACATTTTCCGTGTAAATATATTCACTTTTTAATTATTTTCGATTACTCTTCACAAAATTATTTTGTAACTCACATACTGTATAAAATACTTTACAAGTGATGTTTGCAATATATTATCAAAGAATAAAATTGTTGATGAGTACATAATCAGATAATCATTTATTCACTCTGTTTTAAACTTTCTTGCAGATTTTTTAAAATCATTTACATGAACCCCATGTCTAAGAAAAATCACAAGAGCTTTCTAATTATTGTCCGGTATTGAGAGAGATAGAGAGAGAGAGAGAGGAAAAAGAAGAGATATGGTTTTATCTTGTGTCTATTTGGCCAGAGAACGATACAAAAGTGTCACTAAGTTTGTTTGTCTTGGTCAGTTGAGGAATCCATAATGCAGTTAATGAGATGTGACCACCCTAATGTTTAGTTAACAAATTTAATAGCCGCCATCGAGAATTCATTAAATTAGAACAAATAACATTTCTAAATCTAAAAACAATTTATTCAAATTGTAAATAAAGGTTCCTTCATAGTTCTATGCATATTGCCAATGATATTCTAAATATCAAATTTTAATCAAATTCTTATTGTCAAAAACTTAATAACAACATAAAATTTATAATGGCTAAAGGTGCAAATTCAAGATTTTGCCAAACTCGACAACTTCCAAGAAAAAACTATTATATAGTTTAGTATAGATATTGAAATAAACAACAAGATTGAAGTAATCGATTATTAGTCCATTACATGTTAATCGATGACACAATAATCGATTAATAATTGATTACACAAAGTTTCCCTTTGTGATTGATCATTTAAGAAATAAGGTATCATTTTTGGATGTATATCGGGATATGAATACGGGTTAGTCACGTGATAAAATCCAATAAAGCCCGAAGGGCTTTATGGAAGATTTGATCAAATACCAACCCGTATTTATGTTACGAAATTTATTTCTCACATCCCAATACACATTCCCTGTTCGATAAAAGTCCAATAAACCATATCAAGTAGTGAATTTCTGTTTAATACATCGTATGAAATATTTGGAAAGCAGGACAGAAAGTGTCAACTAAATCAATATAAAATTAATAACAATAAAAAGATCTCATATTTATTACTGTAGGCATCTTCGTTTTTGTAACGAAGTTACTATTCTAAATCTAATATAAAGAAAATCAATTAAGTGATAGAATGAATCAAATGGTTACCAAATTTAACATGCTGTTTATATAATCGTGCCGTATAAAAACAAAATAAAGCAGAAAAATTAGTTATTTCTCCATGAGCTCTACACTTTTCGCTCTCAGTCTATTCTGAAACAAATGTTTTAAAATCATTAGACTAGAGAGTTCCAAACCGGCAAATTCAAATGGACAAGCAAATTTTACGAAAATTCATTTGTTCAAGCCAGAGAAAATTTAAACTAAGTTGTAAAAAAAAAATTAATATTTATCCTTAAAAACATGACAAAGATAATTTTTTTTTTTATTTGTAAGACATTAAATAATGTCTACTACAAACGCTAATAAACAAAAAGACGAGTAGACGCTATCTCTACATCGTAAACTAATTTTAAAAAATTAGATTAAATTTTTTAAAAAGGAATTTCTTGAAGAAAAAAAATTAAAGTCTGGTAATAAAATATTGAGAAGAAAAATAACATAGATTACCTGATTGAAAAAAATCAAGTCTTTATTAATATAAATGTTAATATAAATGTATTCAGAATGGCTGTTTATTTATGGAAAGCAGAGCAGAAAGTGAGTTTGCTAAGTATACTCTTTGACCTGCAAAATGTCGGACTACACTTATTTGACCAAAAAGAATTTTAAAGCGTCATCCTAATTCCCCAAAAAGTAACTCATAAAGAACCGATTCTAAAAAGAATTAACTTGTCAAAAAGATTCTGAAATATATAACTTTTGGCAATAACCTATTGTTTTGTATAGAAAAGATCCAAATATCGTATGCTTAAAATTGAACATTTTTATTTATTTGTATACAGAGCTATTAATTTCAAAGAAATTAATGTAGAATAAAAATAGCGAAGATCTTTTCGCCCTCTTAAGTAAATAAACATAGTCATTTGCCTCTGAATAAAAACTCTTAAAGAGTAAATGGGATTATACAAAATTGCATGTAACATGACAACAGAATAATGAAGTAATAATGGAACACACAACTTAGGCACTACTCAATCGAGAATGTATATCATTCATAAATAATGTAGTATGAGTTTTCTTATAATTTAAATCACAATGATAATTAATTGCGTACAAAAAATTAAAAATAAATCTAGACAAAGAAAGATTGATTAAATTATATACATGTAGATAGATTATATATCTGCTGAATCAGACCAGTACATACTACATATGAATTAATATATAGGTTAATAAAAAAAATTTAAGAGCCGATAAAAGGATTGAAACATATTTCAACAAAATTTTTAAGTCCTTAAAGGGGCATGGTCATGAATTTGGTCAAATCCTATTTTTCTGTTTTTATTATTTATAATGCTTTAGGAATGCATTTCTTATGATCAAATGAAATTTGAGAGTCTGTCGTAGAGATATAAGCAAAGTACAGGGCTCACAATTCTTTGTCATGTAAACAAGACTCGTGCCCTGTTTTTCTTTACATAGGTTCAATACACCAATAAAAAAAATCTTTTTCAAAATTATTTGTCTGTCTTTTTGTTCATTTTAAGCATAAATAACCAGTTCCTAACGTTTAACACATTTACTTGGGGTCTAAAACTGAAATTTTTACTTCAACATTCAAAATGTAAACAAAAGCTTTGTTTACATAACAAAGAATTGTAAGCTCTGTTATTCGCTTATAACTCAAGGAATGACGCTCAAATTTTTGATCCCTATCAAAAATGTCTTACTGAAGTATTATAAATATTAAGATTGGAAATACTGTTTTTGACCCAAATCATGACCATGACCCTTTAAAATGTCTGATACATGCCAAACTTCAAATAAAGTATATTCATTGAACGACTTTATATGGATAAAAAGGCAGGTCTGTATAAAAAAGTCTAAACTTGCAATTGTTGAAAAATAATGTTTTGAAAGTAACAATGAATTGTTAATGTATGGCAGTCAAAAGAAAAACAATAATTTTACACAGTTCTCAATGTGAATTATAATTAGCTGTTTACAAATCTTGCATTCCATATAAAAACATAACAGGACAATTCTTTCAAAAGCTTAATTAATGGATAATTTGATCGAAAATAAAATCATTGGGAAATAACACGCGACGCTAGGCGTTAGCATTGTTATCCATGGCAGTTAAAATATGATAACTAAAGCTCCTCTATGCAAATTTTAAAATTTACGAATTTAAAATGTATAGTTACAAGATTCGTAATAAAGAGCGTCTTCTTTTCTTACAAAGATTATTGAACAAACAGATTAAAGTTTTTTTTAGATTAACAATAGCACTGCTTTGTAACTTCAAAGGTTCTGAAATACTGGGCATTTTAATATTCTTAATACAAATAATCTTCTCATTTTTTGAAAAAAATAACTACTGTTTTAAATGAGCATTTTCGAATGTAAAACCTGAATGATTATTCAAACCTGGTGATTGATTAGGTGGCCATCTATTCCCAAACAAATTATGAGGGCTTGTTGTATTGTTGCTTCCGAACAAGTCTTTACTACAAGGCCTACTTCCTAACCCCATAAAGCCTCCACTTTGAGAAATACCAAACGCAGAGTCCGGATTACGAGGCGTACCCACAAACGAGAAAACCCACATTAAAAGGCGTACTTCCAAACGCATTAACTCCTAAACTCGCATCTCAAGACGTCCTAAATTAGAACAATCGAAAAACAAAAAGAAAAACTACAATATCAAGGCAAGAGGTGCTGTCATTCAGCCCGGGGATAAAGTACTGGTGAAGAGAGTTGCTTTTGATGGCCCACATAAGTTGTCAGACAAGTGGGAAGAAGACCATACATTGTAATTAGTCAACCTAACAGGGACATTCCTGTATACATAGTCAAAAAGGAAATAACACCTCAAAATCAAGAACTTTGCATAGAAATCTTTTACTTCCAATTGGACACGTTGATTTACCAGATGAAAAACCAAAGCCAGCACCTAGAAAATCCACCAATGTAATACGAAAATTCCAATTGATTGCTTCACAACATGAAGATTTTGACTCGGATACCAACAGTGACGAGATAATGGTGCATGAAGCAGCTTCCATTGCACAAAGCAATGACAGTACACCTGCTTCGAGAATAGAAAATTCATTGGCCAATGAAGAAAATAGCAATGAAGAAGATAGCGCTGAAGATGAAGGTGATACCGGTACTTGAAAATTATGCGCATGACTCAGGTGCTTCAGAGATAGAGATAGAGCTAGAGATACAGCTACAGCAGATATTCAAGAAGATACTCAAATGAAGGAAGTGGCTTTTTTATAGTAATGAAGTCATAATTTCATTATCATGAAATTCTTAATTAAGAGTTCTATATAATTTAAATTATAAGTTTTTGGTATCTACTATAAAAGTTGTCAATATAAACAATTTTATGTACAAGCTAACAGTATGTAAATAGCTACATAGTTATTTATATAGTATGACATCACAATGGTATTTATGGTCATTGTTAAACCTGTTTTAGTTAATTATATATCACATGGTCAATTCTATTTTTGAATTCTCAATGTCATTGGTCCTTTAAATTCCCTGTCTTTACTTTGTCCTTTTTGATCTGATCTTCATACTAATCAGATGTGTTTGTATTAGATCAAGAAATCTATAGACTATTCCATACCTGATGAATCTATATGGATCATGCAGATGCAGATCAAGGCTTTGTGTCACATAGAGAGCTTATAAAGAATAATATATTAATCGAGAACCCTGCGTTGGAATTGTTGTATTTATATACCTTACAATAACACCACCATTACACTAGCATACCTTCTAGCTCCCGTAGTGCTATGCCAAAATGGCTGACCTTTCTCCCGGAATTAACGGTTTTGTGAGGTTTGTCGACTCGTTTTGAGTATAGCACTCGCTTTGGTGAGAACCAAGACGCCTTCATTCCTTCTTATTCTGTCGAGAAACGTAAACAAAGCAAAAGAAAGTTTACATGTGACGTCACGATGAACTCGCGCTAGATTTCCCGCGATAAATGTAGAGGTGGATCAAGCATCTGTACTGCGTGTTATGTGTAGGAGAGTACTCGCTATTTCAGTGTAAACTGCTATCCCTTGGCTGATTAGTTTTTGTTTTAATTATTTCATGACTTAGATAATGGGGTGATATACTTGCTATAGTTCCATGCTTTACTATCATATTGATCAAATAGTGGGGAATTAAAAAAATCATTTTTTTTAAATTAAGCAAATTAAACATCATGTAATAAAAAAGAAATTAGAGAAAAATTCAACAGTTAAAAAATCTACGTAGAAGTTTGCATGTGGTCAAACCTTTAAAAATAATGGGAATGGGTAATTATACACACCTAAAAAAAGGGGGAGGGGCACATGCCTACAACGTATATTTTGCATACAAAACTGAACAAATAAAAAAACAAAATTTATAAAACGTGACAAAATTAAAACTATAGTCTGTCCCAAGTTATTGCTTCCATCACTTTTGTATCAATATGTCATGAACTTCAAACAGGAACGTGGAGATCTACTATTTATTTATAAGCACATGGTACATCATCATAACAAAGCGCGCACAATCGGAATCCCTGTCGCTTGTGTGGTATACAAAAATACATGATCTTTTGCGGGGCCGCTTCGGCACATTATCAAATGTACAACTATAAATAGTTATAGTAATATGTTACATCTCTCTTTTTTTTATCAAACAATATGAACAAAAGGAAAAGATCTACAGCTACTTGTAAATATTGACTAGCTTGACAATCTCATGCCAAAATATCTGAAGCTTTACATTTGACTAGACTTTGAAAATAATGCAAAGACAACAGTTCACAACAGTCAGACATAGTACACCGCTTGCACATAGTTCTCCAAATAACGTGGTGGTTTTACAACGCGGCTATAACGAGTGGTCGGAGCGGACTCTCTGTTGGTTGTTACTTCACTGCTCGGAATAACCATTGGTTGGTCATTTGCGTGTTGTTCCAGGTCAGCAGTTTCGGCAATGGCTGGTTTTCGATCGTTCTCAGGAGGATCCTCGATAGACGGTGATGAGTATTCCGGAAGTACTGTAAAATCATTTCGTTCCTCACGTGTATCTTTTAGGTGAGATCGGTTTCTCCTGTATGTTCCGTCTTGAGATTGCACGTTATACGATCTGGATCCTTCTCTTCCGATGATTGTTCCTTTCTTCCACTCCTTGTCTCGCAGTTGTGTTGGCTTCATTCGCACTGTGTCTCCTGGTTGCAATTCGCGTAGGTCTTTCGCTGTTCGGTTATAGTAGTGCGCTTGTATGTCCTTTTCCTTCCTCATGTTCTTGATGTTAGCTCGATCACCAACAGATGAAAGTAGAAATTCTTTTACAGTCATCAGCGTTTTGGTTCTACGGTTCATTTGTCGCTGACACGGACTCTCTCCAATACCCTGGGATGGTGTGTTTCTGAAATCCAGTACAGCAAGCCATGGGTCTTGTCCACTGTGTTTAGCTTTTCTCATCAGTTGCTTTGCTGATTTAAAGGCATTTTCTGCTTTCCCATTTGATTAGGGGTAAGCTGGACTCGATGTCCTATGGTCGAATTCCCACATATGCTTAAAGTTACTGAATTGTTGAGAGGAAAATTGGGGTCCATTGTCACTGATGACTTTGTCTGGAATTCCATGCCTAGCGAAGTGTTGTTTTAACTTGTTGATCACTGCTGCTGATGAAGTGGTCTCCAATCTGTCTATTTCGAAGAAATTGCTGAAGTAGTCTACGGTGATGAGGTACTGGTCATTGCTGACTGGTGACTGGAAAAGGTCTACTCCTACGACAGACCACGGACGGTTAGGTGTCTCGTGCGAGATGAGAGTTTCTTTTTGTTGTGACGGTTCATAAGTTCTACAAGTGTCACACTTAGAGACTAGATCCTTGATTTCTGAGTTCATGTCTGGCCAATACACACATTCTCTGGCTCTGCGAAGGCATCCTTCTGCTCCAATGTGTGACTGGTGAAGCTTCCTCATGACTTCTGCCCGTAATGCCTTTGGTATGACATAGCGGGTTCCTCTGTATACGATACCATCTTTGACGGAAAGCTCATCTCTCACATGAAAGTAAGGGTGCACTTCCATGGGTGTACTTTCCTTGGACCTCGGACATCCTTCAAGGATAGTTTTCTTCAGCGACTCGTGTGTTGCGTCACTGGTTTGTTTAATCTTCAACAGTCTTGCTTGTGAGATTGGTAGGTATTCCACCATGTTGATATCTTTAAATATCTTGAAGACTTCTTCTATACAAGCTTCTTTGGACAGTTTCTTGGGATGAGCTCTGCATAGAGCGTCTGCCACGTACATTTCCTTGCCTGGCTTGTACATGATCTCAATTTCATACTTGTGAAGTCTCAAAAACATGCGTTGAAGGCGTTTTGGAGCGGAGATCAGAGGTTTCTTGTGAATTATTTCTAAGGGTTTGTGGTCGCTTTCCACAATTACTTTTCTTCCATACGTGTACTGGTTGAATCTTTCCATTCCAAACACCACAGCCAATAGCTCTTTTTCAATCTGTGCATACTGCTGTTCAGCTGGAGTCAAGGCTCTGCTCGCATAAGCGATAGGCTGTCCTTGCTGTAGAAGGGTTTCGCCAAGTCCGGTGCTTGATGCATCACACTGCAGTGTCGTTTCTAGCTTCGAGTCGAAGTATTTCAATACAGGTGCTTGCGATATTGCTTCTTTGATCTTGCTGAAGGCTTCTTCATGCTCATGTGTCCATCTCCAAACAACATTCTTGTGTACGAGGGAACGAATCGGATCGCATTTGACACTTAAGTTGTTCATAAACTTGGCTAGATAGTTCACTAGTCCTAGAAATCTATGAACACCGGCTACAGGAGTTTCAAAGTCAATGATAGCCTGTACTTTATGAGGGTCAGGCTTCAGTCCCTTGGCTGTCAGAACATGTCCAATGTGGGGCATTTCTTTTAGTCGCAACTTGAACTTGTCCTTGTTCAACTTAATTCCTTGTTCACGGCAACGATATATGAATCTGCTCAGCTTCTGATCATGGTCACTTATGGCTTCATCTTCACTTTCTCCTTCTCCGTAGATGAGGATGTCATCTGCTACAGCTTTAACACCAGGTAAGTTTTGAATGGCTAGTTCCAATCGATGCTGGAATATTTCCGGTGCTGGTGAGATCCCAAATGGTAGACGACGCCAGCGATAACGTCCATAGGGAGTTTCAAAGGTTGTAAGATAGCTGGACGGCTCATCCAGCTCAACGTGCCAGAACCCATTCTTCACATCACAGACTGTGAAGATACGTGCTTTTGCTAAATCCGGTAATATATCTTCGATTATCAGAAGTGGATAATTACTGCGCCTCAGGGCCTTGTGCAAAGGCTTTGGATCAATGCAGGTAGTAAATTGCCATTGGATTTCTTGAATGCTAAGAGGCTCGAGACCCAGTCAGTTGGCTGATTCACTGCTTCAATGACTTGTAACCCTTCCAGCCTTTTCGCAGGTTTTTAATTTCGCAGGTACCAATGGTCTTCATCTCTTGGCCATTGTAGACTCTTAATGTGTGCTGTCCTCTATGAATTCTCACATTTTTCGGAATAATGTCCTTGCTTAACACATTGCAGGTTGCATCGCAGTCAATCTGAAACTTCACTAGATTTGTCATGTCATTAATTTTCATACGAGCGAATAATTTCTTTGGATGTTCTTTCCCCGAGGTCTGTTCCACACTGAGAATTTCATCATCAAATGATGTAGAGTCAGAGTCGCAGTTCTCTAGCAAATGTACTCTCTTCTCCGGTTGACGGCATACAGATTTAAAGTGGTTCTTGTTGCCACAATTTGCATATACTTTGCCGTAAGCTGGACAAGCTTCCTTCTCTCTTCGATGCTGATATCCACAAAAGCTGCACGAGGTTTTCTTTGCTTGGTAAGATTTACTTGATGCATGATGAGGTTTTCCTCTGCGTGATGAGGCTTTCCTCCTTTTCTCTGTTCCTTGTGTGGATCGTTGGCCTTGAGGGGTTTTCTAGATGACTTGTTCAGTGCATGAACTTCATCTTGCAGGTTCATCGATTTGATCTGGGTTGCAGTCTTTTCAGCTGCTCGGCATTTGTCAACACACTTCTGTAATGACAAGTCAGCTTCTTGTAGTGACTTTTTTCTAACTGCATTGTCTTTTATGCCACAGACTATTCTGTCTCGTATCATCTGATCTGCTAACTGGCCAAACTCACATGTCAGTGATAGTTTCCTCAATTTCGTGAAGTATGCGTCCACAGATTCACTGGAGTCCTCATGCTTGTTGTTGAAGACGTACCTTTCATATATCGTGTTTGTCTCTCCCACACAGTACTCCTCCATTAATCTTAGGGTGACAGTGGGGTCATTTTTTTCATTTTCATCTCTGAACAGAAGTCCGTTATATACCTCTAATGCTTCATGTCCGATGCAGGTAATAAACGTTGCCACTTGGTACGCATTGTCTTTGTCTGCAAGTCCTGTCACTATCACGTAAGAGTTCCATATTTGTTTCCACGTTTTCCATGTTTGAGAAATGTTCCCGCCTAAATCTAGTTTCGGGGGTAACGGAATGAGACTCTGCATGGCCGCTGCCTGGTCTCCCATATTGAATAAATGACGTAAGAATTCACTAAAGTCAATCTGATCAGTGATGCTCATCGATCGGCTCTTACGAATAAAGTCTAGTTCAAACTCCAACGCTGCGTTTCTCTGCATGCGAGGAAATTCGGTCTACAGACGTACTTCGACGTTTTTCTTAATACACAATGTTTGTTCCAAAAGCAAGTGTCTGTTACTTAAAACGTACTCACTTTTACTTCTGACACCATGTATCAATATGTCATGAACTTCAAACAGGAACGTGGAGATCTACTATTTATTTATAAGCACATGGTACATCATCATAACAAAGCGCGCACAATCGGAATCCCTGTCGCTTGTGTGGTATACAAAGATACATGATCTTTTGCGGGGCCGCTTAGGCACATTATCAAATGTACAACTATAAATAGTTATAGTAATATTGTTACAACTTTTTGGTGATTTTTAATTAAAATAGACATACCTGTCAATGAAGTACAATTCAAATCGATAAATGGGAAAAAATCCTATATTTCTTCATTGACATAAAATGTATCATCATGTTTTTACCCGGAGAATTTCACAGGAACGAAAACAAACATCGTACGGAGATTCAAAATGGGAAATGCTTACATCTTTTATCAATTTGAAAGTACTTGGGACACCTTACACATTTTTTAACGTTATCATCCGGTGTACTTTCATGTCTTTTTCAATATAAAATCCCAACTTTTTATTTTGGACTGTGTTATGTAACCTGAAGCAGGCGTCTCGAAACAGATAATCTGGACTTTTTTCATTCTAGTGAATGGATGTAGGTTGGGCACAAAAGAATTTATGATTATCGAGATATTACGCAAAAAGTGGTGGAAGCATAAACTATGATACTGACAAGCAATTTACAGATTTCATTAATTAAATTCTCTCCAAGATTTTGGGTTTGACAAGTCTATGGGTATGTGTAGTTCCTGCTGCTCTCGCTCCAACGGTAGCGCCGTAAAACATATTATATATAAACCATTTAGAAGTCATTAACGTCATATTAAAATCAAACATATATGTGAATGTCATTGATTACTTAAAATAGCATAGAAGGGCTATTATCAGAAGTACATAATTGTTTCCCTTGTATCATTGTGACCACAGATATTTGTAAACTGATGTATTTGAATTAATTAAAAACTAATCACAAGTGCACTTACTTTGATCAATCTCGATTTCTTCAATTATATTGTATATCGCGATCGGTTGTTGTGTGTTGTATTTTCGTTTTGTGTTACCTAAACAAATATGGCTGACGCGATCCAGACAGATTGTAATGCTGTGCTATTTATAGCACTATTTGCTGTTCTTCCACAACCCTTACCACTTTACAGGTTTCACACCGTAAGTTTAAGGAAAATACAACATGCAAAATTATATTTAAGGATTCTATCAATGTTATACTCAAATAACTTGGGACAGTTTAAACGAGTACAACATAAGTGGAAATTGAATTTATTTCTTATACTTTGATTGTTCTTTACACTGATCAGAAAATGAGACGATAGTTTTAAAAATGATTCTATTCTGAGCAAAACTTCAATTTAACGTCGAGCTGATTAAAATGTTTTGCATGCGCGTCGTATTTTGAAAGAAATTTAAATAACATATTTTTAATCACAGTTGTTATTCAATTTGTCGATCTTTATATATATGTGCACCACACTTTATTGACCTTAGGCAATACTTTAAAAAAATAGCGAAGTGTCAACGTAATTAGACAAGTTGTGACATCGTTTATTCCATCTACATGTATTGGACAAAACAATAAACGATTCAATAAATATAGTACAAAATAGTGTAGGAAATAAAAGTATGCACAAACAATTCAGAGTTCGGCTAAATTATTTAACGTTATTTTACCTGAAAATGTTCCTTTAATTTAATGTAAAGCAACTTAATCTAAATCGCAGTATTATATATGAATTGTTTCATGCTAAAGTTACTTCAGACACTATACTTGAGGTATTTGATGATTCGAGTTTTCACAGTAGTTAATTCTCCCACGACAAGATTGTGGTCAGTGTCGACACTGATGCCCCCTGTACACGGATACTCAATATAACGAATAAAGTGACCGTCGCAGTCTATAATATGGACAATGTTGCTTGATATGTCATTGATGAGTATATGAAGTTTCTTGTCGTTAACAATAATTGAAGGTTGAAATAGTTTATTTTTTAACCGTGCCATGATACGTCCAATTTTTAGATAGGAATATATAGAGTAAATCATCAAAAATCTTCTTCTCAGAAACCAATCAGACAGGAAAGCTGAAACTTACGTGCAAGCATCCTCAGGTAGGATAAATTCAAGTGTGTCCAAATTATGATCCCCGGGGGTAGGATGGGGTCACAACGGGGGGGGGGGGGGATTTTTACATAGGAATATAATATGAAGAAAAATCTTTAAAAAACTTCTTCTAAAAATCCATTTGTTAAGAGAAGCTGTAACTTTAGTGAAAGCAACTTCAGAAAGTGTAGATTCAAATTTGTTAAAGTTTAAATCTTGAGGAGTACGGTGGGGCCACTTTGGGGATCCAATTGTACAAAGGAAAACATTTTAATCATTCACAAAAACTGAAATGTTATTATACTGTTGTTTCATCAATATTCGTTGAATACCAATTTTCGTGGATTTCGTTGTTAAGTTGATCCACGAAATTAAATGTTCATTGACGTGCAACTTCTATAAACATTTTGTTTTGATAGAGTCATTGGCCACGGATTTACGTATCCTTGAAACTGTGCTTTTCACTTTATCCACGAAAATTGATACCCTTAAATATTAATGAAACCACAGTATATGATTTTACTAATATTCAAGAATTTTGACATATTGCCGATTCTTTTAAATTGTTTAAACCCCGGCCCCTGGACGATTCTTTTGCCGCACAAGGAGTTCAGAGTTTGACGTAGGTTTATATTCCGTATATAAACAATTGTTTAGGATCTTTTTTAGAACTGCAATGCTCAACATGTGATATGACTATAAAATTCTCCTGTTCGAAAAGGGACTTGACTATAAACATAAGGATATCCAGGGGGAAAAATGGATTTTTATTTATACAGGATCTACATGTATTATACCACATTGTCCAGATATTTTCTATTACGACTCCATTAAGCTGAATTTATCTGCTTATTGTTGCTCAGGTGAGCGATGTGGCCCATGGGCCTCTTGTTTAGTAACCTCATCCCGCATTATCCTGCCAATATCACGGGCCACCTTGCATATTTTTTCCTCTTGGTCTTGTATGGCAATGATAACTTTTTCAAATTCTGCAGACGGTACACCCGGTGTGAAGTTTCTGTATTTTGGAACAATTACATTTTCCAGTTCTGCCAGATCATTGATTATTTGTTGTTTACTATTCTCGATAATTTCTCCATTGTCAGTGAAGTCGTGTTTTAGTGAGTAGTTGTGACGCACAATGCACAAGTTTGTTTTCGGCAATCTTTGCAGTACATTTCACAGCTGTTTTTCTTGTGTGTGTCGCACTCAGGTAGAACAGGTCCTTTTTTCTGTTGATGAACTCGACAATTTCATGGCTGTTTGTCTTGTCCACCAAGTGCTTCAAAGTGCATGGAGGGCAAAGGTCAACATGACAAAGGTTACAGTGGTGTTCTACAGGTTGGGACAATACAGGGTGGGACAATACTGACGGAGGACAACGTCCTGTCCTTGAGTGGAAACCATGACTTTACTTTGATGCTAAAACAATTATAATAAACAGAAGCTCGGGAAAAATGTATGAAATGATGACAATAAACGTTGTATTGCAAATCTATTCAAATTTTCTACATAAGACGTGCATCTATTAATTGTCATTTTTCACAAGATTTGGGCTATTTAATTGATAACTGTCAAATAGTAAAATACGTTAAACTCTTCTTATATGTATTTACATGAATTCTCAAAATGGTTATACATATCATATATTGTGACGTACTTCCCATCAAAATAAAGAGTAAGATCAAGTTTATTTGTTCATGATTTTTTTCTTTCACAATTTTTTTAAAATATTTTTTTTTGGTAAAATATTGTAAAGTTTTACAATTCTAAACCGGTGAAAATATTTTGATTATAATATACTTTTTATCCACATTAATATTAACAGGTGTCCCGTATCACCATAAGAGCTCTACTTACAAGTAAGGTTGTTAGAAAGGTGACTTTGCTTTGTAATTCGTTGCTGATTTTTGTAATATATTCCTAGTAATTATGGATTAAAGAGAATATAACAGCGTTGCTCTTGTTAGTTGAGTGCATATAGTTGAAATTGTTTTTTAAATGCATATTTTTATTCAAATATAATAAAAAAAACCGTCGCTTTTTAAATATTAAACCAAGCCGAGTATAATTTACACCCGGATTAGATCCACTCATATAATGAATTTTAAAGTAGTTGCAAAATAAAGAAAAAAAATCTTCTTTTGTATCTTCTGCAGCATTGTATAACATTTTGAGGTAATATTTTAGGCTTTTTAAAACCAAAACTGTGTAAAAATAACATAAATTTTACTTAAAATAGATATAAGTAGAAACAAACTACCGGGTATTGTTTAAAGTTCAATTTAACTTTCCCTTGTATAATTGTATCCGCAAACATTCGCAACAACCGATGAATTTGAATTGACGACATAATAACAAACATACTTACACTGATATAACTCGATTTCCTGAAGTATTTTATATATTTTGGGTGTTGTTCTTTCGATTGAACAAATATGTCTGACGTGATCCTGATATGTCAAGGTCGATATATAGGGTATAGTCGCTATCTTTAGGATTATCGACTGTCTACCGTCCTGAATTGCAATCTTGTTTAGATATCTACTAATCTACTATTACAAATCAGAATCACTTCATAAGTAGTAAATTGATAGTCTTAAGTTGAAATTCTATATATATATATATATATATAATAGTGTATAATTTTTTTTTTAAGGTAGTACAAAACAGTATCCGAAAAACAAACACTTCGGAAATCCTCGCGCAAGTCAAAAGTTTACGAGAAACAAATAAATGACGTACGTCATGTTTTAAACGTCTTATTATGACGTCACGCCGTGCAAGAACTGTTCAAATAATACTGTGTAACAAAGTGGGGGAGGGAGGTTTAAACTTCTTTTTAAAAATATCTAGTGGTGGAATTGTTTTGGTATTTACATAATATTATCTACATTTTCCAACAAATTATATGATAGTTTTTCGTGGAATTTGAATGATAGGAATTCAAATAAAAACGGTATTTAGTATGGCGAATAGCTCCAGAATAGGACCTTCTTGCATATACTTAGGACTGATTTTATTGGTACAAAAAATTATCAAAGTCAATGATTATTATTTTTTAACGTTTAACGTGTCTTAGTCTCTTTGTTAATAGATATTTGCCCAAAAAAAAAATGTTGACAATTTTTTTCTTTTAAATCATGTATTCTGATGAGAATAGCCCTTTTCTAACAGGGTGTCGGAAGCCATAGTTGTGACCTAGATTACGAGAAAACTAATGGTGGAATTTTTAAAAAACTTTGTATATGTATACAGTTTAATATGATTAACATTTGGTGCAATTTAAAAGAAAAATGAATTATGGAAAATTTTTCTCTATCTGTTTTGTACTACCTTAAATTGTGTGCTCTAGAACAAAAAGTCTTGTACAGTGATATAAATGCAGAAACCCGAATCGGACGAGCCCAAGTACAAATGTGTGCTATCGAAAAAAATTTGTTTAACAACTGGAAGGACAAATATAAAACTCTTTCTATAACAGTGTTTTCAGGGCAAAAATCGTAACATCTAAGACAACTGCCATGCCGACGTTATTACCTATACGTCACCCATACTCAAATCTTTTTAAAGGTATATATACCGTTTTTAACGGCATTTTTTGCTATCTTAAAAACCAGACCCAAATTTTGACTAGATATATGAAAAAGAAAATTTTGCAATTTTTGATAAATATTAAAGTGGTAATAGCCATAATTTAAAAATGAATAAAGCCGATTTACCTATGCATATTCATAAACGATTAACGTTTGAGGTGAATTTGCGCATGTGCGCGGGAATAGTAATTCAGAAAAGCAGCTTGCAGAATGAGGTAATATGACAGATTTATTTACAGTTGTTTGAATTCTGATAAACAGGTTTATATGCTTTTAACAGAAAAAAATATCAGTTATTGTCATCTGCATTTTATGAGGATGGCTGCGTATCGGTGTCGATGACAATCGATTAGAGCTCGTTTGCAATTGTCCATTATTTTCATACATTTTAGAAAATATAAAATTATAAAACAGAACGTCAAAATTATCCCTTCTGGGGCCCCTCGACCCAAAACATATACAATTTATAGGTTTTAAGTAATCGAGTGATAGCTATACAAGTTTTATCATATTCAGACAATGAATATTGTACCACAGACATAATATTCTTTTCCTTTATGAGTAAATATCTTATTGAACAAAGAATACGCACCGCTGTGTGGCCCACCTGTCTATAGCGAGAAGCCGGCAATCTCATATTTAAACATGAAGTTTCTAACACGTGTCAAAGTTGTCTCCAATATAGATTCTCATTTTACAACGTTCTCCGTCAAACTTTTTTTTCTTTTTTTTCTCTCCGAATGCGTTATTCCACCGCCAACGGACCGGCCAAGTTTTCGCGTCGACGTCTTGTGTACGTTCTTAAATTAGCTTGTCACATCACGGGCTCATGAATATTTCAAAGTTGAGCGTTTACTGACAGTTTGAATTTATATTTAATACTTTTAAATGCGTTTGATTTACACTGTATAATTTGCAGAAAGTTTATAACTTTAGTAGCTTAATTGAAAAACGCAAACATTTCTTTCTTTTAAAATTTTCATTTCAAACGGCATATATACATGTACCTTTAAATTTCGAGATTTTTTAATCCCATTTAAATCTGTAGTAATATTAATTTAAGACAATATATTCATATATCAATACGTACGTCATGGAATTTTCTTTTTTATCAGTAAATCCCATATAGCGAACATAAGAAACCATACATTTGTACCATTACATGTTTAACCCTCCCCCACAATTTAATTGCTCGAAGTGGTTCTCAATATTACTTTCCCTTTATTCTGCTCCCTGAGTGATTTAGAAAGATAATAATTTATTTCGATGAAACATTACTTTTACATCAAAAAGTCTTTTGACTGATGTTACGTTTGAATTTTACATTTAAACTGAACATCAGCCAAAATACGACTAGTGTTTTTATTTTTATTTTTTTGTTCAAATTTTGAAACTGAGAACTAAACATCAAAGAACTGAAATATGACACATTAAGGGATAATTTACATAGATTTTATTTAAATAAGTCAAACTGTTTCTTAATCAATGTATTTTAAATAAAACCTCTAAAAATAGCATTTAGCCGTTTGCAATGATATGCTTTGTTTTAAAGCATGATATAGAAATATACTTTTTAACTGGGTTTGAGGCTAAAGAATTAAGTTCCGCCAATATTATGACAACATATTTTTGGCAGGTCCGTAGTGCAAATTGATGTCAAAGACATGTCCTTTATTATTAGAAAGCTTGGCAAAGTTTTCGGCAAACTTTCCCAGACAACAATCCCCACCTAATAAATGAATTGCATAATATAATTCTTGTTTCTGATGCATGACTAACAATGTGCCACTATAGATTTACATTGAAAAGTATATCAAACACATCATTGCAATAGTTTGCTATTTTGAATTGTGTTCAATCTGTCAACGTCTGTTCATTTTTATTTTATAAAACGTAATTTGTTTGAAAACTAGATTTAATTCTGCAATCATCCATCTATCCATCTGTCGCAGATTCAAAAAGATCTTTATTTACTGTATAAATAATTTAATTTGTTCATTATTACTAAATTATAGCTACTGGATTGATTTACTAGGAAATTTTAGTAAATAGTATGAAAACATATATAATTCAGTTCTTAAGTGCATGTACTGAATATAAAGTAAAACAAAATTATTAACAAACGCTTCATCGAATATTAAGTATATATAAGTATGTTTATGTACATTTCTTGTTAAATATATACATTTAACATATACAAATATATTCTCCCTTATGTCTTCACAAATCCGACCGTTTAATATAGCCACTGACAATGTCGAATTACGATCTAACCAGTTGAAATCAATTTGACCTCGCATGATTATACGTAAGCCTTGCTACATTCATACCCTTATGAACCACCAAAGAAAGCATTTAGTTGTAAAGATATACTTATCATGCAAGTACAAAGCAAATACAACCTAGTCTTGATATAAAATGTTTATATGGTACGCTTGTGTTACATTGTACTATTTACTCGAAGTATTTGATAAAATGAATTCCCCCAGTAGTTAATTTTCCTACAACGAGATTGTGATCAGTGTCGAAACTAATGCCTCCAGTACATGGACACTCAATATAACGGATAAAGTTACCGTCACAGTCTATGATATGGACAAAGTTGTTACATTCGTCGGAAATAAGGAGGTGATGATTTTTGACAATCGCATTAGAGAGGAACATTCTGTACTGCAAATGTGCCGGGAGATTGTGGCCTCTGTACTTAAATCGCATATCTCCAGATCGATCTACCACTATGACGACCTTCCCAGCATAGTCAGTCACACAAATATCTCCATTGCCATCCTCTGTTAGATGGAGCAAAGATTTTTCATCAACAGAAAGCAACGATTTACCCTGACTGCCATTCTCAATTATCTGAGTCTCTGTTGTTCCTAAATATCTCACAACTCTACTTCGCTTTTTATCCATTGAACGCATGCTAACCATTAAAAATCGCCATTCGCTGTATGACAGAGACCTCTTGGAGGCCAGTTATGGACATTTAAAAGTGTCACGACTCTGTCACATTCAATCTTGTAGATTTTAGTATCACTCCAACGAACTATAAACACAATCTCTTGGAGTACGTCAAATGAAAATCTAATGACATTACCCGGAGTTTCGAAGGGTATTAAAATGATTCTCGATTTGTTTATTTGACTTATTTTACCATCATCTCCACATATCCATATCTTCTCTTTTCCCCCACACGCTATTTTTTAAAGCTTTGACCCCCGTTTACTTACGCAAGGACTTTGAATGATGTTTAATACGACCAGGATTTCTAAAATTTTCTTCGACATTCAGAGTCCATCAACTATATACAGAAATTGCTCTTGTGTAATCTGACCAGGTAAAAAACTGGGCAAAGCAAATCATTTCTTTTTAATCCATCCCTGAATTTTTCATTTCAACACTCATATAGTTTAAAAAAGATGTGGCATCAGATGATTTTAGAATGTTTTTGCTAGCGTTGATAATTTTATGCCGTTCCTTTTCGGTTAGTTTTTGTGACCACAAAATTGACTTTTCCGAACAATTTGGTACTGTTTTTTTAGAAACAGACATCCACAGCATATAACTAGAAAAATATGATTCATTTCTGAGATGGGGCCGATTTTAGCCCTTAGAGCCCCTTGCTCTTTTAGTTGACTACCAGAAATGCATAACAGAAGCATTGTAAACATTAAACACGTGAAAATAAATTTTGACCCAAATCGTGACCATGCCCCTTTAATGAGGTCTGTAGATGTATAGTTCAAACTGAATAAAATAGCATTATATATGTACTTGTGTGCATAATTTGGATACAAAACAAAAACTAAAGCGTCATGGTTATTGCTTTGGTAGTTTTAACAACAATTTTGGTCAGTTTTTGGCATAAACAAGTCAGTTTAAAGTACAGTGTATCATGAGATACTGTGTTTTAGGCAAATAATTGCTTCCAATCTTCAATAAATTCTAAAGCTGTTTATCCCTTTACACTCAATCCAAAACAAGACTATGCTTTAGATATAAAACAATCTCAACAAAAAGTTAATGCATAGTTTTTAATCTAAATAGAATAACAGTTTTCAATATTTGTTAAAGCTGAACACGGGTCGTGTATAGGCACTGTCTGTCATATGTCTCTTTCATCACCGCTATCCATACAACCCCTATTTAAGCCGCAGCCGTCTTAATAGTTTTAAGTATTTCGCTGTATAGGTCTCATCTGTGTCGACGTATATCTCGCCTCGCCGTGTTACTCGGTCGCGAAGAAAATTTTACGCACTTTTTACAAGCCAGGAGAATACTAACATCGAATAAAAGGAATATTAATGCATTATTTACAAACAGAATATGCACATGGAATAATAAATAAATGCATAAAATCTAAAGACCACGAAAGAAATATCACACGTCGGCTACGAGTTTCCGGTGTGGAATCGGATGTAACGAAATCGAAGCGTTTATATACCTGTGTGACCATGCCTATGTACGAGCGGTGTTCAGCTTTAAGGTTAATTTTCAAAACAAATGGAAAGGGATTAAGCTAGGGAAATATCAAATCATTTGTTCCGTGAGTTGGAAAAATATCTCGCAATACATTCCTTGAGTTAATGTTAATTAAATTAAGAATATGTTATGCTTATTTTTTATTATATAAATTGTTGGAAACATGTACATGTACATCAAATTATCATAATTCATTCTCTATACCAATAACCCTGGAAGCAGTCAATGTAAGTATGTACTTCACTATTCAAATGGAAGAAACCATTTCGTCAGACAAAGTCAAATTCATGCAGTAGTGCAACTAGTTCACTTCACCAAGTGTTAAAAATCAAATAGGCAAATATGTTAATCAAATACTGAGTATATTAATCTACATTAAGAGCTTTTTTCGAGGTATTTGATGACTCGAATTTTCCCAGTAGTTGATTCTCCTACGACCAGGTTGTGGTCAGAATCGACACTGATGCCTCCATTGCATGGACATTCGATATAACGAATAAAGTTACCGTCACAGTCAATGATATGGACTAAATTGTTCGATTCGTCGTCAATAAGGATGTCAAAGTTTCCATTATTAACTATGTCGAGAGGTTCAAAAGAATGTGTCCTCCTCTGTATTGTCCTGCTGCCTGTGTACTTAAATCGCAACTCTCCATAAGCATAAATCACGAAGACAGCCTTGCCAGTACGGTCAGCTACACATATATCTCCATTACCATTCTCACTTAGCCTTAATAATTTCTTACTGTCGACCGAAAACCCAAAGCCTTCTAATTTGTCATTTTGAGCTTTTCTGCTGCAGGAATACCTCACAATTCTACTTTGTTTCTCATTCAAAGAGCGCATGCTCACTAAAAGATCGCCATTCATTGTATGACAGAGTCCTCTTGGACACCAGTCAGATAGTTTTAACAGTCTTTTGACTGTGTTACTTTCATACTTGTAGACTTTTGTGTCAGGCCACGAAACTATGAACACTACGTTTTGATCTGAATCAATGGATAATGCAAGGACATTATTAGCGGCTTTTGTATTTTTCAGAACAGCTCTACTTCTGGTGTTTATTTCATAAAGTTGAGTGTCGTTTGAACTTGCCCATATATTCTCAGTCCCGTCACATGCTATTCTCAAAAGACAAGAACTGCGCTCAAAAGGGCTTTGAATGATGTTCGAAATAACGGGATTTTTCATCATTTTATAAACATTTGGTGCTTTACCTGATGCGTAGATTCTTTGCAATCCAAATTTTCCAAAAGCATTTTGAAGCTGATTTTTATCAATCAAACCAGATTTAAATTTCGAAGAAGACAGTCCCATATCTTTAAGACCATTCCTAAACTTCATATTTTGTGACTTATAACTCATAATGCCTTTGGCATCAGCAGATTCAAGAATTCTTTTGCTGTTTTGAATTATTTCATTCAATAAAGTTTCAGATTTTGCTGCTAGAGATTGTTTTTCTTTATTTCCTATTTCAGATTCTCTTTTTAGTTTTGTAACCCTGTGTCGTATTTCACTGCCAATATCACGCACGGCTCTGCATAGTTCGTTTTCCTGGTCTTCAATAGCAGAAAGAATTTCATCAAAATCTACAGATGTTACAAATGCAGTAATACTTTTGTAATTTGGAGCGATGACGTGTTCAAGCAGGGACGTAACATCAGGGGGGCCAGGGGGGCCTGGGGCCCCCCCCCCCC
>WFKH01011926.1:29301026-29313561 GCA_016163765.1 Magallana hongkongensis
AAAAAATAATAACTACATTTTATACAGTTTTGATAATCAATGTTGGTAAGTTTTTGGCAATGCGGCCGATCGCTCTGGAGTAATCAATCGACTGTCAACTTGACACGCCTGATCGAGTTAATTAAGTTAATTAAAATGGATGTCCGAGTTAATAATGGAAAATTTAAACACCCGATGTTTAGTCGTACGGCGCTTTGGTTTAGATTCGAAGCGCTGTATATGTTTGTATGTTTGTATGTTAAACTTTAAACCCCTATTGGAGCCCCCGTAATGATCGAGGGTCATGGTTAAAAATCAGAATCTTCACTATCTGAGGATACTTGCATAGTAAACTCACAATTCATAATTCCTTAGAAGAAGATTAATTAGCTTAATTAAAACATTTCTAAAAAGTTTGTTATTGTATTCTATGAACCTTTTTTGGGGCCCCAGTATTGGTGTTGGGTCCCTGTAATGGTCCAGAAATGGTCCGGGGGTCATGGTTTTAACAGTTTAGAATCTAAATTCTCTGAGGATGCTTGCATAGTAATATCACCCCTCTTATGACCAAAGTATTGGCCTGGGGTCTCGGTATTAACAATGGAGAATCTATACTAACTGTGGATGCTTGCATAGCAATATCACAAGTTTTAGCATTGTCGTTTTTGAAAAGAAGATTTTTGACATTAATACTTTTTGGATTTTTTTAAATGTTAGACTTTAAACCCCTCTTGGAGCTCCAGTATTGGTCCGGAGGTCCAGGTTTAAACAATTTAGAATATAAAATATCTGAGCATGCTTGCATAGCAGTGGTCTTGAGCAGAATATTTTTTAAGACACACACACTGTTTTCACTGTTTCGTGATTATCTGCCTTTTGAGGGTTTCGTCTTTCATTTATACAATTTAAAATCCGTTTCTTATAAAGATGCTTTGTACCAAGTTTGATGAATTTGACCCAGTGGTTATAGAGAACAATTTGAAATTGTGAAAAGATAACAGACAGACGGACGGACGGACGACGGACAACAGGTGATCAGAAAAGCTCATTTGAACCTTTTGTTCAGATGAACTAAAATGTGGCACTGATGTTTAACGCTGTTACTGTTTTTTTTAATTTCCACAATTGTTCCGAACAGTCACATTTTAACGGTAAATGGAGTCTGCTTAAAAATTCAAGAAGAGAAACTTGTTAATAGTCTTTTTGTAGGAATTAACAAATGAGTTTTTCAAACATCCAGAAAACCGTCACTTAAGATATTCAATGAAAATCTTTATAATAATTTATTCTTCCAGGCTTACTTGTTGGTTGATAACTCTCTCTAGGAGGCATATCAACAGAATCAGGGGGATAAGTAGAACTTCCGGATATACTTATTGGTTGATGGCCCTCTCCAGGATTAAGAGGCATACCACGAGATCTACCACGATATCCTGGAGAAAAGTTAGAATTTCCATACGTACGAGGCATACCAAGAGATCCTTGAGAATAGTTAGAACTTCTGGATATACTAATTGGTTGATATCCCTCTCTAGGAGGTGTACCGCAGGATCTTTGAGGATATTTATAATTTTCGTACGTTACATCTCTTTGTGGCGCTCCAATGAAAGATGTAGGATAATTTGAATTTCCGTAAACATTTATTTGTTGATATCTATCCGGTTGAGTCATAGGTATTCCACTTAAATGTTGAAGATTACAACCTTGAAAATTTGGCTTCTCCTGTCGCGATACTCCCCACGAAATTTCAAGATTCCTAAGATCTCCCAATAAGCAGGGTGCCATGATCCTATCCTTCATTTGAAGTTCTCCAAACATAACAAGAATTTGTTCTTCTTGAATTATACCAGGTAAGAAGGTTGGACAAGAAAACCCAAATTCATGACATCGATATCTAAATTGCTCATTTATCGATTTATAGCTCATAATAGTTGTGACTTCAGATGATTTAAGCACGCTTTTGCTATGTTGGATGATTCCATTCAGTTCTTTTTCAGTATTTGCTGCGAAAGACTGGATTTCTTTGTCCCTCAGCTCAGATTCTCCCTTTTGCCTAGACACCTCTTCTCGAATTTGACTGCCAATTTTACGCACGACATTGCAGATTTTATCTTCATGGTCTTGTATGACGGCGAGAATTTTATCAAATTCTCCAGACGGTACACTTGCTGCAACTTTTCTGTATGCTGGAGCAATTTCATTTTCCAGTTCTGTCAAATCAATGGTAATTTGTTGTTTGATATTCTCAATAATTTCTCCAATGTCGATAAAGTCGTGTTTTTTGTGTGTAGTTGTAACGCACAATACACACGTGGGTTCATGACAATCTTTACAATACATTTCACACCGGTTTCCTTTATGGGAGCTGCACTCAGGAAGAATACGCCCTTTCTTTCTGTTTATAAAATCAACAACTTCATGTTGTTTTGTCTTGTCCGCCATGTGCGTTGCAATACAGGGAGAGCAAAGATCAACATCACAGAGGTTACAATGATGTTCCACGGGATTTGGACACAAATGACACAGGACGGCGAATTGTCCTTGAGTGGAAGCCATTACTTAGGATGTTTCTGAAAAATATAAAAACAGGCTCAGTGACACTATAAGAAAATATGGCAATACATTTAAATGATTCCCAATTAATCATTGAAATACATATTCAATTAAACGGACTACACATTTAATCTCTCTGCAAGTTTAAATATCTGAACTTAATTTATATGAATGTTTTATTTTTCTTCGAGGTTCATTGACAGTTTGATAAAGATACCTGATTCAGGCCAAAAGTAGGCTAAATTTAGCGTGTTAAATAATTTTTTGAAAACTTAATACAATATAATCATATTGAAAGTCACATTTTCGTAGTTTTTAAGACCATTGCATTTTAGTAGTCTTTTAGAAGTAATCTTAAATGCATCCTTTACTTTTGAAACATAAAGTTAAATTATGTTATGTCCAAAAATTACCATATAAACAATGTTTATAGTCGGTTATATTAACCCACAAAAAACATGTTCAATACATGTTCCATTTATTGTGATTTTATAAGAGTTTAGTTACAAATAAATACCGTATAGCCGGTTTTTTTGGCGGGACACAAATTTGGCGGATTTGGGCCTACAAGGTATACCATTAATTTTGGCGGATATAATTTTGGTGAATCCTTTACCCTTCATTAAAAATCTCTTGTCAGTTTATGTTTAATACCTGAGAAGTTAATGCATTTGAGCAAAAATCCTATATCACCATTACAAGGTGGTAAAATTTAAACATCACCCTGGTTTCACTGTCTCACTTCAATATTTTCAAAAGAAATAACTAAACAGTACTTAATATATGCATGAAGAAAGTATACCGTATTAACAATCAATTTTAATTTTATTGTTAATGAAGAAACCGTTAATCAGACAATTATCTGCACCTGAGTCGATAATGAATCACATGTCTCCTAAAACAACACAAGCTAACACCCCTGTCACTGGGGCTAATTACACACATGAATAGGGAAAGGTGATATGGTGTTTAAAAACAATTAACTTCTAATTCATAGTAATGTTTAGCTTTTATTTATTTACATTAGTTTTGTATTGATTTTTAGTAAATGTACATTCGGTCTGTAACACTGTGTGCATGTAACAATAATTTTGTCCCTTTTTATTATGCTCACAGACTTTAAAAAATATATGAAAAAAAATCTATTAAAACTACACGTTTGTCAATAAAAGCTGTATAGAAAGTACTTAAATTTGGCGATTTTAATTTTGGTGAATTTTCAAAAATCGCCAAAATAGGCCAAAATTATATCCCCGCCAAAAAAAAAACCCCAGCTATACGGTATCAAGTTAATTATATCGAGGTGACAGATTATGATTTTATCATTAAAGTATATCCTTTAGTAGAACTCTTCTGTGAAGCACGTTTGAAATAAAACTATAATGGGTTAGCTTACCTGCTATAAACATTTAAGAAAGACGATATTAAGTGAAGCGTTTTGGGGGTAGATATACAATATTTCGGTTGGGACAAATAGATCAAAGTTATTTTAACAATGCAATGTGTCATATTTAAGATTTTTTTAAGTTCTTATTTGATCCTACTCGTCTATAGAATGTCTTTAAATAAGGTGAATTTTTGTCGCAATACAAAATTCTTTTCTCATGTCACACTATTCACAACAATTTTGAATTTACTAATGAAAATAAGATAAATGAATTTATTAGGAAAATCAGAAAGTGTTCTGTGAACATTATGTAGATGAAGTTTATTCTTCACAGAATTCAATCGTGTTTAATCCACACGATCCATGTCTAACTAGTTTAGCAATCGACCATGATCTTCAGTAACCTAAGAAACATCACGGACTGCACGAAATATCATGCTAATATCAGACTCAAATTCTAATGTATAAATTTATACACCAGGACATCATTATATAAAGAGCTCACGTAAAAGACCCCCTTCTTGTTCCACAACACATACATGTTTTCATTTGCGAATGTTTAAGAAAAATCAAAGCATCATTATTAAACTTTGTCACAGCTTCTTGCATATTGGAATTTATCCTCAAGGTTAGCTTCAGCTATACCATCGAGTTTTGTGTTCGCAATTCATATCGCCTTTGGCATCCTTTTTCATCCAATTCTTCCATGATGCTGGATCATCAGACAAAATTTCAGGTTATAAATCCATACTATCTAACAACTAGACTGATCGAAAATATCTTGGTTAAATATACACTCAATTACTGTAAGTATTGTCTTTTAGCCTAGTTATTTCCAAATGTCGTATTTGTCCATTAACAAGCTAAAATTCAGATATCACGTTATATCAACACTTAAAATTCCTCAACATCAGTTGTGCAGTATATTCTTCGATATTTTAGAATTAAGAAAATTAATCAACAGTTACAATAATTTCCTCATGGTATTTGACAAATATTTAATATGTTTATACTTCAATTACATACCAACGCTATTTGACTTACGTTATAACGTTACACTTTTGCTAAAACTTATTATTCACCATTTTAGAGCTTAGCCACTACTAAGATTTTGTAGCACATGTGTTTTCCAACACCTTAATGTCTGTGTTAAGTATATGACCAACTACTGTAAGTATTGACTTGTATTTAATTTAATTCAAAATGCAGTATTGACCACTAATAAGTTGAATATCAGGTAATGTCATACATTGATGCACGTGACACTAAACCAACATTTCATACAGTATTTTGCGTGATAACACAAATTTAATCTAAATTGCATTCCATTTCACATTAAATTTCAAAACATTATCTTAAAAATTTTCATGATTTTAATCGTACCCAATTGCTATATAATGCATAATCAAGCTTTTATTTACACTTGGCTAAACTTGTTATACACACTGCCACAAGTAAAGTAAAAAAATTTTAGCATACATGCTGACCACAACCACAAGAAGACTTGAAACAGCTTTCTGACCTGCAGACCACCGATTTCCTGATGCATTATCGGTTTGTTCAGACCTTTACGAAATGTCATACACTCATTTCTACATAAAAACCAAACACCAGAGATCTTCTAACAGCGTCTTCCTTCTTCAGGTACAACCAAACAACCTCAATCAATGTGCTTAAAGGTCCTCACATGGGACCTATTCTTTAATGAAAAAAAAATTAATTGGGGATATTTTGCACGTATAACTTACTTCAACCAAGCATAGCTCTCTCAGTTAATTCTTCCCGTTCACATGCTATCTTTTAAAAAAACTGTAAATATAGGCATAAAATGCACATTCAATCCTTGTATTTGCCAGCATTCACATCTGTGGCCATATTGACCAATCCCTCATCTCTAAATATAAAGTCTGAACACATAAACACAGGCGCCTGGCGCCCAAAACAAACTTCAGACAGGTTTGGCTTGCTCATTGCTGGCAATTAGCATATATAAATACTGTTTAACCCTTATACAATGCATATTGTCTTACTGTTCACACTTCCTAATTAATACCTTCCCAAAGTGCGGGACACTATAACATATATAACACTTTTTATTTCAAACTACTGTGTCACATCAGTCATTACTCTAACCCGCAGATCAATCTTCTGAGGTTTTACACAATTCAAACCTTAACAGTTTATGCTATCACTGTTATCCTTTTACTCCTTGGCAAAACCTCGATAACATCGCCTCAATAGTTTCAGTTATATAATAGTGTACTTACATGACTTCTCTCTATCTTGGCACCTCCTATTTGGCATGTCTCCAAGAAAATGGATCAGGTCAAATTAGGCTAATTACTCATATTTCCAGAAGGCCTTAGAGTTAATTGCATATCCTCATTAACACAGTCATGTATTTTCTTTTGTTTGCAATTTAAGACCTCTTGATAATAACATCAACTAGGTCTGGTTTTGGCCTCTTCATCATTCTACAGATCTCATTGCAATGCACTTCCTTGGTATAAAGTTTAATCCGATTACTATTTTGATAGTTGAAGGTGTGCTCTTGTTTAAAAAAAATCTATTGCTGTAACCCAGGATACTTATTCTAATCTTGGTTGATGTCTTGTTTGTCAAATGTTGACCTTAACTTACTGAGTTAGTAGTCCATTGTAATGTTGGACTTTTGTTTAAATTCTACGGATATGGGTGTGTTCATTGCCGCTGATAACAAGTTTAATCACTTACAATGGATACGAATAAATGCAGTGTCCTATCACTATTTCTAATCTCTATAGTCATATATCAGTAATAACAACATCTCTTCACTTACATTACAATCACATCAGTAACCATCTTGCCTGTCACATTGGCAAATCATCATATACGTTGCATATATCTTTACACCGTTGGTAAAACGCCAAGCAGTCAACTTTATTATCAAGACCGACTCGTATTTCTCATTTGTTACATTCATTTAATCTGCATGTCCCTTCTGTGGTAAGTCATGGTCTTTATGCACAGACATTGAATTCTTTACACATGTTGATTAAAAGTACCGGGTGTTCAATTCCTAGGGAATGAGCTTACATATTGTCCAAACACAGGATTTAGCCATTACAACACCATCTCCCATTACAACTAACTTAAATCTGTTTCCTAAATTTAGTCGAAGGCAATGACCATGATTAAATGTAGTGTGTTGTAGAAACAGAGGGACATTAGTGTGTTGGATCAAATCTATAATCTACCATTGCAATGATAATAAGTATGCATTAGTATGCACAAGTTCAAATAATTTTATCGCAGTTGTCAGGAAGTGGCATCAACGTCTAGCTTAATCTACCACTTTGTGAACCCATCTTAAATTTAATGTTCCATGTCAGCTTTCAAACATATCATCATTTCAAATCCTAGCAACAGTATAGCATTGATCATATCAACTTCTTAAGCATCACTGTCAATACCCATAATCTGCTTTTCCTTGTGTCACCCACAGACTTATTGCAGCACTTCCAACATTCAATAATTTAAGCACCCCCTTATTTACAAGCTACATCGTTCATCTTGACCCACCTTTAAGCTTAACTTTGTTCATCACGACTCACCTTTAAGATTAACTTTGGTTCTTGTGAGTAAATACATCACATTATGCATCTCATTGCAAGGAATTTTGAAGCTTTAATCATGTACCACATTTACCACAATTATCAAGTTGGTAAGGCAAGTACTTCTCCACCCAGCCAGGCAGATTCTGCTATTTTGACAAGCTTTAACAAATTATTTCATGAATGGTCACCTGCCAAGGCCAGTAGCTTATCTACTGCAATAACTATCACATTATACCTGTCGCAGTCTTTTCACGCTTCACCTCTCACACGGAATTTTAGGTTACATTTTTTCAATTATAAATTTAGTCTACTTGTTTGGGGACAACATATTAAGGTACATATTAAGGTACATCACTCACCTAGACTTATAATTTTCAAGACACTACGTCGCAAGATGGTGATTTAAATGTTTGTTTAACCCTTGTAGCAATCCAATTGGCTGTATAAGGGTTTAAGTATCTGGCTTGTGAACTGCATATTATGAGTTCGAATCCACTCGGGGCTTTTGTTCATGTTTACGGAATCAAAATTTGAAAAACAGCTCTAGTATTAATGTAATGTCCTTCAAACAATTATCATGGACATCAATACTACAACATTATTAAAATAATAACTGACTTACCTATTTACTTTGAAAATATTTGACTTATTTGAATACGGAAATGTTCTTGTACTTTCGTTTCATTTAAGCTGGAAAAATATGGCGGACTCCTGGATAATACGCATGAGTAATTCTTTTTATTGTCACTTAAAATTGCATGACAGTCACGGATAGCGATTTCCCTAAACTTCTATTTTTTTTTTTTTATTTAAGGAAACACTTCATACGTTTGTATCAATTGACCTACATATCTTTAATCAAAGTACTGAGAAGCGTTAAACCTTACAGTGCAACTAAAATGACAAAAGATTCAAAGTCCAAGCGGAAATAATGAATTCCTTCATGAAAGTTATTTTAATTTCTAATAGACATAACGAGGCCGAGTCTAATTATTTCTACCCTAGATATTTTGATGAAATTTCTTGCAAGTAGTTTTACTACTATATCAAATATTTTAAGATCAAATAATAATTTATTTACCACCCCGATTCCCTAGGAGGTCGTCTCGAAAGTGAACAATTTTTAGTATGTGACCATATCGGAATTTGTTGAAAAAAGCGCTAAATTTTCACGTTTTCCTCATATTTTTTGTATTTTTGCCCTAGGAATTTCTCTTTTTTCCCCCAGATATTAGAAAACATTTGTAAAAATTACCAAATGGTAAAATGTAAAAAAATGTTTACCTCGTGGATTCGTCCAGGGATAATATCAAACTTGATTTTTTTTTCCTTCAAAAAATTGGCATATTGTGGTATATATTGGGTTATAAAAATTAATTTTTAACGAAATAACACTTTTAAAATGCTAATATGTTTCTCTTAATGCCCTGTCAAAAAATTCTTATTTTAAAAATCCATCGCCGCCTTGAATAAATGAGCTCATCATACTTTTTTCTTTGGCTTTATGCATAGTTTAAAATACCGTAAAACAATGACGCGTAAGCGCCATTTTAGCATTTGAGCCATCAAATACATAAAATCATAATTTCTCAACAAATAAACGTTGCATATAATGTTATTTTTGAATAAAAACACAGTTCAAAAGTAAAATATAATTTTGTACCTATGGCTGCATAAAAATAAAAAGATGTGCAAGGTCATGCGCGCTCGAATTGTACTCGGCCTCGTTAAGTCATATATCATGACATCATTATATTAGTTATTGATGTTGTACAAATTATACAATATTGCTTGAAACATTTTTTTTGGCAATTTTATTTCATGCTAGGTAACTAACAATGTTAAAAATTAAAAATTAAATATTGTCATTTCTATTTAGGTTGGAGAAAAAACGGTCATTCGATTGAACCAACCATATATTCAATAAGTTCTATTAAGAAAATCATATTTTCTCAATCTTTTAAAATACTTTTCATGATTTCTAGAATTTGTTCTCGTTGGTTATTGTAGTGATGCAATCAGTATTTTTAATGACAATTCAACATGCCATCCAGATTGTTCTTGATTTTATCAAAACTAACACACATATTTAGATCAACGTCTATCCTTTTTTGTTTCTTCTCCCATTTCAAATATGCTTAAACAATGAAACCTCATGTCTGTGTACGATAAATCATAATAAAAAAAACCCACCAAGAACATGGTTACATGCAGATTTGAATTTCTTCACGAATGAATATATTTTACATGTTTTTTTTTTACACATTTCATGCTTATTTAAAAAAAGGTGAAAAATGAGTATTTTTTCATTCCTACCAAAGGAAGGTTTCATTCCAGATTTTAAGATAAAAGTTTCATTTGCATCTACATTATCAAATAATGAAGATGGAGATTTGCATAGTTCTTGGAGGAGTAACTATCACCTTTGATTTCGAGCTCATGTTAAAGACCCCCTTCTTGTTCCACAACACAAACATGTTTTCATTTTCGAGAGCCAACGTTTAAGAAAAGGCAACGCATTAAAATTAAACTTTGTCACAACGTCTTGCATACACAACTAACAGAACTTCTAGACGTTTAGTTGATAAATAAAATAATATGATAATCTAGTAATAAAATAACAAAACAATTTTGTAACCAATTTGTCTTCTTAAAAATAAAAAACAAATAAAATTAGACTCTACCGACATAAATCAGTTTGATGTGTCATGACGAAACCTCAAAAAAAGAAATTGTTATCTTACAGCACGTGATTCATGTTTATTGCTTCTTTCTGCGATTGATATTAGTCTTTACTAATTGTTTTAAATTTAAAACATTTAAAATCAGCAGAATGACCACTGAGGTCAGAACTAGAGCCGTTGTAAAGAACACTGTATCAACATGTATCTGGATTGTTCCTCGAAATGATTGTACTCACTTTTAATCTACTGTTCATTTCGTACTCGATAGTGTTCTAAAGATCAAGCGATCTGTATTTTAAGTTATTTTAACCATTTTTTCTCTGCTAATGTGGTACGTCATTTTTAACTACAAATCAAAACAATCAGAAAGTTCAGAGCAAAACTTAACCAACTCGGGAGTGCTTGTGATGCCCTGATATCCTGCAAATGTCCAGATCTCGTGTTTCATCGCTCTTAACCACTCTGGATATATGTAGAAATCAGCCACCTCAACGGCAATGCAAAAATATTTTATATGGCCGTTTAATTTAATTTACTCACCAGAAGTTTAAAGAAAGGTTAAGTACTGACGCAGGACATCAATCGAACATCTGGCTTGGGCACAAAAACATCTCAAATTTACCGTAACTGGTTGGGAAAAGGTCCTTTTGTTGATGAAACCAAAATAAAACTACTAAGTCCCGATGGTAGTTGAAGACTGTTACGATTTAGAAAGACATGAAGTGTAGCAGCAGAAAGGTCGACGTACGATTCAGAGTTACAAAGTATCAATGAGATAACGCTGTCTCGCAGAGATTAGAGCCGGAGTTGGTCATTTACCGCACTAGTTTTCTGGTGGTTTTTTTTTCTATTTTGAGGGCGTCAATTGAGGGGGTGTTTGCTTTAAAGTCTAATGAGGTCTAATGAGGTACTTATTAAAAAATTATTGGTACACTTAAAACTTTTGTTCAGTGTATGTAATCTTCGTATAAAAACAGAGCTTAACGAGACGAGGCATCACCTTTATGGGAGCAACATTATCGCACTAAATGAAAATCATAGTTAATGCTCTATATCATAAAACGATACGAGAAAATTACAATGTAATGTTACCTTATACCAAATGATATATGTAAATATTACATTATATTATAAAAATGATACAATTCTGCATCATATGATGCGATACATATATGTTAACAGTAACTTGATCCAAAGGGTCGGATCACGTCGAGTTGCCAGGCGCGGATCATCAGATCAAACGAGACGCGATCTGGCCCTTTGGATCAAGTTACTTTATTATGATAAAGCAACGTAGCAAGTTATTGTTGACAAAAGACGCGCACGATTCTGATACACGAGATATTACACACCTCACAGCATTATTAGCATAATCGGAGCCTTTCTGATTTTTTTATTAACAAAATACTTTTAAAAAACCGACATTCACGGGATTTTAACGAGACCAGTTCGAGACTCTTGCAAATCGAGAGAGGAGTTTAGATCGAAAAAGTAAGTAAAAGTTTATGTTTATTCTATCGGCAAGCTTTTTAAATTATTTAAAGTTGCAGAACAATTGTTTATTAATGTGAATTTGAAGTTTGGGGTGATTAGCCTTATCTCGATAAATATTGTTCAGCATGAAACCGTCTGAACAGCAGTTTTCGATTTTGTCAACAATCTGAAACGTGCTAGGGGGTAGTCATATATCGGTAAGTACAGTGTTAAACTAGATAAATATTCCTTTAAAAACCTGCAGTGCAATAATTCGACTGCATGTGTTACCAAAATGTTAATTAATAATTGTCGTTGTGAAATGTGATTTGAAAGACATGTTTTATAGTATGAAATGTGTATGCAGGTGTATTATAGTCAGTTTTTACACATATTGGTACCTAGCATACGTTAAAAAAATATTGTATGTTTTTCCTAGAATATTGTGTTTGTGTCAGTCATGCCTTCAGTCATTTCCATATAGAATTTCCTCGACACGTACATGTAGTTTTGATACATGTGTCTCTTTTAAACTGTTAACTTTATGTCTTATTTATCTATTAACGATGAGAGTGTTTATGAATCAAGGGTCTGCATTTGTTATGTAAATATAACATTATACAATTGATATTATGAGAGAGAGATAGGGATAGACTCTGAGAGAGAGAGAGACGAGAGAGAGTGGAGAGAGACTGTAATTACAGTGTACATGTAATTGTTATTGGTTGCCCCTTGCTTCCATATACCATATATATATTTCAATAATGCCAGTATGAAATAGCAATATTGCTGACAAAGATGTTGAGAGAGATCATGGAGAGAGAGAGAGAGAGAGAGAGAGAGAGAGAGAGAGAGAGAGAGAG
>WFKH01011926.1:29323561-29344207 GCA_016163765.1 Magallana hongkongensis
AGAACTCTTCATGACGTGATGGCTAAGAAAATAACAGACAACGCTCAAACATGGGATATTCATCTTAATCAGACGTTGGCAGCCATTCGTTTCCATCCTAATGATTCGTCAAAGTTTTCTCCATATTACCTTATGTACAACAGAGATGTCGTATTACCTCTTGATACGTTAATGAAACCTCGAAGGAGATATGCAGGAGAAGACCAACACAAGATTGCCCTTCAAGAACAACACAAAGCTTTCATGCTAGTACATCGAAATATGAAGGAAGCCAAAAAGAAACAGAAAGCTCAGGCCGATAAGAAAAGCAAAGACGAAGATTTTCAAGTAGGTGACCCGGTTTACCTAAAGAACAACAGAAGACAAAATAAGTTAGATAAAAAGTGGCTACCATATTATCGAATCATAGAGCAGAAAGGACCAGTTAGTTTCGTGGTAAGAGATCAACTGACTGGATTAACCACCAAATGCCATGCACGACAATTAAGACTGGCAGACATTTCGCATTGGCCCCTTTCACATAGTACTGAAGATGGTGGAAGAACTCTAAGAAAAACTAACTATGTTGTGCCACCAGAAGATGAATCGTCGTCGGAAAATGAAGACATGCAACCAGAACCATTAGAAAGAGCTATGCAGTCTAAACAATGGGAAAGAGAAGGATCTTCAGACGAAGAGGATATTCCCCTAGCAGAACTTCAAAGACGAATAAGAGCTAAGAAGATCGTGGATGATCAGTAGTATAAAAACGAGAGTGATCAGACCGTAGATTCAGAATCGGATGAGACCCCTGAGTCAAAACAATGTGATGAAAATAGTGGTCAAGACTATGAAATACCCTTAGATAATCCAAATTTACACTTAGACGAAGATATGGAAATAGATGAAATAGTCCCTAAAGTAGGCCTAGGCTTCAAACCAACCCCTAAACCGCGTAAATCAATCCCTAAGCCCTGTAGAGAAAATAATAATCAAGAGTGTGTGTTGGCTATAATGAAGGAATTAGTCAAAATGATAAACTAGATAATTTATATTTATCGTTTATGTAGATGTAAATAATCTTGAAAAAGCTTAGCTTTGTATATATTGCACGTTTTTTAAATGTTATGACAGGATGACCCCCTGTGACATTAAGACAGATAATGAGATACGCCGACTAGCAAACGCGGACTTAGCACCTCGGTTATTTGTATATGCGGAGTTGAAGAGATTTAACATATACTCGAAATACATGAGACAGCGATTAAGTAAAGAAACTATAAGACTGATTTTTGTAAGTGATTTAAGATTATTGGTAAAAACAATCAAATATTGCGATCGACATCTTGAATATGGGACAAGGTTGCTCGGGTTTTCATGGTTCATTTTCATTAACCCATGTTTTAATCATGAACGTAATTTCAAAATCACTGATTTTTTGGTATTTCACACAAAATTACTAGATATTAGACAAATAAAGATTCCTGACAAACTAAAAGATATTAAAGTTTTCCCTATGAATGCACTTATGGCGGAATTGCCAATAATTAATATGCAACCCATGAAATCATCATCTTGGGTGGAAAGTCCCTGGTTTTATGTGTTTGTAACTTTGGCAGTAACAATAACGTTAGGACTTTGTATTAAGAAACGCAAAACTATTAAAAAGTGGGGAGGTATATGCTGTGGTGGTTGCTGGTCAGGTTGTCGAAAAAGGGGTAGTGACGGAGATAAGAAAGGTTCTTCCAAGGACAATGCATTTTGTTGTGTGAATCCAGAGAAATGGACCTCTAGTGACACCATTGAACTTAAACCAATCCCGAAAGACGTTAGGATCCAAGAAAAACCCCATAGGAGCGGAAGACTCGAAACTCGCAAAATGATTAATAGTACGGAGACAATTTCGACCAAATTAGCACAACAATTACTTGGAGAGAAGAAAGACGAAGAATCTCCATGGGCCAAATATTATAGACCGGTCCCAGAGCTGGCACGAAAATACCTTGAAGAGGAGGCCGCGATGTCTACGCCACAGAGGAACGCAGGAGATGTTCCGCGAGAAGCCGCCTCGCCATCCACGCCAACCCTCTATCCACGAGTGCCGATGATGTATAATTAAGCTGCAGCCGTGAAGGAGTTGTGTATTCCTTATAAAGGATTTGTGAAATTTTGTGAAAATTATTAATGCAAAATGTGTAAAAAGTGCTAAATTTTCCGTATTCGCTCTGGAGAACTACAGGAAGAAACCGATGGACTCCGAACCTATGAAGCTAGTACATGAACTCCACCCCTTAGAAGAAAGAGATATTTTGCGAACTTACAAGTATGCCTTATATATATATGTGACATTAAGCTTATCCATACTTATGAGTACTTTGATAATGAACTACGAATATCTTCAATTTTGATTATTTCATCCTGTTCATTTTTATCATACTTTATTCATTATTGTTTTCATGATTGTAATGCGATATAATCAAACTATATGATTTTATGTATACATCCTGGTTATAGATTTGTTATTGTATGTGAATGATGTTCCAAGCTGGAGGTGGAAACATGTCACTTGATACTATCTCTTAACATAGATGTTCTGACTGGTATGTCACTAGGAAGTTCATCTGACCAAGGGGAGATCAAGGACGCTTTCCTATTCCGGGCGCCAGACATGAGAAATCTCCCTTCGGGATATTTCTTTTGTTTGGGGGACGTATGTAAACAGATAGCCATGCTATGACCTTGAATTGTTACTATTACAAATTGGTCACTATGATACTTATGTATACATAGATACTGCGTAATGAATTGTGTTAATGATAACTAACAGAATGAACTATGTGACTCTTGTAGCACTGCGCAGTATTCCTAAATGATGTTATGCAACCAGGTGCAGAATACGGGCACAAATATCCAAATTGGGAGTTTGTAAATAAGTTGTCATATTTGGCGATTCTGTGTCTGCATCGATAGCTCTGGTACTCTATATTGAGTTATGTATTGCTTATTCTATTTAACCTTTGTAACCTTAAAGCCATGTATGAATGAATGTATTATGAGTAAACGATGCATTATACCCAGGTGGGGGACTCAGAGACTCGGATTCTGAGACTCAAACCCACATCACAATATTCTTTCTGACGGTTTTGACAGTTTTGTTACTTTATTTAGAAATAAAATTTAACTCCGGGATTTTGACACTAATTGTTCGCTCATGATCATTGTAGATGGGCCGGACTGGTCAGAACCGTCAATCATAAGTAAAATGTTATATATACTCATGTAAAATGATGTTAGATAGAATCTTTGATTTGAGCTGCTCTTAATGATTGCAAAATCTACTATACGATCACGCTCATTAATAAACGCTTATTAATTAACAATTGGACTTCGTAATTACTGAGTTTGAGGCGAATCTCCAGGAGTTAAATAAGGTGAAAGGCTTACACATGTGGTGATAAAGAACAGTGATCAAAATCAAAAGTCCAAAGAAAAACTACAAAAAACAGGAGCAAAGCAAACACGGACCTCAAAAAAAAATTAGAGGTGGGATCAGGTGCCAATGTAACAGAGAGGAATGCGTATCGTATTTTGATTTGAAAGAACACTTAGGTAAGAATTGTTAAGTTTTGAACGAGGAATGGGTAAGCTTGACTGTTTTTATTCAAAGTGTCTCTCTTGCTAATATGATTAAAATTATGTGTCAAGATAGGATGGATGCTTGATATAGACAAACTGATGTAAAACTAACTCGACCGATCAAAGGATTAAATGAGTTGTTGAAATTTTTACTATTTAACGACGAAAGAGAGAATCTTTTAAAAAGAATAGCGCTGACATAAATAAAAAACAATTGTCGATATTGTTCTGTAAAAAAAAACAAACTTAAATTCACATTGTTGCGTTGTTTTAAAAATTAATCTTCGTTGTTTTAGAATAAATCCTGGCATTCCGTAAAAAAGTTACAAAACGAAACGATCACGCACTCTAAAAACGCGAACCAATTTTTCTGATACACGCACGATCCCGCACGTTACACGATTTATCACTAACGGTACACGAACTATTTAACACGATTGGCTTGTCAACAATAACGTTGTTACTACTGTATTATATACCCTTGTCCATTTAAAAGTTTTAATTACAAAACTGTTTTTAAAACCAACTATATGAAGTTTACTTATATAGTTATTTTGATACGAACTCTTTTAAAACGCGCTAAAATACAGACGTTCTTTAATGCGTACTACGTCATCAGTTTTAGAGAGTGGTGATACGGAATAGGAAAACCACAGTGTGGAATCCGGAATTTCGAATTACTGTAAAATTGACAGTATCAAGAAAGGAAAATTGATGGGTATATAATAAAATGCAATATAGTATTAATTAAATAAAATGATATTGCATCATGCGATACGACAGGATATTGTACATGTATCATATAATGCGATATGATATTGTATAAAATGATGTGATACATTATTGCAACATATGATATAATATTGTATCATGCATCTGAATGGGGTATAACCAGTATTTCATTTTGGAACCAGATTTAAGACCCTAACACAATTTCAGTTGTTCTAAAATCTTAAACCCGGCTTAGCACCTGGATATATGCAAGATCACTCTACGTATCTGAAGATTCATTTACATATTTAAATAAATCATGCATGTTTGAAAAAGTTATTTATCATTCAAGCCTGTCAAGTGCATAACTATTATTAGATGCACCATCCATGCAAGTCTTGTGAAGATGGGATCAGTTTTTTAAACAAATGGATATGATTAAAATATAATTGAAATTTATATTGCTGTTAAAAATTTATGTAACTTACAATTAAATATGATCATGAAAGAAAACATGCTCCAAAAAACTCAACCTCCTCAAGAATCTAAAATTTATGGGTCAGATTCAGTATCGAAGTCTGTTAAGTCCATAAGTATGCCCAGATGCGCCATTGGTGCACAGTTGATGAAGTTGGGGTCAATAAAAACTTAAGACCTGCTACAAAAACTTACCGTCAGCCGACGCCGAGGGTACTGCATAAACGCATAAACACCCCCTGACTGCCCCTCGGTGAGCTAAAGATGGAAAAAATTGAATGTGTCCCTTTTAATGATATTGCATCTCTTTATGTTTTCCATAGTGGAAAATATTAGACACATATATTTCGTCAACTGTTTTGTCTAATACAACAAATGGATATGATTAAAATATAATTAAAATTTATATTGTTGTTAAAAATTTGACAACTTTGATCATTTTATAGAGCAGATATTGTAAATAATACGTTGCGAATTTTAGAATGTTCGGCATCAAATTATAAAAACATCAAATGCTCTTATATAAAAAAGTGTCGTGTTAAGCTTTCAAAGATGTTTTATTATTAAGAACAAATCCCAAAAAGTATTTCTCTTTTAAAATATCGTAACATATTAATTTAACTTAATCCTGATTTTTTTTAACTTCTATGTATTAATTTATTCTCTTTTACAACACTATTTGCTCTATTACGAATAAAAAAAATTAGATAAATCGTAGATGTTGTCAAGCCATGTTGTTCCACTATGTTATTTTTCTAAACCGTGTTTTTACGATTTACTTGAAATATCACCGATCGATGGTCAAATGCTAGCTTTACCTGATGTAAAGAGTGACTTATACACATCAACTTTTAAAACACTGTCTTTTTTGTTTAAGTTTTCTTGGATTCATTATATTCCTTAAAAATGAGTTTGATTCAAGGCATTCCTAGACGAAATAAAAAGTTTCATTTTTTTTTTTTTTGCTTTGTTTTTGAAAGAAACGACAAGAATTATTTTTACTGTTTTAAAATCGTGGTATAAATATCCATTTCAATATATATAAAGGATTTTGATTTCTAACATTTACATCTGGTTCATTTCGTTTTTACATTGTATTTAAAGTAATTCGAAGAGTTTAATTCTAGATGTAAAGGTCAAATTCTGTCAGTAAAACAAAAATAGGGACAACGCAAAAAACTTATAAAAAATCTAAATAAAAAAAATCTGCTTATTCTGTTCCGACGGTTTGTTCTTTATATTATGATCATCAGGTTGTTCATGGAATTCGTTAATCTTTCCCTATCGCGTATCGGGTATGTATCTTTTTCTATCGCGCGTGTATCTTATTCTGCTGTGCGTGACTCCTACATGTATCTTATCGTTTAACTTGTAAAAAAAAAAGTTGCGGGTATTGTGCCTATGAAGAATTATAAGCTGTTTATTACTTTTGTAACGTGACCTTTGACATTCAAATTTTGGTTACCCATTAAAATTATCTAAGTTTTGTAAACTTTAATTTAATTGGGACAATGGAAAGTTTTCCACTTAAATCCATTTAATCAAGTTCCGAAATAAAAACAACAATAATAATATATATTATTATTTCTTTTACATTGTAGTTTTTTATTGGAAAATTAAGCAAGGAAAGTGTAAAGTCGTTGATGAAAGTAAGCTGTTATATAGGAATTTTAAGTTTACTTAAAATGCTTTATATATATTGATTTTACAAATTTTTCGCATTTCGAGTTATCGCACTTTTTAATGTGTATTATCAAGAAGTAGAGAGTGCTCTTTTTGGTCATGTAATGTTGGTGTCATCATTTGACCAATGAAATTAAACGCGGGAATTCTAGCGACTCTCTTTGTTTAGAAAGACGCGCTAATTCACTTTCTTTCAGGACGCCGCACGGGTAACACCTTTGAATACCGATTCTGTTCCTTCGGACCATTTCTTTAAAAATCCACCACCTCCCCTCCACCTTTCCAGTGTTAACTTTTTTATATTTTCTTTATTTTTCATTTTTTTCCCCCTTCTTTTTTTTTATGCATGTATTTTATTGTAGATGTACATGGCGTTTTCAGACCACAAGGAATTTGTTTGACGAGATTACGTAACCAATTTTCGATTTCAGTTTCTCAATACAGCCAATTAATAAAATTCATATTTGTATATGATTATTAATTAATATTCGAAAATTAATTATAATTACATCATATTAAGATCCAATGCAGAATTGTGACATTATTCAATTAAATTTCAATTGTAGTATTACGTAATATTATTTTATATTATTTTACGCAATGTGTTACAATGTTATGTAACAATTAAAGTCACGCTGGTGGCAAAGAGCAACATATACCATGTCTTGTTTGTTTATATATTATGTATCGAAAGATGGAGGTGATGGTTATACGTCAAGTAAACTACATAGGTTATAGCCCCTTCATACGGAAATCAATTATGGATAAACATAATTACACTATTCACATGGTTACAGTTTCTGTTTTCCATAGCAGAAAATTTTTTACACAATATCCTGCAACAGTATGTCCTCAATTAAAGACGTTAGAAAGATTGCAGCAAATCTTATTACGTAAGGAATACTTAATATCATTTCTTAATAAGTCTTCATCGTTAAATCAAATGTATTTAAAGAAAAAAAGTAAAAAAGGCATGAATAAAACAACAAAAACAAAGTATGAATAACGAAACATCTAATAAAAACGTGGTAATCTTTAGGTGCATATTTGGTAACAAACTTAATTTACATGCAGGTCTTCTTGATAACAATAACAACAGCTACTGTCTGATAAACTTGATAAATTCCTTGCGATAGACGATTAAGTCCGTAACTACACCTCTGCATTTTTGTAACCATCTACAGTGCATGTAACAAAAAAATCAAGTATGCCATATGATAGACCATTGCCTAAAGAGTTTATAGACACTTTTGGTATTGATGTATCTCACCTGTCAGAGGATAGTTACCTTTAGAAAATAAATTCTTACAGGAAAATAATTATTCCCATAGGAAAAACAATTTTTCTCCTAATGGAAATATAATTCATGTAGGATTTTAAGAAAATCCTATATTTCAGGTAAGAAAATTCTTTATCCAATGAGAGTTATTTTCCGATGGGATATTGATTTTAAAGATAAATATCTCACCTGTCAGGTGAGACACACTAAAACAAGAGAGGATATATATATACTCTCTAGGCAATGGTTCATCATTTGGTATATATGGATTTTTACGAAACTGCATTTTAAGACGGTGCAAACATGCCACCTTGGTACTGGCATGATAATCCGGCACAATGTTATTTATCTAGTCGAAGTCTGTTTTAAATTGGCTATTCAAACATAGAGTGTTTTGAACACTATAGAAAAATTTCAAATATTTATCATTCTTTTTGGCAAATATTCATTGTTTTGTATATAATCCATTTTCAAAGAAAAAAGTTCAGATTGATTTCAAACACGAGATATATGCGTCTTATTTGGGGGAAACCAATAGAATCCAGATTTTATTTATTGTCAGATTTGTTTGTCAGAATTCTTCAAAGTACTAATTATTGTCAGATTTGTTTGACAGAATTCTTCAAAGTACTAATTAAAATGAAATATTTATCATTTTTGTTGAAACCACACAAAGTGAAGACGGAGAGTGAAAACATCATAGCATAAACACATGATTTTAAGATTCTGTACACGGTGATTTATTCCAAATTCTGATGTATTCATTCATTTCTAATTTTCTACATCGCTTTTATTTAGTTAGACCCATTAAGAATACATAAAAAAATAGCTAATACAAACTCTATACCATTGATTGTCTAAAACTGTTATATTGTCTGTATTTGTTTGTACTGAAATTATATGAGGTCAATGATAAAATAAAAGTTTTGTGATATGTTTACAATAATTGATTTTAGTTTTTGGTTATTCATTACTATTTTTGTGTGTGTGTGTGTGTGTGTGTGTGTGTGTGTGTGTGTGTGTGTGTTTTTCAGCCAGTTATCTGACACTATAGACGAGATTATACTTTATACTAACACAAAATATCCAAATAAAATAAAAAAGAGGCAATTTTAAATCAACACTACTTGAGAATGCCTTCACACAAGGTACAGCTTTTCTGGCCCATTGGTTTTTGAGAAGAAGAATTTTCAAGAATTTCTCTATACCTTCCTTTGTAAAAATTCGACCTCCCATTGTGGCGCCACCATATCCCTCGGAGATCATGATGTGAACAAATTTGAATTTACACTACCTGAGGATGCTTCCACATAAGCTGCAGCTTGTTTTGCAAAGTGGATTTTGAGAAGAAGATTTTCAAAGATTTTTCTCTATACATGAATATTCGTTTGTAAAAATTCAACTCCTATTGTGGCCCTCCCCTATCCCCGGGGATCATGATTTGCACAAACGTGAATTTACTCTATCTGAGTATGCTCCCATACAAATTACAGCTTTTCTGACAGGTTTGTTTTTGAAGAAGATTTTTTTAAAAAATACCAACAAATTCTCATTGATATTTTATTATCTCTTCTTAAAAGGGAGCGTGAACCTTCATTTTAACAAACTTAAATGCCCTCTAGCCAATAATGGAAATTGTCCCAAAGGATAAATCATTTATAAAAGCAAAAGCAGTCTTAAGCTTAGTTGTGATCCATATGAAGATCGGGTTAGCTTCAGCCAAACAATCAGGTTTAGTGTTCGCAATTCGTATCGGATTGAGCATCCTTCTTCATCAAATTGTTCAATGATGCTGGATCATCACATAAAATGTAAGGTTGAAAATCCATTCTATCTGACCACTAGAGTAACCACCGGTTGACAATATATTGGTTAAGTAAACGCTCAACTACTGTAAGTATTGGTTTTTATCCGAATTCATTTCCAAATGCCGTATTTTGTCCAATTACAAGAATCTCGTTATATCATCACGAGCAAATAAAATTGCCCAACATAAGTTGTAAAGTATATTTTTCTATATTTAGGAATCACAAAAATAAATCAAGTTGAAAAATTTCCTCATGCTATTTGACAACAATTAAAAAATGTAACTTTAATTAACAGACCGACGCAATACAATGTAAAAATTATACACTTCAGCTAAAACTTGTTATTCGACGTTTAGAGCTATGTCACTATTAAGATTTTGTAGCACACATGCTCTTCAACACCTTGAAGTATGGGTTAAGTATATAATCAACTACTGTAAGTATTGACTTGTATCAAATTTTAATTCAAAATGCAGTATTGACCACTAATAAGCTGATTATCAGGTGATATCATCCATTGCTGGGTGTGATGCAAAATGCAGTAGTTTGTTTGATAAGATAAATTTAAAGCTAAATCAGGTTCCTCATGAAATTTCAAAAATAGTCTAATAAATTTAATGATTTTAAATCGAACCCAATTGCTATAGAATTAAGAACTAAGCTTTTATTTACACCTGGATAAACTTGTTATACAACATTGTAGAGTACTGCCACAAGTAAAATTTCTTAGCATACATGCCGACCACCACCTCTAGAAGACTTGAAGCAGCTTTCTGGCCTGCAGACCACCGCTTCCCGATGCATTATAGGTTCGTACATTGCATATTGTGTTACTGTTCACATTACCAAATTAATACCTTTTCAAGTACAGGACACTATAACATTAATCTTTTTACTACAAGTAAAACTACAGCGTCACATCAGTCGTAACTCCAACCTTCGGGTCAATCTTCTAAGGTTTTTACACAATTCTAACCTCAACAATTTTATCATCACTGTTATCCTTTAACTCCTTAGCAAAATATCGATAAAATTCATAATTTTTCTCGTAGATTTTCAGTTATATGATAATGTAATTCTATGCTGTCGTACTTTTCTCCTTCTATTTGGCATGTCTCCAAAAATCGGGTCAAATTATGCTAATAATTTATATTTCCAAGAAGGCCTCAGCCTTCATTACTTCTTCTCATTAACACAGTCATGTATTTTCTTTTATTTCAATTTAAGATAATTTTGATAATAGCATCAACTGTGTCTGGTTTTGGCTTCTTCATATTTCTACATATCCCATTGTAATGTACTTCCTTGGTATAAAGTTTAATCCTATTACTATTTTGATAGTTTGAGATGTATCATAGTTTTTTTTTTTAAAACCCATCTATTTCAGTAACCATTCATACTTGTGTGTGTCCATTGCCGCTGATAACAAGTTTAATCATTACTTACTAGGGGTAGGGATAAACGCAGTGTCCCATCACTATTCTATTCTAATCTCTAAAGTCATATATCAGAAACAACATCATCTCTTCACTTACATTACATCAGTAACAATCATTGCCAGTCACATTAGCAAATCATCTTATACCTTACCTTTACATGTTTGGTACAATGCCAAGCGGTCAACTTCATATTAAAAATCGACTCGTATTTTTCAATTGTTACATTCATTTAATCGACATATTCCTTCTCTGATAAGTCATGGTCTTTATGCACAGACATTTAATTCTTTACTTGTGTTTATTAAAACTACCTGGTGTTTAATTCAATAGGGAATGGGTTTACATATTGTCCAAACACAGAATTTAGCCTATACAACGATATCTCCCATTACAACTAATTTAACTCTGTTTCATGAATTCAGTCAGCTCACACTTACCAACAATCAACATTAAACATCCAGGGAATTCTGCAGACGGGGTTCAAAACAATCTATTATTGAATAATGATAAGTATGCAGTTCACTTGTTTAAATAGTTTTATCGCAGTTGTCAGGAAGTAGCATCAACTTCTAGCTTAATCTACTGCTCTGTGGACTCCATCTTAAATTTAATGTTCCATGTCAGCTTCAAACATATCTTTATCATTATTTCAAATCCTGGCAACTATATAAGCATTTAACTTGATCAACTTCTCAAACATCACTGTCATTACCCATAACTTACCCATAATTTCCCTGGTGTCACCCACAGACCTATTGCAGCACTTCCAACATTCAATAATTTAAGCACTCTTCATTTACAGGCTGCATTGTTCATCTCAGTTCACCTTTAAGCATAACTTTGTTTCTTTTGAGTGGATAAATCATCACATTACGCATCTCATACTGCAAGAAATTTTGAAGCTCTAATCTTGTACCACAGTTCAATCACTCCTTATTTCTACAAATTATCAAGTTGGTAAGGCAACTACTTCTCCACACAGCCAGGCGGATTCTGCTATTTGACCACAAGCTTTTAGAAATAAATTCATTGATGGTCACCTGCTAAGCCAGTTGCTTATCTTCTTTAATACCTCTCACATTATCCCACCTGTCCGCAGTCTTTTCACACTTCACCTCTCCTGTAGACTTACAAGCTTCATGGTTTTGATTACAAATTTAGTCTACTTGTTTGGAGACAACATGTTAAAACAAACAAATCAAGCTTTCAGATTATGGTAATTCTAACCATTGTTAGCTCTAATCCTACCACATACACATTTACAAGTCAGGCCCTATGCATATCTATATACGACCCTGATCTCAAACGTGTAATGAATATAATACAAAGGGTCTCTATGCCTTTAAGCTTGAATACACCTAACAACAATTGGTATAAGATTGGGCCATCTAGTACATTTAACCCAACTATTTACATTCAATACTCCTCTAACTGAATATTAGCTATACAATGTCTTGTCAACATAACATCCATTTAACCTTTATTCCCTCATTGACTTACAAGTTTGACATAATTTTACAATTATCTACATTATCCAATCTTAAACATGTTTAGTTTACAATAAGTTAAATATGCCAACAGATCAATTCTGTTTTTCATATGCATTGCCTGTTGATCTAACTTTTATTGATTATTTGATGTATTATCTTGTAATAAACACATCCCTGGCCATGCTCCCAGTTGCCCCCTGTATCCCTCTTCCCAATTCCTGGTCATGGCTTGCCCTTCAACTTGCCCTCATCCCTTTGCCCGCCCCTTCAAAGGGTTTTGGGTTGCATATCGTCTGGCAGACAAACACCTTAGCTAAGCTGTTTGGATGGCGGAATTTGCAACATGGCAGGGTTATCGTTGCTCAGGTCTTTGATGCAGGCAACTGTTCCCAGGGCCTGCTCAAAGCTTGGGAATTGGTGGTCAACTGCTCCCAGGGTCTACCAAACCTAGCCATTAACCTGCTTTAAGCAAAGCGCTATTTTTCCACTATTTGTCCCATTGATTATTTATTGACTCATTTCATCAATTGACAACGATGATTGGTATTGATTAATTAATTCATTATGGATTGATTGATTGAATAATCTTATTGCTAATGTCATTGATTCATATTGATCGATCAAACAATTTGATTGATTATGGATTGATCAATTCAACAATCCTATTGCTGTATTGATTGAACATTTTGACTGTTGTTGCGATGATTGATTAATTGATTTATCGTACAGCCTTATACCTGCTCACCAAGTGGGTGGAAGTTCGGTTGTTAAAATGCATGCTCAATTTTAATAAAACAGCCATGACCAAAATCGTCAGTTGGTGTTCAGTTGTTTTCGTTTATAATGCTTTATGCCAAGTTTGGTTGAAATTGGCCCAATGGTTCTGGAGAAAAAATCGAAAATGTTACAGACAGATGAACAGACAGACAGAGAGATGTCGGAAAAACAGTGATCAGAAAAGCTCACTTGAGCAGTTTAAGTGAGCTGAAAATTTAAAATTTAACTTTTAAATTATATCGCTACAAAGCATTTTCAGCAAAAGAGATTATAAAACAAAAAAAAATATTGAAAAATTTAGTCAGAATTTTCTCTGTTTCAATAAAAGTCTTCCTTTGTCGTTGGTCATCTTTTCATATAAATAAAACATGAATTTCATAATTACAACCTTGTTATCATATGTTTTAAAACAATTTTACCTACATACAATATTAAACTTTGTTAAAATAATGTTCGATTATTGGTAACAGGTAAATCCTTAACCCTTATTCAAGGTTAAGTTTATATGCAAAGAATGTATATTTGACGTAACCCACGTTATCCACGCTTTCTTCAAAAATTATATTTACTTCACTTTTGAAGTAAAGTGATTTAAAATGAATACCTGGTGCCAGGCCATCTGTCGTCTATCTATCACGAATAAATGTAAGTGATACACAGACTTATTGGTCCTTTAGTGGTAAGCGCGCTGGGCGCACACTGCTTGATCAAATGGTTCCGTAAGTATGGAGTTCAAACCCCGGCCGAAGGGTGATGGAGCTCCAGGACAGTTGACGTCTGAATTACATTTAGTAAATATACGTTAATTTTAATAGATACTAATTTGAATTCCCCAAACAAACAAAAATAGATTTTAAAAAGTTAACATGATTACATCTTAATTTGGGACAAGTTTAAATTCAAAATCTCGAGATGCAGGGTTCTTAAGCGTCCTTTATAAGTATTTAATCAACACATCAAAACGGGGGTAGTTCTGGGCATGATACAACAGAAAGAATGATGATATATCGTAATGTAGACTTTATTCATCTCATTTCATCCACCCTAATGAAACCCCAATCCACTATTCTGGCTCTGTAGCACTGTGTTTTTTAAATATATTCGCCAATATATCAAACTAATATTCTCATCAAATTATATAAATTATTGCAGATTTTTTACATTATACTATTCAAACAAATGCATAATATTCTGTAAGGTTTTAATAAGATTTCATAAGGAATATTTTTGGAAGTAACTCTATTATGTTTACAACAAAAACAATGATAAAGTTGTTTTTATTCTAAAGATATAATGTAACTTAAGATAATATAAACGAAACAAAATCTTAACATAAACGCTTTTGAATTATTTTAAATCATCTACTAAATTAGTAAAGAATATGAAATAAAGCATCGACTTATTGTATATACATGGTACATACATGCAAAAAAATAATATATGTTTAATAAATTACAGAGATATCGTCTCAATTATTAAAAGTGTTTTATACAATAAGACGTCTGTCAGGCAGATGACAAAAGAACTCTTCTATAATTGTATCTAAATGGTGTTTCTCCGTATTTCCGCTTTGCTAAAGGATCTATTTCATACTGTATTTATATACTGTCTGATTTCATCTAGCATTCCTTTCTAACTGTAGCTGTACCTACCACTAGGTAAATACTTTGTTATAATAGTACATAACTATGTATTTTTGTTGCTGTAAATCGATATGTCGAACTTTACATGAACATCGTCTGTCTTTTGTTTTTAAGAAAAATTATTAATTAATTCTGATAAACGGAAGTCTCCATATACCTGATTTTTTTGTTACAATCTTAAAGCGGACATCAAAAATGATTTATTCAAAGAATACACCATGAAGGTATCTTATGCGAAACTATGAAATATTTTCTGTCACCCATAGAACAACTTGAAAAGCTACTATATACCCATTTACTGGCTATGATTATTGCCTCCTCCCCCCCCCCCCCCCCCCCCCCCCCCCCCCCTCCCCCCGACAGAAACTATTTACCGAGGCGAAATAGTTGCTGTCAAGGGAACACTACACGTGCTATTGTCCGAATAATATGCCGTCGATGCAGAGTTTGTAGTTGGTAAGCAAGTTCGAGTTGTTGGACTTTAGATATAACTCCGCGAGTGCGATAACACCAGTAGAGTTTCTATATTGACCGCGAGAGTAATCGAATGGTGCCAGTGAATAGTTTTAGTATAGGAATAAGGAATCATTCTTTGAGTACAAGAGGTGACCATTATCGTCGGCGCGTGATCAAATATACTTCAGCCTAATTAACATTTTTACGATATTTTGATTTTGTATAAGAATGCAAATCCCGCTTGCGCCCCAATTGTACGTCCTTTATCACGGACAATGACACTGGAAAATGCAAATATTGACAATTCACTATAGACAAATAGCACATAAACCTCTTTTTAGTTAACGTTGTCTAAATGAAATTGAAAAAAAATTATTCGATGAACCGTTGTAGTTTTATCATAAAAAGTCTCTAGATTGAAATGTAATCTTAAGTCATCGCATACGATAAGTTGTGCTAAGGTTACATTACACACTTCATTCGAGGTATTTGATTATCCGAATTAATCCAGTCTTTTGTTCTCCAACGACCAGATTGTGGTTAGCATCGACACTGATACCTCCCGTGCACGGATACTCAATATAACGGATGAAGTTACCATCACAGTCTATTACATGGACACTGTTGTTTGATTCATCACTAATAAGTATTTGAAGTATTTCATCGGTAACAATCCTCGAAGGTTCAAATAGTCTGGGTTTCGATACTGTCGTGATATTACCGTTGTACTTAAATCGCAAAACTCCAGAAGAATTAAAAACCACGACCACCTTCCCATCAAAGTCCGCAACGCAAATATTTCCATTGCCATTTTCAGTCAGACGAAGTGCAAAGTCACAGTCAACGGAAAGCAATGATTTGCCCTGACTATCTTTCTCAATCATCTGAATTTCTGTTTCACCTGAGTATCTCAAAATGTTACTGCGTTTTTTATCCTTTGAACGCATACTCACAAGAAGTTCACCATTTATTGTATAAAAGATTCCCCTTGGATACCAGTCAAATAAGTCCAAATGCGTCATGACTCTATTATTTCTTATCTTGTAGATTTTGGTATCCTTCCAACCAACAATAAACAATGGGTTTTGTTGCGCGTCAAGTGATAATCCAATAACACTATCCAGAGCTTCGAGATTTTTTAACATTTTTTGTCTGTCTATTTGACTAATTATGCCAAGTTTACTTATCCAAAACATTTCAGTTCCCTCACATGCTATTGTCCAAAGCTGTACTCCACTTTTAATGGTGATCAGCACCTCAGGGTTTCTTTTTAAATGTTTGTTTGTTACAGTGCTCTCTTGCATTTTGAGTTCTCCAAACATATCTAGAACTTTATTAGTTTAATCAGACCAGGTAAAAAATCTGGACAAGCCAAATCAGTTACTTTCATCTCATTCCTAAAATTATTATTTCTAGACTCATAGGTCATAATGGATGTTGCATCTGATGATTTTAGAATGTTTTCGCTGAAGTCAATAATTCCAAGCACTTCCTTCTCAGCTTTTGCTGCCAAAACCTGGTTTTCTTTCTTTTTCTGTTCAGATTCTCGTTTTTGTTCAGTAACACCATCCCGCATTTTATATTACTGCCAATGGCACGGACCATCTTGCAGATTTCGTCTTCTTGATATTGTATAGCAGTGAGAACTTTTTCATATTCTGAGAAGGAAGATACATCCATTGTGACGTTTCTGTAGTTTGGAAGAATGCCATTTTTAAGCTCTGCCAAATCACTTATTATTTGTTGTTTTCTATTGTCAAAAATTTCTCTAATGTTAGTAAAGTCGTGTTTTTTATGTGTAGTTGTTAAACACAATGCGCATGCTGGTTTATGGCAATCTTTGCAGTACATTTCACATCGGTTTCTCTTGTGTGCGCCACACTCAGTTAAAACAGGCCCTTCTCATCTGTTAATAAACTCGACAACTTCGTGTCTAGTTGTCTTGTCTGACATATGCCTCGGAATGTATAGGGAGCAAAGTTCAACATTACAAAGGTTACAGTGGTGTTCTACTGGATTGGGACACAACTGACAGCGAACAACGTCCTGTCCTTGGGCAGTAGCCATGACTGTTCTTCGATGCTGAAAACTATCATAAACACAAACTCAGTATAATAACATGTGTATGAAATGTTCGCAATAAATTGCCCGTCTCCATCTACTTATCTAAAGTAATTATCTATAGTACACACTGCTATTTAGTAGTCAGTTTTCATGCCATTTGGATTTTCAGTGGTAATAGTCAAATGGGGTCATTTAACTGTAAAGATTTAGCTTCTTATTTGTAATTACGTAAATTGAAAATGAAGATAATACAAAAATAAACGTACATGTTTATAATATTTCTGCAAGTTAGCTGCATGTTCTCGTAGGTTTGTAAGCAACTTTAAAGAGTCATATTCTCAAGTGTTTTGCGTTCATCAACCCTGCATATTATTCCTGTTAAAAGTATTTCTTCTGTTGATTTTATCAAATTGCAGTTGTTTTATCAATTTATCAATTTTGTAAATAGATTTCATAATATATCCCTATTGCATATATCTTAGATAAACACAGCGGCAAAATCTAGAAAAGAGAATTAAAGCACCGTTAAGTCGTCGGTGGTGTGGAAGTCAATAGTTGAAGTTTTGTACTATGGGTCAATGTTTTCAACAAATGTAATTAAGGTAACTCCATACTCGTAAAACTCCCTGATGAGAGTTGAAAAACAGAACAGATTTCAACCAAATAGACTTAAATTTCATCAATTATTAAAAAAATATACATGTCATCACTCTTTTTGAGATGTCACATAAACATAAACTAAAGCATATTTTAGCATGAAAAAAAACCGTACTTTTTGTTGAATGTAAAATCTTGGTAGGCAGAAACTTGTTTATCTTGTTTAATTTAATTGTCAACTGTGTCAGAAAACTAAAACTAGAAACAAATTTTAAAATTAATCGTTGGGATAAGAATAATTATAGCATGTAGACATACAACTGGGAAAAAAGTCAGAAAAAGAGTTGTTTCCCCTTAGCATAGATAAAATGTATGGAAAATTGGAAATTTAGGATAGAATGAAGCTGCGAAAATATCTTGAACTAAACAGTAATTTTAATTACTTCCATGTAATTAAATTCACATAATATATAAAACTATCTTGCAAAAATTTAAAAGAATTCAAACTTTTACAAAAAAGTATGACATCACAGAATACTGGATCTACTTTAAAAGGATTTTATCAAACATTAAGCCGAGCCAAATCTCAATCGAGATCAGCCAAAGTAATGTATTTCAAAATAGTGTAAAATAAAGAAAGACACTTCTGTTGCTTTTTTATGACAAAATATAACCGATTTAGATGTCATTTTAGATTTTTTGAGGCCAAACCTGTGTATACATAAAATTATCTGGGGTGGGGGTTATTGTTAAAATTAAATTATTAACTTTATTCATTTCATTTACTGATTATCAAATTCACTTGTAACATTTTGTCCAGAAACAGTTGTATATACTATATACACTTAATTATTAATTGAGGAAATAATAACTAACATAGTTACTTTGATAAAATCCGATTTCCTTAAGTATTTTATATCTGTTGTGTGTTGTTCTGTTCTTTCGTTTTGTGTTACCACAACAAACATGTCCGACTTGGTCCTGACAAAGACCTTCTTTGAAATGTAAAGGTACTTGTAGTTGTAAAACTGAGCTATTTTTAGTAATATCGACTGTGTGCTGTCCTAAATTGCGATCTCGTAAAAATATACCTTCGCAATCAGATTCACTGCACGTTAAAGCTGAACACCGCTCTTAAATAGGCACCGTCACACAGGTATATAAACCCTTCGATTTCGTTACACCCAATTGCACACCTGAAACTCGATCGTGGCCGACGTGTAGTATTCCTGTCGTGGTTTTTGGATTTTATGCATTTATTTCTTATTTTATTTGCATATACTCTTTGTAATAATGCATTGACCTGTTTATTTGATATTCTCCTGGCTTGAAACAAGTGCGTAAAATTTGTTAATTTTATCGCGACCGAGTAACACGGCGAGGCAAGATGTACGATCTACTAAACAGTTAAGAGGTCTTCGGCTTATATAGGGATTGTAAAGATAGCAGCGATTGAAAGAGAAATATAGCGGACAGCGCTTATTTACGAGCAGTGATCAGCTTTAAAGTGAAAGATTTAAATAGTGCAGGTAGTGTTTAGTAACAAATACATGTAGCATGCCTAATTATATAAAATATAAATGCAGGAACCCAAAACATACAAGAACAATGATGAATGCGTGTTTAATTACTGGGACATTGTGATTTGATCCATTCAGCAGATTGTAACGGACACTCTTTAGTTAGGATTCTTATAGTGTAAGTTGTATTTTTGTATTTATATATATATTACTGTAAATAAATTATTAAGTTTAAAGTTTAAGTTTTGTGATTGATCTTTGCTGGAATTCAGGGTTATTCTGACCCATAACATAATTGGGGGCTCGTCCGGGATACTCGAATTTCGTTAATTTGCAGATTGAGTTTAATTTTGTTGTTTTGTTAAATTAATAATTTAATTATCCAGCAGAAATCAACATGGTATTTTCGGTCACAGACTTTCTTGCCTCGCCAGAGTTTAAGGTTTTTGAAACTTTGAAAAAGGATGACTTGATTGCATTAGGTATGCACTTTGGTTTAGATGTAAGATCTCCAATGAAGAAGCAAGAAATTAAAACTAAAGTTGCAAACAAATTAATAGAGGAAAAAATTTTTGAGACACGTGATTTTCAGGAAATTTTTAGATTAGAATTAGAAACTTATAAAATGTCAGAAATGCAGTATCAAGTAGAGTTAGAAAAAATCCAATTAGAACGAGAAAAATTGGAAAGAGAAGACCGAGAGCGTGAAAGAAAATTTGAATTAGAAAAATTAGACAGACAAGAACGAGAAAAAGAGCGTGAAGAACGAGAAAAGGAGCGTGAACTGAACTTTGAGTTAGAGAAACTAAAATTACAGCACACAACAGAACATTCCTCTATTAGGGCTGAATTTGATGCAGCTAAAAATGTTAGATTAGTTCCAAAATTTCAGGAAAAATCTGTAGACAAATATTTCCCTTTATTTGAAAAAATAGCAGAAAATCTGAAATGGCCGCAGAAGGTTTGGTCAACTATGCTACAAAGTGTACTTACTGGCAAAGCGGCTGAGGGATACTCTGCTCTTGGGGTAGCTGAGAGTTCAGACTATGAACACGTCAAGTCAGTTATTTTAAGGGCATATGAATTA